>CM068305.1:49464143-49470491 GCA_034768735.1 Schistosoma mekongi | reverse complement strand
GAATGTTGTTGGTTTGATCGCTGACTACATTCATTGCACCATCGTATTTATAGTGGAATATTGTCGTTCGAGGCATGCGCATGTGGCCACGATCGAAGGTAGAATTTTGAATAGAATCGGTCAATACTTATCTGTCTTACGTGACAAATCTATACTTCCAATCGTTGGTGTGCCTTCCGTTGAACTTGGCTTCCATTCTACAATTTCATTCAATATGTGTTAAGTGAAGTCTGTTCACTGTTATCATTGTCCTTTATTCTATTAAAAGCTCCCTTCTACATGTGTAATAATTTGTGTAGTGATTTGATGAACCGGCAAGTTACTAAAAAACCATTCGAATGTAATGAATCGAGAATGTCCGAGTTCTAGTTTGTTGGATGGCGATTGACTTTGAATCACTTGGTAACATAGTGGACATGCAGAAGTTGATTTACGCAATGATTAACGCATCATGTAAATATTGGAGATTTGTGTTTTGTGTAACTTGCTACATTTGGAGACTTATGATGTGCAAACTGAGTAAGGGAATTGTCGGCGCAATGGCTTCGAAAAGATCATGAGAAATGGAGTGTGGTGGTGGTGGTGGGGGGTTGGAAGAAGGAGAGGTATTTTGGAAGTTTCTGTATGATTAGTCAAGCCGAAATAAACGCCGAATATCTGCATTCTTCAGATGACGGGTTTTCCGAGAATAATTGCTGACTGTCAATATTGTGACGATTGTAATAAGACGACTAACTCTGATACATATACATAAATATATATGTTTTTTGTTGTCAGCTCTCCAGAATTCTCAAAACTGGGTTTTCATGGATGTCTCAGCTCCGAGGACACTCTTGAATAATGTTTACATGACTCTAATCCCTCTCACTTTGAAGTGTCATTGTGCTTGTTGAGGTTGCTTTGTAGAATCCATCTTCATCTCCATTACGAGTATTGTGAGATTTTTGAACTTACGAGGTGTTCATGACTCATTCCTCGTGTTATTAATTGTGATTATACTTTGACCTTTCCTGTCGGATCAGATTCATATTGAGAGTTTTGGAGAGGAAGTCGAGTTGGATACTATCAAAGACATACTAATGGTGTTGTGTTGTTCTAGCTCCCAGTATTTGGTTAATGTCCCAGGTTCACGTTTCCCATTTCACAACGACGACGACCACCACCACCACCATAATTAACATCATTATCATCATTATCATCATCATCATCATCGTCATCATCATCATCATCATATCATCATCATCATCATCATCATCATCATCATCATCATCATCATCACCAGCGCCAGCGCCAGCACCAGCATCAGCACCAGCACCAGCATCATCTATCAATGCTCTCTTGAAGTTGTCAACAAATCACTATGTATGGTCGTTAGACTGTGGGACATACTGAAGAGACTACTGATAAATGATTCCATTTCCTCTACAGAACCGGTTGATCTGAGGTTATCCGCAACACTCTCGACTTTCAATAGATGTTCTGTACACAGCAATTCCTCTCATTCCTCGGCATTCATGGAGCAATAGCATCATATTACAGTGAAATTTTAGGTGGAGGTTTTATTTCAAGACCGAATCTCTACAATCATTATGCTTCTCATTCATCATATCGGGCTGTGCACCTCTGACGTGTTTACAGAAGTCAGTTGTGATTATCTCCAGACAACTGGAGTGAAATCTTTGGTAAAGTTGCATACTGGTGAGCGAAGTTCGCCAGTCTAATGAAGGGAAATATGATGCGATGTGGTGGATGCAATTCGTCTATTGAATACAACAAACATTGTGAATAACTCTCACTATTGTTTGAATCATGCCAATGTGCATTGGATACTGTTGTGAGTTATGCTGATATCTGGTATCCCAAAATAACAAAACGAAACTCGAAACTCCCTCGGTGTTGCCACATATCACAGTTGACATAGCTTACATCTGTGCTCGTGATGACATGATTGATTTTCACCACTATAGCAATCGGTTCCGTGTGCACACTGGGATGCATTTCCTTAGTCAGAATATTATCGGTAGTAGAGAAATGAATGATACATTAGCGATATAACGATGATAACAAATAGATATTTGTGATGTTACGTGATTTAGTGTAAGCCACTTCTTTAGAGAGAAAATAAATACACTTCAACATTGGAAACAATGCACCATAGGCTGTTCAATAGTGCAACAAACAAAATGACAGATGTGCAATCACTTGCCGATTCAGATTCATAAAACAAATCACTCATCATATTTCAGTCAGTCAGATTCCCCATCCCCCTCTTTAGACTGCCATCGTTGAGTTGTTCGCATCGTAGCCAAATATCGTCATTGATCCGGTGAGATGTGACTGACCTATATTACGCAAGAGTAAATGTAGGTAGGTTGTCAGAGAATAATGGATGTGAATAAGTTACGACATGTTTGCAATGATAATGATATCCAGAGGACCATGAACATGATTCTATGATATCCACGACCAGAAGAGTATGGTCTATGAGAATTGAGTTGTGAGTGTTTAGTGGGGTTCAGGTGAATGCGAATTAATTTCTTCACAGTGTGAGGATGAATGATGAAGACTGAATGACATACTCGATTGAAGCATCGTTGAGGTCATTTGTCGCCAAACGCATGCACACACACACACACAAACAGAAGCACAAGCACAAGCACACAGAAACACATGCAAGCACACACAGACACATTGTATAAATAAATGTCAACGTCGTTGATATGTACACGGAAGAGGATGGGTTGGGTTAGAGTTAGAGTTGGGGTGGGGTTGGGTTGGGTTGGGTTGGGTTGGGTGTGGGGTGGGGTGGGGTGGTTGGATTTTCGGTGTAGGAAACGAATGTGAAGAGTGGAGATTTGTCACATGAATCAGATAAGGATTGATTGACTCGATTGAATAACATGCCTTCGAGTGTGAGCACGTGATTCTACGTGGAATGATCAAAGTCCAGTATAAATACACTGGTGTAATGTGTGCAATCAGCCAATAAACGAACAAACTAACAACATTCTAGTTAACAGTGAACCACAATGCAATTCTTCACTGTAGGTTACAATGTCATTGTGTAATATTGTATGCCTGATTGGCATTCTCATTTCAGCTCATCATAGTTGTACTGGTCGTATCATTCGAATGTCAGTATTCAGGTGAGTGATATATTGGAAGAGTTAGTCGTTTTGTCAATGAGTTGTGTGGGTTTGGAAACAACTAAGTACATTGATGAAGTGGAATGAATATGTGTGTATTCGATGTGTTGTTTAGTGTTGTTGATTTGTGGTGAATTAGTGTGAGATGGGTTTGAAGCGTGTTATTTACTAATTGCTCAGTCACACATAATATGATGATTTCGATAAGGATGTTGTGTTTATTGGTTTTCAGTTATTGCATCGCCAGAACCAGCACCTGCACCGGGACCAGCACCAGACAATGGAAATCGTGGTTGTCCAAGTGGTGAATGTTGCAGAAGACGTCGCACCATCAATACAAATCTGAAGGACATAATGGATGGTAAGTGAGTGTGATCAACTTTGTAGTCTCGATTCTCCACATGAATAAATACACTTCGATTGTCCCACATCTCTGAGTGATTTTGTTCTCCTTTCTAATTCATCGATATTTCATAGGCTGATTAGTTGGTGAGTGGAAAGAGTAATAAGTGTTTGTGTTAGGCGAGTGTCTCATCAATCAACACCACACAACAACTATGCCGCAATAACTAAATATCTTGAAGTATTTCAGGAAGCGTGATGAATCTGAATGAAGTCGTAATATCTGGTATTGTGGAATAAGATGTAGTCATTCATATGTCGATTGTGATGTGTTTCTACAACCTGGAAACAGTGTTAATTTGTGAATGATAAAATGTGTCGGAGTGAATTTGTATGGTGTATTGTTTGTGGGCAGTTATGTGTTGTATGCAAACTACAAATGACTACTTGTATGTGGCTAATGACAATAAGTTAAGTAAGTAAGTAAGTAAGTAAGTAAGTAAGTAAGTAGTAGTAAGTAAGTAAGTAAGTAAGTAAAAGTAAGTAAGTAAGTAAGTAAGTAAGTAGTAGTATAACGTAAGTAAGTAGTAAGTAAGTAAGTAAGTAAGTACGTATAAGTAAGTAAGTAGATAAGTAAGTAAGAAGTAGTAAGTAAGTAAGTAAGTAAGTAAGGTAAGTAGTAAGTAAGTAAGTAAGTAAGTAAGTAAGTAAGTACGTAAGTAAGTAATAAGTAAGTTAAGTAAGTAAGTAAGTAAGTAGTAAGTTAAGTAGTAAGTAAGTAAGTAAGTAAGTAAGTAAGTAAGTAGTAAGTAAGTAAGTAAGTAAGTGAGTAAGTAGTCAGTAAGTAGTAAGTAATTAAGTTAAGTAATAAGTAAGTAATAAGTAAGTAAGTAAGTAAGTAAGTAAGTAAGTAAGTAAGTAAGTAGTAAAGTAAGTAAGTAAGTAAGTAAGTAAGTAATAAGTAAGTAAGTAAGTAAGTAAGTAAGTAGTAAGTAAGTAAGTAAGTAAGTAAGTAAGTAAGTAGTAAGAGTAAGTAAGTAAGTAAGTAAGTAAGTAATTAAGTAAGTAAGTAATAAGTAAGTAAGTACGTAAGTAAGTAAGTCAGTAAGTAAGTAAGTACGTAAGTAAGTAAGTACGTAAGTAAGTAAGTAATTAAGTAAGTAAGTACGTAAGTAAGTAAGTCAGTAAGTAAGTAATAAGTAAGTAAGTCAGTAAGTAAGTAATTAAGTAAGTAAGTCAGTAAGTAAGTAATAAGTAAGTAAGTAGTAGTAAGTAAGTACGTAAGTAAGTAAGTCAGTAAGTAAGTAATAAGTAAGTAAGTAGTAGTAAGTAAGTAAGTCAGTAAGTAAGTAAGTCAGTAAGTAAGTAATTAAGTAAGTAAGTAAGTAAGTAAGTAAGTACGTAAGTAAGTAAGTAATTAAGTAAGTAAGTAAGTAGTAGTAAGTAAGTAGTAAGTAAGTAGTAGTAAGTAAGTAGTAAGTAGTAAGTAGTAAGTAAGTAATAAGTAAGTAAGTACGTAAGTAAGTAAGTAAGTAATTAAGTAAGTAAGTCAGTAAGTAAGTAATAAGTAAGTAAGTAATTAAGTAAGTAAGTAATTAAGTAAGTAAGTCAGTAAGTAAGTAAGTAGTAAGTAAGTAGTAAGTAAGTACGTAAGTAAGTAAGTCAGTAAGTAAGTAAGTAGTAGTAAGTAAGTAAGTAAGTAAGTAATAAGTAAGTAAGTAGTAGTAAGTAAGTAGTAGTAAGTAAGTAAGTCAGTAAGTAAGTAAGTACGTAAGTAAGTAAGTCAGTAAGTAAGTAAGTAAGTAAGTAAGTAATTAAGTAAGTAAGTCAGTAAGTAAGTAAGTCAGTAAGTAAGTAAGTAATAAGTAAGTAAGTAATTAAGTAAGTAAGTCAGTAAGTAAGTAATTAAGTAAGTAAGTCAGTAAGTAAGTAATTAAGTAAGTAAGTCAGTAAGTAAGTAATTAAGTAAGTAAGTAGTAAGTAAGTAATAAGTAAGTAAGTAGTAGTAAGTAAGTAAGTCAGTAAGTAAGTAATTAAGTAAGTAAGTACGTAAGTAAGTAAGTCAGTAAGTAAGTAATAAGTAAGTAAGTAAGTCAGTAAGTAAGTAATTAAGTAAGTAAGTAAGTAGTAAGTAAGTAGTAGTAAGTAAGTAATAAGTAAGTAAGTCAGTAAGTAAGTAATTAAGTAAGTAAGTAATTAAGTAAGTAAGTAATTAAGTAAGTAAGTAAGTAAGTAAGTAAGTAATTAAGTAAGTAAGTAGTAAGTAAGTAATAAGTAAGTAAGTCAGTAAGTAAGTAATTAAGTAAGTAAGTAAGTAATTAAGTAAGTAAGTAATTAAGTAAGTAAGTAAGTAAGTAAGTAAGTAAGTAATTAAGTAAGTAAGTAGTAAGTAAGTAAGTCAGTAAGTAAGTAAGTAAGTAAGTAAGTAAGTAAGTAAGTAGTAAGTAAGTAAGTAACCACAATGCAATTCTTCACTGTAGGTTACAATGTCATTGTGTAATATTGTATGCCTGATTGGCATTCTCATTTCAGCTCATCATAGTTGTACTGGTCGTATCATTCGAATGTCAGTATTCAGGTGAGTGATATATTGGAAGAGTTAGTCGTTTTGTCAATGAGTTGTGTGGGTTTGGAAACAACTAAGTACATTGATGAAGTGGAATGAATATGTGTGTATTCGATGTGTTGTTTAGTGTTGTTGATTTGTGGTGAATTAGTGTGAGATGGGTTTGAAGCGTGTTATTTACTAATTGCTCAGTCACACATAATATGATGATTTCGATAAGGATGTTGTGTTTATTGGTTTTCAGTTATTGCATCGCCAGAACCAGCACCTGCACCGGGACCAGCACCAGACAAT
>CM068305.1:49446643-49461643 GCA_034768735.1 Schistosoma mekongi | reverse complement strand
GTAAGTAAGTCAGTAAGTAAGTAAGTCAGTAAGTAAGTAAGAAGTAAGTAAGTACGTAAGTAAGTAAGAAGTAAGTAAGTAGTAAGTAAGTAATAAGTAAGTAAGTCAATTTGTAATAAAATCGAACCTCTGTTGTCTTCAGGCACTACAGTACTTAATGTGATTCACCTCGCCGATTCAACACTTTGTAAGCACATGGAGCTACAAGTGTGTCCAACATGTGTTGCAAAGTCTTCTCGCAATCTAATCTTTCTTGATAATACTTTATTCATTTCAGTGCTAATATGTAGGTGACTTCAAAAAACTGAAACCACATATCAACCAGTTCCCTTGGAGGAGCAAGCAAGTGATGGGACAACGTCTACATGCTGTACTTTCATAAAGCAATCATCAAATTGACTCTTTTCTATGTATAATTTGTAGATTAATATTGGAGCATTATACACTGTTTGATCATTTCACTTAAACACATGTTGAACATTTTGATATGTACATATAGCCATTCAACTTTCGAATGCACGTTCGTCAGCTGTTACATTCATAAATCTTACATTCACGCTTTGCTCTGACCTCTAATATACTTTGATTGTTGACTATCTTCTGTCAGTGCTAGTCAATTTGATAACGAAACATATAGTGTCTAATATATTATTCGGATTAAGCAGCAAAGTCACTTAAGCTTAACTCATAATCTATCTATGCCCTCCCAACACCCAACACCCCTCCAACCCCACCCCAACCCCACAGTTTAGTTCAAAACTGGTACCATGTTGAGTTATAACACATTTACAGTGACATGGTGTCATCTACGACTCCTGGAAGTCATTAAAATCTACTGTGAATTGCGCAATTTGTTTTCGAAAGAATATAACTTACACAACTTGTTTACAACCTTCTGAGGTTTCGTCAGGAAGTAACAGCGTGAATGATTATAAATCAATTTACGGCACATTTTCGCTTACTTTATGAGGGACACTCAGTATTCTCGCATACAACATATGAGCGAATTCGAGTCGTTTAGAGTAACAGTTAAGTTGAATGTCGATGATTTCCGATGGACATTATCAAAGTTGGAATGTGGTTTGGGGTGGTCGGTAGAGAAAACCGGAAGTAGGTTTCGTGTCATTCCACACTCGTTAGTAAGGCATACGTTCAATCTTTGGGGGGTGGGGGAAAGGGAATTTGTGCCACCCACCCCTTTACTGATTCGATTCACTGCCGACTATCCCAAACCACATACCATCTCTACCTAGTGCCAGTAATGTCGAGTCACTTAGACTAATGACAATATGACAATTTGATCGCTGGAATTCAATCAACACTATGCAGGACTTGACGAACGTTCAATTCGTCACTACACAGTGTCAACTAATGTATGATTATAGTTCAACGAAATGGAAACGAAAGACTGTCAAGTTACATTTTTCATGTTCTAGGAATTCCGATGGTGAATATCACTCACCTTAAAGTGATCGTTATGTAAATGCATAACAGTAGCCCATGTTAATTGTTAAAATATTTATGAAACTCTGTACTTGTAGTTTTCCGTTAATATAACGATGAATAATAATATTTGAAATCTTGTATTCAACAAAGAAGTCCTTTTGGAGAACTGATCAGAAAAGAAAGAACAAGTGACACCATGTGAAACTAAATAATTCAAATCATTTGATTGTTCACATAAGATTACTAAACGTTTACAATGCATCTTTAAAACTTTGTACAACGGCTCAATACACTATAGACTACCAAGTTTCTACCGTCATTATATCATCATAATTATACTAGTAAGAATTAATATAGGATGGTTATAACCGTATACATGTGTATTCACCTTCCTATTTATTGATGCATTCGCCACAATAACACCGACAACATACATTTTCTAACCAGTTATTTGAATTACGGTGCAGTTGTTTCTACCCACAAATGTAGCTCGTTCAACTTATAATGATGTTACCAATAATTATAATAGCATGCAGTGGATTTCAATTAACTGTCTGCTGTAAAATGGCGATTAATGAATATTGAAGAATACATTAGTTAATGAAAAATATTCAAAATTTTTCGTTAATACTGGTTGTGTATCATGAATGCAAACAAAATGAATACTGTAATTCTATTCCGTCCACCTCTAGTAGTGAATCCAAAATCTGTATGCAGACATCAATCAGTATGGTGAAACTTCTATCATGGTTGACATAATCATGAGCTTTTCCCATCATTGTTTATTTAACCTATTAGATATTGAATTTATGCATTTAATTAATGTTCTGTGAATAGATATTTCGCTCCATGACATTTCAATGATGTGTGACTTAGGTAATGAAGATAGTTTGACTACAAAATATTGTTGAATTTGTGAGCAAAATAGAAATAACTACAATCTTCGAATATAAAGAAGGCATACAGATTTTACGATACGCGTAGATTCATCCTATAATCATTCCAGATACAATGAATATACTAACATGCAGCCCACTTACGACTATAATAAGTTTGATTGTATAGGCCGTATACATACAGTTCATCAGATGCTCAGATTATTCCAAGTTGTTTAAATGAGCATATATGTTTATTATTCACTTTGTTTGTGCTTTGTTAATATAAATCGGTGAGAACCTAAATGTAATATAGCCTGTTTCACAAACCATATTTTACTTAAAATTTTCTTCATCAAACAGAATTACAGCACATTTTCGACATTGACTGAGATGTTTAAAAAAAATACCGATGCATCTAATAACTCGGCTTCAATAAGAAATAGATATAGATACATATATACATAAACATTCGAATGTGTCTCATAGTGGTAATTGTGGATAAATTTTTGTATCATGTACCTAATAGTGACAAATTTTGCTTCAAATTCATTCATACATATTCTATGCTCCATAGTATACGAAAATTATCTACATTATCAAGTATATTCATTACGTGGATACTTACTCCATATAAATACTCCAAATTACCTCATCATAACTGACATTTCATTATTCAAATGAGCAAACAAGCAATTCGTAAAGATTTACATTGTCGTGATAGAGGTATTCAGAAAGATATTTTGACCAATATATTCGAACATAATCGAATAATAAACGAATTCATGGATTCCGACTACAAATACGAACTCGATGCCTGATTCTTTCTTACTTTTGGCCGTTACTTCACGCTGAGTTTCATAAGCCGCTCACTAGATTTTCCATTTAACTCTGTCCTGAGCAATCTTTTCCAATTGTTTCCAGTTTCTGTTTATCGTTTTAATGTCTGTTTCCAATTGTCTACGCAGCGCGTTCTTTATCCTTCCTCTTTTCCGTTTCCCAACAGGATTCCATGTTAATGCTTTTCTCGTGATGCAGTCTGATAGTTTGCGTAATGTATGTCCTATCCATTTCCAACGTCTTTTCCTAATTTCCTCTTCGGCTGGAAGTTGGTTTGTCCTCTCCCATAGTAAGCTGTTGCTGATGGTTTCCGGCCAACGGACATTCAGTATCTTTCGTAGGCAGTTGTTTATAAATACTTGTATCCGTCTGATGATGTTTGCAGTAATTCTCCAAGTTTCAGCTCCATACAGCAGAACTGTCTTCACGTTCGAATTGAAGAGTCTGACTTTGAGGTTAGTTGATATTTGTTTTTAGTCCCATATGTTTTTCAACTGTAGGAATGCTTCTCTGGCTTTGCCAATCCTTGAGTTTACATCTGCATCGGACCCTCCTTTTTCATCGATGATGCTCCCCAGATATGTGAAAGTATTCACTTCTTCCAGAGTTTCTGTATTAAGTTGAATTGGGTTGGTGCTCCCTGTGTTGTATTTGAGGATCATGCTCTTTCCATTATGTATGTTCAGACCTACTGATGCTGAGGTTGCTGTTACGTTGGTTGGCATCAATTGCATTTGTTGGTGTGTATGGGCTAAGAAAGCTAAATCATCCGCAAAGTCCAAATCATCGAGTTGCATCCTACTTGTCCATTGAATTCCGTGCATTCCCTCAGATGTGGAGGTCTTCATAATCCAGTCAACCACTAGGAGGAAGAGAAAAGGTGAGAGCAGGCAACCTTGTCTGTCTCAGGTCCTCATTGGAAATGCATTTGTCAGTTGTCCTCCATGCACAATTTTGCACTATGTTCCGTCGTAAGAGTTCCGGATGATGTTGACGAGTTTCTCTGGTACTCCGTAGTGTCGAAGAAGTTTCCATAGTGTTTTCCTATCTACACTATCAAACGCCTTCTCATAATCATTAAAGCTGATGTACAGTGGCGAGTTCCATTCAATTGATTGTTCAACGATGATCCGTAGTGTTGCGATTTGGTCCGTGCAAGACCGATCCTTACGAAAACCAGCTTGTTGAGCTCGAAGTTGAGCCTCCACTGAATCTTTCATTTTGTTCAACAATACTCTGTTAAAGACTTTCCCTGGTATCGACAGTAGTGTGATCCCTCTGTAGTTGTCACATTTGCTCAAATCTCCTTTCTTTGGTATCTTGATAAGATGTCCTTCTTTCCAGTCTGCCGGCACTTGTTCTTCTTCCCAGATCTTTTTGAATAAAACGCGGAGTATCCTTGCTGTTAGGTCGATATCTGACTTGAGTGCTTCAGCTGGTATATTGTCAGGTCCTGCTGCTTTCCCACTTGTGACTTGTTTGATGGCCATCTTGATTTCTTCCATCGTTGGTAGAGTGACATCTATCGGGAGATCTGTAGGTGCTGCTTCGATATCCAGTGGGTTCAATGTAACTGGCCTATTCAAGAGTTCCTCAAAGTGTTCTACCCACCTGTTCTTTTGTTCTTGAATCTCAGTGAGTGTCTTGCCTTCTTTGTTCTTGACCAGTCGCTCTGGTTTAACAGATTTGTCTGCCAGTTTCTTCCTCGTGTCATATAGCTGTTTCATATTTCCTTCACTTGCAGCTTTTTCCACTGTCGTTGCAATGCCTTCGATGTATTTCCGTTTGAAGGCTCTAATACTCTTCTCCACTTGCTTATTTGCTTCTGTGTATTCAGTCTGTGCCTTGATTTTCTCTGCTCTCGTTCATCTGTTGTTGATTTCTGTCTTCTTGTCTCTTCTTACTTGAATTTTGTTTAGGGTCTCAGTAGAGATCTATTTCTTATAATAGTGCTTCCTGCGGCCCAGAACCTCCTGACACGTTGAAGTTAATGCTTCTTTGATTCCTCTCTAGATGTCCGCCATAAAACCGATCTTTGTCCTCGTCGTTGCTGTTGTTGATGGGTGCATAACATTGGATAATATTCATTATGATCCCCTTCTTCATTGTTTTAAAAGATGCTGTGATTATCATGGGTCCATGTGGTTCTTATCCTACGAGTGCATTACGTACATCTTTGGACAGCATCAGAGCAACTCGCTAGGTGTGCGGAGTATAGTACCCTTTCTCCCGTAGCCAGTGTTTTCTGTTCAGCTTGAGTCCAGTGGGTTTCGCAGATTCCAAGCACTGTCAAGTTGTATCTATTCATTTCTGCAGCTATTTGATTGGTTTTCCCGCTCCCTCACATTGTCCGAACATTCCATATACCTATAAAACTTTTAGCTGTGGTTGTTAGAAGTGGCATCGGCTTAATGACTTCCGAAGAATCCCGGCTTTCACCATGAGGCGTCATAAACATTCCTTCAGTTCCCAGGGCAGGAATCAAATGGTTTAGTTTATTTGGTCTGGTTAGTGCTTTTAAGCAAGCTTGTGTTTTGCGGAATAGGGATACTAGCCCTATACCCAACCCTCCACCTTTACTCGGGCTTGAAACAAGCAGTAACCCTAGAAGAGCGGAGTATTGCTGTGTTGACACCAATATATATTACTGGAAGATTGAATTGTATGACCATATTTGGATTTAACATTTTCGAATGGGGGTTTATAGAAGGCATGGATTTGCCACCTGCAACCATTTCATTTAACTGCATTTTGGTTGCTTCGCTTAGGTCATTTAAATGTAATATTTGTTTCAGATAAGTAGGATCTCGTTTCATTTCGACCCGTATACACTTAGTCTTTAAGCCACATATAGTGCGCATAGAGTAGAAAGTTTATTTTGATAATACAGTCTAGGTGTTTCGGAAACGTATGCTTCAACGTGTCCACAATTCGTCCTATGTTACACTGAATCATGCGCATCCGCAAGTAATAGGCTCAACATATTAATCAAACTTCAGTTATACATGTCAAATCAAAGACATTTGGATGAAGAATATTATTTACAATAAATTCGCATCAGTTTCTACAATTATGAATTTAAAATTATTGATAACAAAAATAGACAATGTTGGAACAAATACATCATTTAGATATCAAGGAGTATCGGATATAAATGTTAGGGTTATTTATAAAGTACTATTGTCAATATTGAAATAATCATCATCGTGTAACATGTTAACATTAAGTAAGTTTCCACGAGAAATAAAGTAAACAAGATTATTAATCAAGTCAGAATGTTACAATTAGGAGGGTTTGTGGAGATAGTTGATCGCCATTTTTGATATCACGAATTGACCTGAATCAGACAACCATTGATCACCTGGAAGCACTGGACAGCTGTTTCGTCCTAGTATGGGACTCCTCAGCAGTGCACATCCACGACCCCATTTGGGATCGAACCCAGGACCCTCTGTCTCCGCAGCGAACGCTTTACCATTGGACCACTGAGTCGGCTCCTAACGGTTGATATTTCCAATGCAGTCGATTCGTGATACGTTGCGCGACCTCCTCCATACCATCGGTGGATTACTGTCCCACACCCGACACAGTTGAATTTCACCGGTCACGTCGTGGATGCGCACTGCTGTGAAGTCCCGTACTAGGACGAAACAGCTGTCCAGTGCTTCCAGATGATCAATGGTTGTCTGATTTAGAGCAATTCGTGATATCATAACTAAAAATTAGAATGAATAAGAATCTTCCCGTTGATTTGTTATGCACTGAAATTGATCAGTCACTGTTGCTATATATACATCCTAAACCGACTGACTCGATATGGTGATCATTCACAAGTATTTTTTGATTATGATTATTAACCACATATACAGATATCTATACATGGTTGACATAATGTGGTGATACCAGTACAATTAATTCAAAAGTTTTTAGTCAAAGGCTGAATTCTACTCACAATGATGTCAACTAAATAAGACTGAAAAATGGGATAATACTTATTCTCACTGTGGGGTAAAATTAAAGGGTTAGGAAATTTTGTCATGTTTTAAAAATTTTCTAACCCTCACTGTGGTCCTTTTCGTCCAATCGAAAAATAGTTTGCGATAATTTATCTTATTGGTTTGACAATTCATTGACGTGCTATAAAATGGAGATACCTCAATTGTGTGATCACTTTTCTAGCATCATGAGCTTAAACTATACTGGTAACGAATCTTGTACTAACGATAACATTGGTTTGACGTCAACGCGTAGTGTCGTAACGGAACAAGAAGACTTATTCTTGACTATGCTATTCTTAGTTGCATTTTCATCACTAAATGCACTTAAGAATGCAGTCAGTGAATTTGAAAAAGCGATATATTGTCACTTTACTATTCGTGATTCCAGTTTCCATCGGAATCAGAAACTGTATATTAAGTTTCAGTGCTGGAGAAGTGGCCGGTGGCATCGGAATGCAATTCATGGTCATCCGCAAAGGAGGAAGTAAGCTGCTTACTTTTATTTAATAAATTCCTCTTAGGGTGTCATTGAAATGTTGATGCCCGTCATTCATATTCGCTAAACAGGTCGATGGTTATTGGACTGTCGTACGCAGAAATCTACAACACAACCACGAGTGTAACTCTCTAGCGTACGACAACAACACGTGGATAAGGTGGTTGTTTGACACACAGTTCACGACAATTCAACCTCTGCTGTTTTCAGGCACAGCCGTTTTTAATGTTATTGACTTTGCATATGCTACTTTTCGTAAGCGTCTGCAGCCGCAAGATGTATTCAACATGTGTCGAAAGGTATTCTCGCAATCCAACCTTCCTGGTAAACATTTAAAAATTCTTTATGTTGATCTGTAGGTAATTTTGAAAATACTGAAGTCACATATAACTTCTCTTGGCGGTGCATGTAGTTACCAGTTGAATGAAGAATCCACCTTGGAATCTTTCTTTTTTGCGACTGCCAACCAGTTGAATCTAAGTTCACGTTTTCTTGAAGTTACTGGATTCGATGGCACGTACATAACAAACAGCGAAAATATTTTCTTATATCAACTGGTAGCACTAGATATTAATTTAATGGTCATCTCAATAGCATTTGGATTCATCAGAAGAGAAACCACTACGATGATAACGAATTTTCTAAATTTTTTTCTAAGAAATCACGCACAACAGGAACGTGGGATGCTTCATGACAGATGATATAGTACCAATTGCAGAAGCGATCAATGCCGTGTACCATAATGCTCATCAATTATTATGTTGTGTGCATATTATCCGCAAAGTTACAAAATGAGTACGTAAACCGATTATTTGTAATAAAGTTATAAATTGTAGCGATTGCAACCGCAGGTAGTACAGTTCTTTTATAGACTGATGTGTACGAAAAGCGCTGAAAGGTAATTTGTATTAATTAACGTAATAAACGCTTACTCGTAGTTTTGAAAGAACTTTACCCTTGTTGGAAACATGGGATCCATCTTTGCATGGATACTTGCAAAATTATCTTCTACCGAAAAAGGAAAAGTGGACAGTGGCCTTCAGACCTACAGGAGTACTTCTAGAGCAGAACAATACAAATTTCATTGAAACCACCCACAGAATAATGAAATTACACAAATTATCAAGACGAGTGCCAATCTTGCGTTCAATATTCCACATTTTACTGAGAATTGGTTATTAGATGCAAGCCCGAGTACAGACTCACATGCAGAATTCGAGAAACAAGTTGAACATCGGTGAAACAGGATTCCTTTCCGTCTTGCGAGAACGACTGACTCCGGCTGCATGTCAGTTAATTAAACGGGAACTACGTTTACCTATTACAGCGATCATTGCAGCAGCAGATTCGTTGCAAGTCAGTGACGTTACAGATTCCTATATTGTGGGTGTGCATCCCGTTACTTGCACCTGCATATTCTGGCGAGAATACAGATTACCATGCCGCCATTTGATAGCATTATTGTTACAAGAAAACACCCAATTCCCAATGGAAAGTATTAGCTCAAGATGGCTAGTGTCTGTGAACCATTTTGTCAACGTTGCAATGGAAAATTATTTACCGCAACGAAGAAACGCATTGGAGCTAACAAGATTTCAAATACTTGCACCTTTACCAGAACAAATGCCAGAGGAGCAGTTCGTAACTATTGCAAACTACGTGCAACATATAGTCGCAGGATTAGCTACTATCCAGGATATCGGTACACTGCCTGAAGCAAGTACACCTCAATATATGTTGTCACCTAGACGCTTACAAACTCAGCAATCAGAAACCATTTCAAACAGTCAGCGACAAATGAACGTTGATATAGATGAGTTATCTGTAATTTCTGATGATGTCAGCGTTATCTCAATAAATTCAGAAAAATTTGACTCTAGGGACCAAAGCCTCGAAGAAGAAGCTAATGATACTGCCTTATGTGGTGTTTGCCAGCATTCCGAGC
Organism: Schistosoma mekongi; assembly: GCA_034768735.1. NCBI lineage: Eukaryota > Metazoa > Platyhelminthes > Trematoda > Strigeidida > Schistosomatidae > Schistosoma > Schistosoma mekongi. The sequence goes on along the minus strand of CM068305.1, from coordinate 49,452,043 downwards.
CACCTACAACTAACACCGAGGAAGTAACATGTGTAGTATGTAGATGCAGCTCCATATTTCATTCAATTTGTGCCTGGAATTTTGATCCCAGTGTTCTTGGAACAGAATGCCCGGATTGTGGAGCTGTAACACATTTGAAGTAGAATCTGCAACCTCCTGTGACTTTTTGAAGTTGCTATAAAAATCGATGAGTTGTGCAGTTTATTTGTAAATGAATATAACGGATACAATTCTTATTTACTATCTTCCAAGGTTTCATCTGAAAAACTCTGAGAATAATTCAAACAGTAGAAAACAAATGAAATGTTATTTGTGTTCCTTATCAGTAAACTAGGCGTGAATATAGAGAATAATATAACTCGGTTAAGCGGATTGCATACACTTATTGTTACCAAAGGGCCTACCACTTCGAATTGAATTCATTGAGGTATAATGTTACAATAGGTTGTATTCATTGTATTGAGCTAGTAGAAAACAAATGAAATGTTATTCGTATACCTTATCAGTAAGAATAACAATAAACTATGTACTTTAAGGATTATTTATGAAGCTGTACTTGATAATAAACCGTAATTTTTGTTAGCGAATTGATGAATCTTAAATTTTTAAACGTTGTATGAAAACAAAGAAATGTTCAATGTGAACTTATGGTTAGTATAAAAATCTAAGAATAGATATTTGTCGATATATATTAGGCAATGAATTCAGTGTCTTGATACACGAAGTAGACAATATTATCCTTCAATTTGTTTCGACGACCACCAGTAGTTTTCAAAGTTACGGTGGTTTGGGTTTTCTGTACATCTTCCTAATTCATATTTCTTCCCGTTAATAATAAATAACTAAGGTGACCAATGCTTGCAAATATGGCGGAATTATTAACAAGCACTATTTTTGTACGTCAAAATACCTACGATAAGCAAATAATTCCAATGAATTGACTGACTCCATAGATTGTTAAACGTTTACAAAACATTTACCATTGAGGTTTTGTACGACGGCTTAATACAATCTACACTGCCAAATTACTACTGTCACTTCTGTCATCATCATACTCTTACTAGTAACAAGTAACATAGAATAATTATAGTAGTGCACAAGTGTTTTTGCCTTCATATTTATTGGTGCGTTCACTACAATGGCAAAGCAAACGAATATCTCCTAGTTTGCCATATCAAATCGCGCATAGTTTTTCTAGCTACATATTTAGCCTGTTCGAATTATAATTTAGGTACTAACATTTTGTATAACATGTAATTAATTGTTAAAAAACCTATTACAACAAACGAGGAGATTAATAAGTGTTTAAGACAGCAATTGTCGATAATAAACATTCTAAATATTTTACTCATCATCCTAACATATACTGTTATTCAATTGAGTACATCTCTGAAACTGATTTAATGTCTATTTCCACACACCAGAGCACTACAACATGCATCATGACTGAAGTGATCACATGATTTTTTCATGACTATCTGATAGGCCGGGCATCTAGTGAAGATTGACTATCTTCGGGAACTGCGTTTTAGAATATTATTTTAATTATCATAACTATGGACAGTATTGACATTTTATTTCTATGACTGCCCGGTTCTCTCGCTTAGTATATTGTTTATTACTTTGAACTACGTTTGTTTAATTGTGTACAAGTTCTCCCCATTCACTGCCACTATTTCTTTTGTTCTGTATCAATGTTAGATTTATGATTGGTTTACTGTGTGGTCTGATTTTATGTGGATATAAAGAATTGATTAAAATATAATACGATTTCGGCTCTCTCCGTCTTCCGGTTCTTTATTCTGGTTCTCCTATTGTCGGCCTGGGAGTGAGTGGGCTAGGGTCAATCGCACATAATCAACTAGGCACACATCTTATTGGTGTTCGCGTCCACCAACCATCTCATCCTCTCCTCTCTTTCTTTTTTCACGTCATAACACTATCTCCCCAAACTAATAGCAATTAACTGAAACATTTTGTTATTATTCTATGCAATGACGCTTCGTCATCACATTTCAATGAATTTTTACTTAAGGAATTAAAAAAGGTTACATTAAATGTAACCTTTAATTCATGATTCAAATGTAAAACGTACAACCTTCGTATATAAAAAGGGCATATAGAATACTGGAATATAATTTAATCTGCTGCATAAACTACGTCTTACGTTAACTTTTCTTAATCGGATAGTCTTTTGAATTATATTCCACATCTACATAGATGCATGCAATGATACGACTTTAATTAATCAAACTGTTAGAGTATAAATAGAGATTATATAGTATAGTCATAACAGATTTACTGAATCTACATTATTACTAGTGAGTAAATATTTACTACTTATTAAACGGTAGTTTTTTTAATTTCAATAAATATAAAAGCTACTGCGAATATCTACTTTATTCGTTTATCATTTTACAGTTGTAGAAAATTTAATCCACTAATTAAAAATAAAATGAGCTTAGCATAGAACGCTTAACTTCCGTCTTAATCGAACTAGTATTATTTATGACATTATTATTATTATTATATTATTTCTACCTTTTCATCAACACGTAGTAACTCAGTTCGAATCCTCAACCTTTTCATATCTAACTCACGGAAACTAGAATGAATAATTAAATTTCATTCCCCAACTACTAATAACCGCAAATGATATAAACTAGAATTATTTGTTTTCTAGTAAAACGGCATAAAGTTGATTAGATTCAATATTTTTTTTCTAAGTTAACATGAATATTGTGCGTTTTCAAACAAATTTTTTTAAATTTGATTTTGGGTGAAATTTTGATGAAATTTTGCAACAAATCCAAAGCAGAGAAGATCACCACTTAACTAATCAGATTACATCAAGAGATGATTTTAGGGGAAAAAATGACAACAATATCAAGGGTGAAAATTCACTCCTTTTAAGTTTTCAGCCAATAACAATTTAATTATAATTTACGACAAAGAATTAAAAATTCAAACCACAGTATGTTTAAGTCCAACTGTAAAGTGGGACGAGTGATACTTATACTGACAATGGAAAGAATCATAATCACTTCAATTGTTTGTTGGTAGTAGTAGTAGTAGAATTTGTGAATGTCATATATATATATATATATATATATATATATATATATATATATATATATATATATATCTTTACAAGTGAGTTATCTTGATATTTGGAAATCATAAACACATGAGTACAGTAATAATCAAAAATTCTCGATGAATCATACCATATTAAGTAACTGTGTTATAAGACCAAACAATGTGCACATTACAGTCACTTACTTTACTGTTCAATTGTTCTGTTTCATTCATTGTTCATTTTCACTCATCAAATTATAATGACTTCATTTCGATCACTTAACTTCCTCTTTATTAGTATAAACACCTTAAAATTAAAAGGTTACTAATATTAATTACTCGGACCTTAACTGTTGGCTACTAATATGTCCCTATAGAAATGTGTGAGTTCTTACGGTTTATACAGTCCGCGATACGATACAGTTAACAGATCTGGAGTGGCTCAATGATATATTTAATTTCCGCGATATTCAGCAGTTTAATTTGATTTTCTAAAAAATGTACTTTTTGAGGTTTTAATACACCAAAACATTCACTGCTGGATTCCAGGCACCTTGTTGTGAGAAAATGTAATCCGTGTGTCGTATTGAGAATCTACTCAAATCACATTAATTTTGAATAGATATACAAAGAATTCAGAATATGTGAATCCCACGAAATATGCATCGGGATAGATTAGGATTCTGTTGGAAAAATGAGTAGCGAAGAGACAAAATAAAAGCACACAGAAAGATAATTCACTGTTAAATGCATTAAACAAGAGGAAGTAATAAAATTCAAAACCGTACAAGTTAGCGATAAACAATGAATAACCAAAAGTAGTAAAAAAAACAAAATAAATTAGGCACAGACGACATAGACTTCAAGAATAAAAATCAATCACAATCGATAGTAAGATGAGATTAAATAAAACACCATTTTCGAAACCGGCAACGAAAACAAGCATCAGCATCGTCATCATCACGGAGGTAAGTTTACATAGCCTTCAATGTCGTACCTCTATTCTAAAGTGGCTGTTAGTAAAACATATTTCTAACTTCATTATAGGTCAACACATTTATAAATCATATTTCCACTCACCCCCCACCCCCACATACACACACACACACTCACCAACCACTCATCTGACGACAACTTTTTAACATTCTAGTGTATTTTATACCTGTCTGTGAGTTGTATGAATATAATTCATTCGCTTACAGAATTTACATATCCCTTGCTTGGAAATGTGTAATCAATCAATCATGTATTCATATATCTATATTCAGTGAACTATGAATAGTGACTTTTGAATAGAAGTTACTTCTGGTAGATCTCACCTTTTTCTTGACCACGTGCAATTATCCTCATTAACACACTTGTACTTGTTATGTTATAATTGGACACATCACATCTTGAGTAATATCCAATGTTATGTCATTATAAATTATGTACAAATATCATTGTACATAGCCTTGACGAAAACCTAACCGAAAATATATCCCTTCCCTCAACTGTTGTTTACAACACCTCCAAAATTTCAAACATCCTACTCGCTACGTTGATACTCGATTGAACTCCCGCTTCATCTAGAGTCGATTCAGCCTCATACTCAGCCTTTTCTGGGTAGCGCTTTTTTTCATTAAGGTTGTTTTCGTGGTTTAAAAACCTTGGTTTCTTACATGGTTAGCACCAACAGTAAACATAGAGAGCTCTGTCCAACTACAACGGACAAAAGTGCAGGAGAAAAAAAACCGATGAGGCAGAAGCCTCCGCAACGTAGGTTGTCAACATAAACAAGAAAAAAAAGATGTCCTTTGATGTAACGCAGGGGGGTACTAAATAACACATCTCGTCGAAGGAAAAGCTGTAGAAGATGGTGGGAAACTTTTCCATGCCTAGGTATTAGCATCCATGATAAATAAAGGGGGATCTGATTGTAAATGTGAAAATACGGAGGCTTAGACAAGGAACCTAGTATTTGCAATGAAGGCTGTGGGACTGCAGTATCAGCCAAACATTCAAAGCCAGAAATTTCAATACAAACGTAGGTAGATATGAAAAGAATAGTGATCCTTGAAGGCAAACTTAACAAGGAAACCCCTTAGACTTGAGTTGTTTGGAAAAAAGACCGGTTGTGACTATGGCTCCTGACGGATGACAGGCGAAGAAATGTTTAACGAACATAACTTTATTCGACGAATTACAAAAATTTGGACTTTATGGTTCTTCTAGATTGGCTCTTTTAATAATCGTTTGTAAAAGCATCTCATTAATAGTCTTTATTAAGAAGTGCTATTTGAAGTTGAATTGAGCCGCTTTTATGAAAATACTTTAGTTATA
>CM068305.1:49326159-49440095 GCA_034768735.1 Schistosoma mekongi | reverse complement strand
TCTTTTCGAAGCCATTGCGCCGACAATTCCCTTACTCAGTTTGCACATCATAAGTCTCCAAATGTAGCAAGTTACACAAAACACAAATCTCCAATATTTACATGATGCGTTAATCATTGCGTAAATCAACTTCTGCATGTCCACTATGTTACCAAGTGATTCAAAGTCAATCGCCATCCAACAAACTAGAACTCGGACATTCTCGATTCATTACATTCGAATGGTTTTTTAGTAACTTGCCGGTTCATCAAATCACTACACAAATTATTACACATGTAGAAGGGAGCTTTTAATAGAATAAAGGACAATGATAACAGTGAACAGACTTCACTTAACACATATTGAATGAAATTGTAGAATGGAAGCCAAGTTCAACGGAAGGCACACCAACGATTGGAAGTATAGATTTGTCACGTAAGACAGATAAGTATTGACCGATTCTATTCAAAATTCTACCTTCGATCGTGGCCACATGCGCATGCCTCGAACGACAATATTCCACTATAAATACGATGGTGCAATGAATGTAGTCAGCGATCAAACCAACAACATTCTAGTTAATAGTGTTAAATTTAAAAACAAACTAAGGAAGTTATGAAAGAGGTTATTCGTTTAGCATGACTTTTTCGTAATTTCCCGTATCCATTCATTATTCACAAATATAACAAACTACAGAAAAACGAGAGATCTAGAAGCCGAAAAAATGCATCTGAAATTACCTGACAAATTAGCCTATTTAGCAGCCACCCTCAGAAAGAAACTTTATGCCCAGTCCAGTCTTCCTACTACTCTCAAAATCAAAAATAAAATAACTAGTAACCCTATGGAGATCTGCAAAGCGTTTAGTTTATAGGGATGATCAGCAACTTTAACCAGCACAAATTAACTGGCTTGAAGTTTACAGTTACCAATGTTAGAAATGCTATAAGATCACTAAAACCTTCATTCAATAGTGGAGAGGATGGAATACCGGTTAATTTGATTAAATATGGTAGCTCAGCCTTCCCAATACTGCTCACAAAAATATTTAATCTCTCCTTGGAAGATGAAATTTTTCCTAGTTCCTGGAAAACCACGTATATAATCCCTCACTTCAAAAAAGGCACCAGACTTAGCATTGAAAATTACCGTCCAATTAATCACTCTTCCGTTTTATCTAGAGTCATGGAGGGAGTTATAAAAGAGGAGATTTACACTCACATAGTTAAGCACAAGCTAATTAAATCTTCCCAGCACGGCTTCATGTCTAAGAAATCCTGCATAACTTGCCACCTAGAATACTTCGACTATATAATAAACAATAGAGATGACGGAAAATTAATTGTTACCCTATACTTTGACTTCACTAAAGCGTTTGACAAAGTACATCACTCATCTCTCTTATATAAATTACAAGCTTTCGGGATAACGGGCAAATTGCATGATTGGTTAGCTTCGTTTTTGAAAGATCGCATTCAATTAGTGAAACTAGGACGATATCTCTCACGTCCTCAAAATATCACCAGTGGTGTCTTCCAGGGTTCAGTCATTGGACCATTGTTATTTATTATGTATGTTAATGACATATGCCACTGTTTTCAAGAGGGTAAGACCTTTATGTTTGCGGACGACCTCAAAGTTGTCTATACATTCAACCCAGATGAAGGTCGAAATATTAACGACATAATACAGAGAGATCTCAATAAACTAAGCAAATGGTGTGATAAATGGTTTCTTCCCCTTAACACACAAAAGTCAGGGTACCTATGTTTCGGAGAATCTAACCCCGAGATTAACCTACACCTTAACGAACATGAATTTCATCATCTATATAGCGTCTGTGATTTAGGAGTAAGATACTCAAAAAGTCTATCCTTTACCGAGCATGCTTCATCACAGGTCTCTAAAGCTCGTAGACTTATTGGTTTTATTCATCGTAACTATCGTCTTAGCGAATCTAAAGTTATTCTTTATAAAACTTGTGTTAGACCTCTACTTGAGTACTGCCCAATTATATATAGTTGCATACGTTCACTAGATCGGCAAAAAATAGAGAAGGTTCAACGGCATCTTACTAGACTATTAACCCCTGGCCGACCCTATGATGCTAGATGCTGTGCTTGGAAGTTAGACCCTTTATGGGTCAGAAGGATTAAACTTAATCTTACTATACTCTATAAAATTCTTCATAAAGAAATTATAACACATTGTACTGCCTTGACATTTGCTGGAAAACATAAGTATGACTTGCGGAACCAAAACTCTCTGGTAACAGTGCAGAGAGCCACTAGTAAGCTAAAATCCTCCTTCTTTGTTGCACGTTATGCTAACCTTTGGAACCGGTTACCAGAAAGCATACGACAATCTAACTCATTGTCACAGTTTAGATTGGCAATAAACCTACACTTGGACAATGCCGGCATCTGTAACTTACATAACACAACTTATATAGACTATGGTACATTTATCAATGGACCTCCTGGCATTTAATTCTACTTATAACACGACTAAACAATAAAAGGCACTTGTAGACTTTAAAAGCTTTTTAATTATTCACCTACAGGCAATAGGACGTTTTTCTACCTAGAAGAGAGTGCTTTGGAAACTCGTAATGTCTATGCATTTCTTAGAGGTGATGTAGTGTCTTTATTCCCCCATACTTTATCTTATAGGATAAAGTAGATCTGAAATTTACCATAGTTATCTCTAGTATCAGTCGACGTTTCCCAGAATAAAAAAGTCGAATAACAAATGAGATTTAGTTAATCCAATATGTACACTTTAGGTCTCACTGTAATCAGACGTACTTAACTGATTCTGTGCCCTCTCGCGCTTTCGCTTGTTCCTTTTCTTTATCTTTAAAGTTCCCAACTATCGTGTCACGCTGAAAATATAACCCAAAGTCCACGCTGGAAAGGAAATTGCATCTTTGTGATCTACTCATGATGCTTTAATGTGTTACCTCCAATCTCCATCGTCCACCTACAAGGTGCCGTCCCACACAAGAACATATTCGTACTTGACGCCACAATAGACTATTTCAAACAATTGTGTGGTATCTAAATCTTCCTTGTGTCGCGTCTTTGATACTCCTTTTTTGAATTGATTACATATATTAATAAGTGTTCTCTACTAATACATTCCTGAAAACTCAAGAATGAATGACAACAGTGAATTTGTAGCTTCCATTCTGTATGTTAAATACACTTGTAGTATTCCACAGTCACTAGTTGTTTTGCTTTCCCTCAATACCACTCACCCATTCGAATGAATCTATCGATTACATCATATCATGATTATTTCGATTGGATAATCATTTGCATTAAGTTGATTTCCACTGTTTCACACTCGTTTGCATATACACGGAATCGGGATTGCACAAGTAGATCACATGTTTGCATTATTTCATTGATGTGTGGATTGTGATAGGAGCTATCGATCTATCATATTTTGGCGTCGTCAACATTCCGATAGTTACTTCTTACCTCTTCTCGAATTTCGCATTGATATTTCCTCTTAATATCTTTCTGCGTATCGGGCATCAAGTTCGTATTTGTAGTCGGAATCCATGAATTCGTTTAGAATTCGCTTATGTTCGAATATATTGGTCAAAATATCTTTCTGAATATCTCTATTACGACAATGTAAATCTTTACGAATTGCTTGTTTGCTCATTTGAATAATGAAATGTCAGTTATGATGAGGTAATTTGGAGTATTTATATGGAGTAAGTATCCACGTAATGAATATTGTATTTATTATTCTGAAATTTATTACAGAAATCACGCCAGTTTACAGGCATGGTCATTATGATACAGAAAGTTTAACACTTTCACAATGGAACACAAAGTTTTTGCGAAATAAATGCTTGACTAATAATACCATTTACAAGACAAGCTGGAAGATACATTTCATTCTTGAGTTTTCAGGAATGTATTAGTAGAGAACACTTATTAATATATGAAATCAATTCAAAAAAGGAGTATCAAAGACGCGACACAAGGAAGATTTAGATACCACACAATTGTTTGAAATAGTCTATTGTGGCGTCAAGTACGAATATGTTCTTGTGTGGGACGGCACCTTGTAGGTGGACGATGGAGATTGGAGGTAACACATTAAAGCATCATGAGTAGATCACAAAGATGCAATTTCCTTTCCAGCGTGGACTTTGGGTTATATTTTCAGCGTGACACGATAGTTGGGAACTTTAAAGATAAAGAAAAGGAACAAGCGAAAGCGCGAGAGGGCACAGAATCAGTTAAGTACGTCTGATTACAGTGAGACCTAAAGTGTACATATTGGATTAACTAAATCTCATTTGTTATTCGACTTTTTTATTCTGGGAAACGTCGACTGATACTAGAGATAACTATGGTAAATTTCAGATCTACTTTATCCTATAAGATAAAGTATGGGGGAATAAAGACACTACATCACCTCTAAGAAATGCATAGACATTACGAGTTTCCAAAGCACTCTCTTCTAGGTAGAAAAACGTCCTATTGCCTGTAGGTGAATAATTAAAAAGCTTTTAAAGTCTACAAGTGCCTTTTATTGTTTAGTCGTGTTATAAGTAGAATTAAATGCCAGGAGGTCCATTGATAAATGTACCATAGTCTATATAAGTTGTGTTATGTAAGTTACAGATGCCGGCATTGTCCAAGTGTAGGTTTATTGCCAATCTAAACTGTGACAATGAGTTAGATTGTCGTATGCTTTCTGGTAACCGGTTCCAAAGGTTAGCATAACGTGCAACAAAGAAGGAGGATTTTAGCTTACTAGTGGCTCTCTGCACTGTTACCAGAGAGTTTTGGTTCCGCAAGTCATACTTATGTTTTCCAGCAAATGTCAAGGCAGTACAATGTGTTATAATTTCTTTATGAAGAATTTTATAGAGTATAGTAAGATTAAGTTTAATCCTTCTGACCCATAAAGGGTCTAACTTCCAAGCACAGCATCTAGCATCATAGGGTCGGCCAGGGGTTAATAGTCTAGTAAGATGCCGTTGAACCTTCTCTATTTTTTGCCGATCTAGTGAACGTATGCAACTATATATAATTGGGCAGTACTCAAGTAGAGGTCTAACACAAGTTTTATAAAGAATAACTTTAGATTCGCTAAGACGATAGTTACGATGAATAAAACCAATAAGTCTACGAGCTTTAGAGACCTGTGATGAAGCATGCTCGGTAAAGGATAGACTTTTTGAGTATCTTACTCCTAAATCACAGACGCTATATAGATGATGAAATTCATGTTCGTTAAGGTGTAGGTTAATCTCGGGGTTAGATTCTCCGAAACATAGGTACCCTGACTTTTGTGTGTTAAGGGGAAGAAACCATTTATCACACCATTTGCTTAGTTTATTGAGATCTCTCTGTATTATGTCGTTAATATTTCGACCTTCATCTGGGTTGAATGTATAGACAACTTTGAGGTCGTCCGCAAACATAAAGGTCTTACCCTCTTGAAAACAGTGGCATATGTCATTAACATACATAATAAATAACAATGGTCCAATGACTGAACCCTGGAAGACACCACTGGTGATATTTTGAGGACGTGAGAGATATCGTCCTAGTTTCACTAATTGAATGCGATCTTTCAAAAACGAAGCTAACCAATCATGCAATTTGCCCGTTATCCCGAAAGCTTGTAATTTATATAAGAGAGATGAGTGATGTACTTTGTCAAACGCTTTAGTGAAGTCAAAGTATAGGGTAACAATTAATTTTCCGTCATCTCTATTGTTTATTATATAGTCGAAGTATTCTAGGTGGCAAGTTATGCAGGATTTCTTAGACATGAAGCCGTGCTGGGAAGATTTAATTAGCTTGTGCTTAACTATGTGAGTGTAAATCTCCTCTTTTATAACTCCCTCCATGACTCTAGATAAAACGGAAGAGTGATTAATTGGACGGTAATTTTCAATGCTAAGTCTGGTGCCTTTTTTGAAGTGAGGGATTATATACGTGGTTTTCCAGGAACTAGGAAAAATTTCATCTTCCAAGGAGAGATTAAATATTTTTGTGAGCAGTATTGGGAAGGCTGAGCTACCATATTTAATCAAATTAACCGGTATTCCATCCTCTCCACTATTGAATGAAGGTTTTAGTGATCTTATAGCATTTCTAACATTGGTAACTGTAAACTTCAAGCCAGTTAATTTGTGCTGGTTAAAGTTGCTGATCATCCCTATAAACTAAACGCTTTGCAGATCTCCATAGGGTTACTAGTTATTTTATTTTTGATTTTGAGAGTAGTAGGAAGACTGGACTGGGCATAAAGTTTCTTTCTGAGGGTGGCTGCTAAATAGGCTAATTTGTCAGGTAATTTCAGATGCATTTTTTCGGCTTCTAGATCTCTCGTTTTTCTGTAGTTTGTTATATTTGTGAATAATGAATGGATACGGGAAATTACGAAAAAGTCATGCTAAACGAATAACCTCTTTCATAACTTCCTTAGTTTGTTTTTATATTTAACATGTATGTATTCACTATTTGGGATGTGCGGGTTACTCACTTTAAAAGGTGCAACACTGTCAAGACATAAATTTATATTATGTTTAAAAGCATCTAGTGAGTTATTAACTTCGTAAGAGGAGAAAAATATTTCCCAATTAAGATCATGTAGTAATTTCTCGGTATTAGACCAGTTAATTTGAGCATATTTTCTACGAGAATCAAGTGGATCGTTTGTTTTACTCTTAGTACATGAACATTCATTGACAATTAACTGGCAAATGACGACTTTGTGGTCGCTGCCAGGAAATTCAAGACTAGTACTGACTGAGTAGTTGAGGGGCATTTTGTAAAAAGATTAAGTCTAATAAATTGGACGTGCGTGTAACTTTACGTACTACTTGAGTCCATGCATTACTTTCAAGTATTCCAAAGAATTTATCAAGGTGTGGAGGTCCATGCAAGGGGTTCCAAGTAACAGAAGGCATATTGAAATCTCCTTCTATCAACTTGGTCATAGGAAGCAATGATAATGATGCGAATAAATGACCTAATTGTTGGATAAAAGTATGGGTAGCATTAGGTGGTCTATAAATACAACCTATCAGGAACTGATAATGGGAACAGTTGTCAATACTGACAAATATAGCGTCATCTAAAAGTTCACTACCTTTTGGGGAGATAAGAGATGATGAAAAATCGGATCGAACATATATTATACATCCTCCGCCTTTTCTTGAATTCCTATCTTTGCGGTATATGACATAGTTATCAACTTGAAGTGTAAGGTCTGTGATGTCGGGAATACACCAAGTTTTGGTTATTAGGACACAGCATGGGTTACCTGAGTACATTAGGGATTTAAGATTAGTGATTTTATTGAAGAGGGAACGGGAGTTAAATAGAATAGTGGAGAACTGTATGGGACTAATCAAATTAGATAGGTCACGGGTTACCTGAGTTAGTGGAGAATCCCCATGAACTCTGTTTGGAATGGAAGAAGAAAATGGAGTATAGGGGAGTGATAGGAGCGAGATATTAGCCACTAGGGGGTTGGGAGAGGGTACTTTGTCACTTGGCAGGGTACTATCTATATGACAATGAGGAATAAGTGAGGACTGAGCAGGGGAGGAAGTGAGGCGAGTATGACGGGATAGTGAGAAGGTAGACTTAAGGGATTCATTGTTTGCAAAAGGTGCTAAGTTACGATTCGAGGTTCTATTTGAGTCTATTGGGGAAGAGAATACTGTGGATAGCGGTTCATACGAAAAAATTCTGGTGGATTGTATGTGGGCAGCAAGCAATTATTCATTGGCACATTGTTATTATATGCCATAGAGGCATAACGAAGCAACCCGTGGTCATGATACACTGAAGTTTGAGGGGGATTTATTAGTGATTTGTACGATCTCGATGTGACCATTGGGCCGCCAAAGGAAAGTGCTGGACTATTAGTGTAGGTGTAATAAGCCTGTTGAGCAAGGTTTGTAGGTATCCTGTAGGCGGATCCCATCGGGTTCTTATGTTGGTTTTTGTTGTTTAGTGGTATGAAGTTCCAGTACATTTAGTTGGGATTTAGGGAATATGGAAACTACGTTCTTAGGCACGTGAGGCATGTTCTGACGAGTTTTCAAGGCATTGAAAGTGCGTCCTGCCCTACTCAAGATATGGTACTCAGATTTACCACGGCTGTCTGTGGTAGTACTCCGCTGCATTGGGGGTTGGTTTGAAACGAAATACGTCTCCCCAGTATTTGATGCGAAGTGCAAGAATTCTACTTTCCTGGGATATCTCTGCTGCTTTGTTATCCGGCTTGATTTTGTAGGTATTTTCAAAGAACTCTGGTTTGTCTTAAGTGAAATATTATTTATAGTGGATGGTGTGGTATCCTGTAATTTAGAAGAAGCCTTGCTCTTTCTCTGCTTTGATGTTATGGGCGGAGTTTGCATGCTTTTATGGGCTTGGGTTTTGGAGTGTGTTGATACTTTAGGGTAGCATTGAGACGAGCAGTCAGGTTTCTCTGGCTCATTATGCATTGTCGTGTGTTGGCTTGCTAAAGTTTGGCTAGCTTCCGATAATTGTTCACTATCTAGTAGATCTAGACTGAGGTTCTTAGAATAAGAGCAATCTTGAAGGGTACTACTGGTATTTCTAAATTTTCTAGTATCAATGGGAGTGTGCAGATTATCTGTTGACGCCTGAGTTGTCAACGTGTCCAAATCGACACACCGCTCATAGATTCGGTAAGTTTTCTATAGAGTGGAGAGTATTTATCCGAGTGTGTACAGTTGACACTAGGACACGGTGAAGGGTGTGGTGTGGTTGAATAAGGTCATGTTTTTGTTCAAGCTTATTTACATCGTTATACAGAGTAGTGTGATTAGCCGTTCTTCGTTGTAGGGTCGTTCTGTCTGCAACTATCTTGATATGCGTGAGGCCCGTACTAGATCTAATGTTACTTACGGAGTCAATGAAGCACTTAGCGTCAAAGGTTGATGTGAAGTGAAACAAGACTGGACAACTGATTTGCCAGTCCTTTTTTCTCAATCTTTTACAATCGCACGGGACATGCAACATATTACAGGCTTTCAAAATGATAGCCTTTGCTTTACGTAGTGGGAATTTATCAGGTATATTATAGAAAATAGCTTTATGGTGAGATTTCAGCCTATTCACAACTTCGTCAGCTATAAAGTTAATAAAGATCTCTACCTGCTTAAGTTTTTCAATGTCTAAATCATCTTTCTTACGCAGCAAATAGGATATAGGTTCTAAGTCTGACAAAATACTGTTGACTCGGTTGAGAGTAGACTTTATTTCTCCTAGTTCAGTCACATAATTTATGTCACTATTTAAGTCCTTCATAATGTCTACAGCTCTAACAAGTGGTGATAGCTGCTGTGTTACAGCAGAATCACGAAGAGAGTCACTAACAGAGGACATATCACTTGGGTTTGGTGAACTCCTATTAAGTTTAGAGCGCTTAGACCTATTGCGTACCATTTCAGTATTAGAACACTCAATGTAGTTACTAGTAAAGAGCGATGATAGTATTACAAGTTAGGATGTGGGCAAAACTCGAATTAAATACAAAAATGATAGACCACGTGAAAAAGTTACAACCTTCAAACCTCGCGCCACTGTTGAGTTTTTCTTGATAATGTAGATAATTTTCGTATACTATGGAGCATAGAATATGTACGAATGAATTTGAAGCAAAATTTGTCACTATTAGGTACATGATACAAAAATTTATCCACAATTACCACTATGAGACACATTCGAATGTTTATGTATATATGTATCTATATCTATTTCTTATTGAAGCCGAGTTATTAGATGCATCGGTATTTTTTTTAAACATCTCAGTCAATGTCGAAAATGTGCTGTAATTCTGTTTGATGAAGAAAATTTTAAGTAAAATATGGTTTGTGAAACAGGCTATATTACATTTAGGTTCTCACCGATTTATATTAACAAAGCACAAACAAAGTGAATAATAAACATATATGCTCATTTAAACAACTTGGAATAATCTGAGCATCTGATGAACTGTATGTATACGGCCTATACAATCAAACTTATTATAGTCGTAAGTGGGCTGCATGTTAGTATATTCATTGTATCTGGAATGATTATAGGATGAATCTACGCGTATCGTAAAATCTGTATGCCTTCTTTATATTCGAAGATTGTAGTTATTTCTATTTTGCTCACAAATTCAACAATATTTTGTAGTCAAACTATCTTCATTACCTAAGTCACACATCATTGAAATGTCATGGAGCGAAATATCTATTCACAGAACATTAATTAAATGCATAAATTCAATATCTAATAGGTTAAATAAACAATGATGGGAAAAGCTCATGATTATGTCAACCATGATAGAAGTTTCACCATACTGATTGATGTCTGCATACAGATTTTGGATTCTCTACTAGAGGTGGACGGAATAGAATTACAGTATTCATTTTGTTTGCATTCATGATACACAACCAGTATTAACGAAAAATTTTGAATATTTTTCATTAACTAATGTATTCTTCAATATTCATTAATCGCCATTTTACAGCAGACAGTTAATTGAAATCCACTGCATGCTATTATAATTATTGGTAACATCATTATAAGTTGAACGAGCTACATTTGTGGGTAGAAACAACTGCACCGTAATTCAAATAACTGGTTAGAAAATGTATGTTGTCGGTGTTATTGTGGCGAATGCATCAATAAATAGGAAGGTGAATACACATGTATACGGTTATAACCATCCTATATTAATTCTTACTAGTATAATTATGATGATATAATGACGGTAGAAACTTGGTAGTCTATAGTGTATTGAGCCGTTGTACAAAGTTTTAAAGATGCATTGTAAACGTTTAGTAATCTTATGTGAACAATCAAATGATTTGAATTATTTAGTTTCACATGGTGTCACTTGTTCTTTCTTTTCTGATTCAGTTCTCCAAAAGGACTTCTTTGTTGAATACAAGATTTCAAATATTATTATTCATCGTTATATTAACGGAAAACTACAAGTACAGAGTTTCATAAATATTTTAACAATTAACATGGGCTACTGTTATGCATTTACATAACGATCACTTTAAGGTGAGTGATATTCACCATCGGAATTCCTAGAACATGAAAAATGTAACTTGACAGTCTTTCGTTTCCATTTCGTTGAACTATAATCATACATTAGTTGACACTGTGTAGTGACGAATTGAACGTTCGTCAAGTCCTGCATAGTGTTGATTGAATTCCAGCGATCAAATTGTCATATTGTCATTAGTCTAAGTGACTCGACATTACTGGCACTAGGTAGAGATGGTATGTGGTTTGGGATAGTCGGCAGTGAATCGAATCAGTAAA
The DNA here is from genome assembly GCA_034768735.1 of Schistosoma mekongi. Taxonomy (NCBI): domain Eukaryota; kingdom Metazoa; phylum Platyhelminthes; class Trematoda; order Strigeidida; family Schistosomatidae; genus Schistosoma; species Schistosoma mekongi. Next base: position 49,428,771 of record CM068305.1, on the reverse strand, counting down.
GGGGTGGGTGGCACAAATTCCCTTTCCCCCACCCCCCAAAGATTGAACGTATGCCTTACTAACGAGTGTGGAATGACACGAAACCTACTTCCGGTTTTCTCTACCGACCACCCCAAACCACATTCCAACTTTGATAATGTCCATCGGAAATCATCGACATTCAACTTAACTGTTACTCTAAACGACTCGAATTCGCTCATATGTTGTATGCGAGAATACTGAGTGTCCCTCATAAAGTAATCGAAAATGTGCCGTAAATTGATTTATAATCATTCACGCTGTTACTTCCTGACGAAACCTCAGAAGGTTGTAAACAAAGTTGTGTAAGTTATATTCTTTCGAAAACAAATTGCGCAATTCACAGTAGATTTTAATGACTTCCAGGAGTCGTAGATGACACCATGTCACTGTAAATGTGTTATAACTCAACATGGTACCAGTTTTGAACTAAACTGTGGGGTTGGGGTGGGGTTGGAGGGGTGTTGGGTGTTGGGAGGGCATAGATAGATTATGAGTTAAGCTTAAGTGACTTTGCTGCTTAATCCGAATAATATATTAGACACTATATGTTTCGTTATCAAATTGACTAGCACTGACAGAAGATAGTCAACAATCAAAGTATATTAGAGGTCAGAGCAAAGCGTGAATGTAAGATTTATGAATGTAACAGCTGACGAACGTGCATTCGAAAGTTGAATGGCTATATGTACATATCAAAATGTTCAACATGTGTTTAAGTGGAATGATCAAACAGCGTATAATGCTCCAATATTAATCTACAAATTATACATAGAAAAGAGTCAATTTGATGATTGCTTTATGAAAGTACAGCATGTAGACGTTGTCCCATCACTTGCTTGCTCCTCCAAGGGAACTGGTTGATATGTGGTTTCAGTTTTTTGAAGTCACCTACATATCAGCACTGAAATGAATAAAGTATTATCAAGAAAGATTAGATTGCGAGAAGACTTTGCAACACATGTTGGACACACTTTGTAGCTCCATGTGCTTACAAAGTGTTGAATCGGCGAGGTGAATCACATTAAGTACTGTAGTGCCTGAAGACAACAGAGGTTCGACTTTTACAAACTGTCAGTCTGATAATATTCGCATCCACAAACGGTAAAGAATCGTGTTCCTAGTTATGCTAGAAATTTTTTGCATATGCCTTTTTAATATCCGTCTATTCTTTTAATAACAATTAGTGACTATCATTTACATCCTAGTGAAGTCCAATCAGACAATTGATAGAATACCTAAACAAGTAACTCCCTTTTTTAGAGATGGTCGAGATGTGAATTCCTACAACGCCAGCCACTTTCCAGCATTAAAACCTGATACAGTGTATTTGATTCTGATGGTAATTCGATTTACAAATCGTAAAGTGATAAGCTATCGCTTTTTAACTTCTTTCACTGAAATCACAAGTGCATTCAGTGATGAGAATACAAGTAGGAATAGCGTAGTCAAGAATAAATTATCTAGGTTAGTTACAACCCTGCGTTTTGAGGGTGGAAGTACGCTATCGTCAGCAGGAGATTCGATACTAATATCGTTTAGTCTCCAAATACTGGTAAAGTGACCATGTGGGGAATCTATCACCATTTAGCGCCACATCAATTAGGAGTCAAACCAATAATATGACTTATTGCCGAATATTTTCTGATCGGCCCAACATGACCCACAGTTAGGGTTAGTAAAATTTGAAGAAAACAATTTCTGAGCCGATTTAATTTGAGTATCTTATAATCTACAGAAATTAGATTTTCAAAGGTGTGAAATTTGTTTATCTACCCAATTCCTCTCCCTCACCCCCATCTACCTCCCATCATTCCCTTCCCCACTATGACCAATTGAAGATGTATCTACTAATGTTTAATCGAAAACCTAATCCTAATCTGAATAAAGTGGGTGGTTTCATGGTCTGCTTGTCAGTTGACTACTTTTATTAGCATAGTCAACACGGTTTATATGTCAGTCTCGGACAGTGATGCTAGTAGTATATCTCGGGTGGTGTTGGTGAGTATTGAGTTCCGAACAGAAGAAGGATTTGTTAGACAATTTGCAATGTATGGAGATGAAAACTGTCATTTCATCATCCATGACTGTCATCGGGGAGTGAGTAACTTTTACATTATTGAACGAATTCGGAAACATTGATGCAAAAGATGCGCAACAGTGAATTCAAACCGGAGTACGTGTAATAATAATGATAATATTAATAATAATAACAGTAATAATTTATTTTCTGATATCAGGAGCAAGTCACTTTTACAGTCCTGATCAACAAAATCATATGACAATGATTGTATCTAATTGTTGTACAGACTGCTTTTACTGTTTTATATATAGATAATGGAATGACAAACGTTGTTTTGCATTGATTATTTCTGTAGTGTCTATTATGAGCTATGCCTTGTGAAACTGGAAAATTTCGGGGTAGGTTCAAGTTGCCATATCAAGGATTGCATTATGACAGATGTAGATATTCAAGGTTTTGCGTAGTATGAAGCTACAGCGTCTCCACAGGGGTTCTAGAGAAAGCAACTTACATCTTTCTGTATAAGTTTTGTTACAGTTATACTCCAGTAATTGTTGGATCAAAGTTCTCCAGAGATCTTTAATTCGTATGGTATTTGTGTAATTAATACTAACGAAGGCAAGCGAGCAGTATTCTGGGTTAGGACGCACACATTCTGTATTTTGCAAGCTTGGCTTTCCTGGTTTAAAAGTTTTGAAGAATAAAGCTGATTCGTCATCTCGACTTAGATATAATTAACGATACATTCTCAGTAAACCTAAGGCTCTTTCTGTAGCATATACCCAAGTCACATATTGAGCTCCGTGTTTGAATCTTATGTTTATTCAAATAGAGTTGTTGTTGAACATCGTATTTTTCAAATTGTATAGTGTAGTGGCCACGGAACACCATAGAGTCAATATTGCCTTACAACTAGACACAAATTCGTACAAATACTATATTAACAGTTAATATAAGTATATATAACAAGTACAATGTCTAGTAGAATGTGGTTTCCTTGGAATAACTGCGAAGTGCGGAATGAATGACGAATGCCCCAGGTGACCACCACACGTATGTACCTTTTCTGGCGTCCTGTGTAGTTTCGTTCTGGTCAGCAAAGCTAGGAAGAAGCAACGTGACGTTGAGTATGCGATTCCGATGCTATAAGATGGATTCAATTATTAATCCAAGCACTCGGTGGAGAAAACTCAGTCAGAACGAAGAATAATACAGCAACAATGTATTTGCGCTTGCGAAAGCAGCAGTTAGCGTCACAGGCCAAGTGTGTAAAGTGTAAAGTACAATTATATTAATGATACATTTAAACAACGTTAGCAAAGTATGTTTTAATAACATATTAGAATAAGAACTGATAACACATGTAACACTGATAGAGTTTTACAAAATATAATATCATTAAGCCAGTCAGCACAATAGTCCTACAGTTGCTGTGGTTGAATGGTAGTTGCTATTTCTGGCCCCAAATCGATAGGTTATCTAGGTCTTTCTGGATGTCGGAGGTGTCTTCATTAGATGTACTAGTCTTAAAGCTGTACTTTTTTCAGGTCATCCGCATACAGGTATGGCCTGCCAAAATGTATGACTTCACATATATCATTTATATACAAGAGAAAGAGAAGAGGACCTAATGACACTGCCCCTAACAACTTCACTGGTAATAAGTTTGGGTGTTGAGAGGTGTTCATTATATTTAACTATCTGGCTCCTTCTTGTGATAAGTGAGCTAGGTGAAGTGTTATTGGTCTTTAATTCCCAAACGACATTAGTTTATGGAGAATTTTATGATGTCGGTCTTTATCAAAAGCTTTCTTGAAGTCAAGAAAAACAGTCGATACTACCACCCCCCATGTCGCGTTGAGTAATTATATGGTTTGGATAGTGTAATACGCATGTGTTACATGATCTAGTTTTTAGGAACTCATGTTGTGAAACAGAGATCAGATTTTGTTTCTGGAGATACTGAAATATTTCAACCTTAACTACTTTTTTCATCAGTCTATAGATAACAGACGTTAGGTTAACTGTTCGGTAGTTTTCAACATTTGCAACCAGTCCACTTTTGATTTTGGGGATATTGTATATGGTTTTCCAGATTGATAGGTAGAGTGCAGTAGAGAGTAATATTGCAAACAATCTAAGAAGTAGTAGATGGACGTTTTCGTTGTCGCTTTTTAACATGCTTGCTGGGATACCATCTGGCCCTTCGGTGTTTGAGTATGTTAGCGTCTTTATTGCCATATTAATGTTTTGTCTAGTGTAGATTACATTTGTGAGTTCACATGATGGCGTTATGGCGAACACATAGTCATCTTCATAAGTTTCGTTCGTTAGTGTTGTACTAAAGTGTTCGGTGAATAATTTAGTAATGAGTTTAGGGTTGTCGTATATTTGATTTTTATTAATAAAGAGACTTCCACCCTTCATTTTAGAACCCTTAATTTTGTTTCAAAAAGTTTTCGGGAGAGCAGAGGGATTTTTGTTTATGATAGCTTGTTTCTCTTATACAATAGATTTTTCTATGCGTACCTCTACAATTATTACATATATTTCTTTTATTTTGGCTAGCAATGAAAAGTCTCTAGATTGAGAAGCATGTCTTCAGAGGCGTCTTCATATATGCGTTGAGATGAACAAATCGTTGGGAATTGCTGGTCTTTGATGTCTTAATTGCGCGATCTTATCTAAAGCATCATTTATGTTATGGTAGAGAATACCAGTAGATTTGTTAGCATTGTTCTCAGCAAAGTAGGTTTCCCGATTGAGACTACTGGTGAAATTTTGGAAATTCATCCGGCCAACATTATGTGTCGACTGAGTAAAGTTATTTGATGCTTAGTTGCTGTAATTTTTATATCAAAGCTGCATATAACAATGTTATAGTCACTACCAGGGAATTTTTTCCCGGTATGCACAGCGTATGGGGAGATCCCGTTTGTGAAAGCTAAGTCTAGGATATTCTGGAGTTTAGTGGGGTTACGAAAGCACTGAGTCCAACCACCGAGTTCCACACATTCGATAAGGGGATCGAAGCGTGTTGTTGCTTTAGGTGGGGACCATGAGATCTCGGTTATGTTAAAATCTTCACAAATCTTCACAGGATCGATGTAGACCTCATAGGATTCAGGACAATCCACACAGAGTCTTGTGTTACATTTACCCGTGGAATATCACATAGGAGCGACTTTATCTTTGAATGGACACAGATTATACAACCTCCACGACGTCCATGTTATCTATCACTATGGTATAGGTTGTAATTATCTAGTGATATACCTATATCAGGGATACTTGAGTTAGTCCACGCTTCAGTAATCATAATATGCAGAGTGACGCTAGCATGGCTAAGTCAGTCATTTTGTTACATATCGATCTAGCATTTATTAGACATAAGGTGAATGCGTGGCTATTAGAGTAAAACTGATTAAGGGTATCATTCATATGTGAACCGTAGTTAATATCAGGGGTGTAGTTTATGTGAAGTGTAGGTGGTTGTTGGTTTTCGGACAGCTCATACTGATGGTCAGGGTTACAACTGCATTCATTATAGGAGTTGTAAGTGTATTCGGACTTTTTAACCCGGGGAATAGGGAGAGAATTTTAACTGGCTGAGGTTGTATGGGATTATGGAAGTTGTATATACCATATGGTTGAAAATTATGTCGACCAGTTATTTTGCTAGTGGTGCTACTATATCCCGTATCCCAAAAATATTTTGATTTTCGTCTATTATGTTATGATATCGATTAAAGTTGGGATTTACATAGTTAGGGTTGAAACTGTTCTTAGTTGTATCACCATAAGAAGGGTTTGGAAGTGATGCAAGCGTGTTGTCATGTGTATGTGGATTGAGAGAGCTTATAGTTGGTGTTTGGGTTAATGCCCACAGGTGTCTTGTCTTATTTTCCAAAGCGCGTTTACTATAGCAAGCAGAGTGTTGTACTGGATCAAGGGTGAGGAGCCGCTTCTCGATAGGTTGACTGTTAGATTTTAGACGACGCCAGTACAGATGTCCTTTGTTCCGTTATCTATCATTCCTTATGTAGCGTTTTGTGCCTAAAAGTTGAGTAGACTGGTAATTGTCGTTTTCTTTATCGTCTTGAGTACTCATAAGTTTGCTACAAGCTGACCGACTGATTAACCATAGTTCATCAATCAGAAATGATGTAGTGACAGCTAATATGTGAAATGGGAGGATAGGGCAGGGGGTAAACAGAAAAATAATAGAAATAAAATGTTCTACTTGAATACAACCAAAAATAATGAGATAGTCTGTAGAAAAACAGTTCTCGAGGATAATCGATCTTCCTTAGGTACCCCGCAGATCAGACACAAAACACAAAAGAGTATTTTAGATATTTGTCCACAATTAATGATGGACTATTGTCACCTGTAAATAATCCTGTTTATATGATTTCATACTTCTACAAACGAGTCGGGTCATATATTGGGTAATCCTATCGTTTATTATTAGTAATCTTTTCTTTCTCTTAAACTAAGCAGAACTAAATAATCTCATAGGAATTAATGCGCCATTTAGATGAACCTAGTTTACACTTAAACCGACTGTTCCGGCTGTCGTTTAATTGATTAGCTGTAGTTTTGCTTGATTGGTCTGGATTAATCTGGGCAAGGTCCCTTGCCTGAGTCAATTAATATTATATATGCTTGAAGGCTGCTTGCGTTTCTGGCAGGAGAACGGAGTTCAAGTGGTGACCTTTCAAAGGATCCTTATGTGTCGGTGACAAAGTATTTAAGTAAAATACGCGACTTCTGTAAAAGTTCCAATTATATATGAATATAGATAGTTTCCTTATGAGGTCTGTCTCGGGATATGCAGCTAACGGTTCAACTCACTGTGTTGACGTAATAGAGTGTCTAAAATGTGAGTTTTAGTGATTCTATGGATGAATTTTCGTGGGTAGATAACCACCCTATACTACTGACAGCGTTGAAAAAAGACAAGATGTCAAGAATTATGAGTTGCATTTTTAGTAGCGATAGAAACATCGCCACTACAATTAAAAGCAGAAATGAGTTTACTTGTCAACTCATCCACAAACGGTAGCGTTCGTTTCTTATCTTTCAGATCAAAATGTATACGCAAAGACCCTAGGAGACGTGGTAGCTCAGTAACGGTGATTTTCTAGATATCCTCTGATGAAACAGAATTTTGATGATGGTTACAGACTAAATCAAACTTTGAGAAAACCGTCATGTCATGAAATATCAAAGAGAAATCATAGATGCGTAGGATGGAATAATTCCTATGGGCAGTTATATTGATCAGCCGCCTATAATCATCAGGTGGCCGCCACTCATTTTCTAGAACATTCACGGCCATGGAATTTTAAACAGTTCAACTATTCATGGCTGCATAGTGTGTTCGGATTCCTTCTTGTTCATAGCCAGTTTGCCAGGTGGTAAACTCCGGAGACGGACACATTCTGGCAAGGCCTTTCTTGGATAGTGCGATGTAGTATTGTCTTTTCAAAGGGACTGGGTTTGTAATCGGCGACTATGGTTGCAGAATAGCAGTGAACAGGTCTTCCATCGGATTGAAATTATGTCGTTCGTATGTTTTTGGAGAAAAGAGAGCTCTAGCAGGGCGAGTGACATAGTATCTGCAGTTGCATTAATTACCTATTCATACCATCAACCAACTTGGGCCTATAACACTGAATAAGGGAGTGTAGTATTAATAACCGGTCTGCATAGTGGTGAGAGTGATAATTCTAATCCACCCTTGTTTATAGGACGCAACATTTCTTGTGAGTCAATAATGAAGTACCAGTTAAACTATAATGATTGTGCTCCATTTTACCAGTTACTCTATATCTCTTGTAAACGGCTTTAGTTTGAAGGTGGTCGTCTAAAATGACCACCCAAGACATGCATATACAGACTGCTATAATCCTGAATAAAATGCCAATAGCTGATGTCTGAAACATCAGCAAAACAACTTGTACAATGAAACATCTATATTTCTCAATAATACACTTTTAGCTTCAGCTCTATTTATTCCCTTTTTGGACGTCCCACTAGTTACAGTCTACCCCCCTTTAGTAAAACTCTGTTTCGTCACTAAGCTTTGTTGTTTGTTCAGTGGCTTACTTACCAGAAACAATTTGGCCACCTGGTTTGCAGATAATTTATTTAACACTTAGTGAATTCAATTTGAATTTTACCATTTAACCCCTCCCATCCATTCCGTTTAATCTGTTATTCGTTTTTTTTTTGCTTTCTTTTTCATCATCCTTAAATACATAATTGACAGTAGAACTAAACACACACCATATTACACGAGGAACCGTACGAAAATCTAATCCCGTTCTCCTGAACCCACTTTATATACCTGTTGCAACATTTCTTCACAAGGTTCTACTAGTACTACCGGAAATATGCATAGCCATACAATCGTAAGAAGTTACTTATAGCTGCACTTTTGAAGACAAAGGCCCAGACAAACAAGTTATAATTACCATCTTACGAAGCTACGCATAGTATAACCTCGAATATCCTGATCTTATAAGGCAGTCATTTTCGTAACAATGGGGACACAATTCGGGTCATTGTTCCCACAAAAATCCAGAGTCATAGGTCTCCGAGAACAAGGTTGACTTATCAAAACAGCACTCCTCAGCCACTGTCATCTTTCAAACAATTTATATTTATAGGTGGATACAGTCCTTTCCAGACGTACTACAATATGTATGTACAATTTTATTACTTCCTACATTTTCGAGATTCGTATTCTGTATCCATTTTTGACTACCATCAACAGGTTTAAGTGTTACACTTCATTGCTGTGATTACAGCACCAAGTGGCTTGTTTACCGCGTTCAAATTCGTTTATGTGACAACTTAATCTTGTTATGATTTTTTGTTCTTGTTGATCTTGACTGCAAAAATGGCTTGCTACCGACATCAGGAAATAATCAATAATTATGGTTATTAATGTTACTTCGTAGCGTGTTATACATAAATAATGTACATTAACAGTATAAACGTAGTGATTACATGTGTGGTTAAGAAAGCTCTGCACAAATGTCTGTAGCCAAATTTATGTCTTCTTAAAACTCTCCAGCTCATGTAATTTCCATTAGGATCGTATTTTTAGTGAATTAGAAGTTCAAAATCCTAAGAGGTTATGCAATGGCTGAATGGACTCCAGGATTTAAAATAACTGAAGCAATAAAACGAATTTGTTGAAACTGTGATAATGATTCACTTTCAATAAGCACCAAAATAATACATTAAATAACTTGCTGCTGGATATGTCATGAAACGCATTTATTGACTTTCATATTAAACAAACTTTGGTGTTACGCAAACGAAGTATGAAATACTCAGAAGATAAAAGAAAGGGGGTGTAAGATCTTTTTTGATGATTCTGTGTGAAAATCCCTCCGACTAACATTTTCTTCATTGTATTTCGTTGTTTTGCATTTAAAAGTACATTTATCCCTCTTATTTTACTTGGTTATGCATTCTAATGACTTTTTGAGTTAGTCGCTATTTATTTTCATTATAATAATTGTTTTTCCCTTGAGTTTATACTTGATTTCTATTATTCACATGGATTCCATATATTTTGTTTTACTGAAGTTTTGGCTTTGGCGGCTGCCATATTGGTTCATTCCTCTTTTTGATTGTATTGCTTGGATTGACTGGTTTTGTGCATTTTCTGATTGTGGATTGACGCACACTTCCAGAACTTAAATTATTTTGTTGTAACAAGTAACCTTTGATACTTTGTTATTGATATTTCTATAGATTTACACCTTACTCTCTGGACAAGCAATACTTGATCTATCCCGTAAGGACAGAATAACCTTCTTGTTTATTTCTTAAAACCGAATTGGTTATTCCAATCTTTGGGATAAATTTGGGTTGAATAACTGGTGGTGACATTTGTTTAGGTAATAATGTACTTTGTATAAATAATTTTACATAGAACCGTTTCTCACCCAACCATTTGTTCTCAATTTCTACTGGGCAAGAGTACGCGTATCTAAACCAACCTCGACAGTTATTCTTCAATCGAAACTGATTTAGTTTGGATTCTACAGGGGGAAGTGACCTGTTTTAGTCTTTATTGGCACTGATGTGTTTCAGTCTTCATTTAGTCTAATCTTTACAGAATTCTTGACTAGGTAAGCATTTTGGACACACCGATCACTGCGTAGTAATTATTTTGGTGTTAGTGAAGTCACCAATTCAGGTGACTTAACATCTCCAGCACCTTGCAGAGATGGAAAGCTGTTTGTAGGTCACCATCGGCAAACCCTAGACTTAAAAATTGTACTACTTAGCACTCGTCACTATGGCGCACCTGTAATCTTTGAGGTAATTTATTCTTCTGACCTATCTCTTAGGTGACGTTTAGTACCTTTTCTCATCCACTATTCTGATTTAGTTAGATTGGACACCATCTGATTAGTGTTCCTCAGGATGATACATGAAGACCGTCCTTTACAGCGAACCAATGCTGAGGTTTGAAGGCCAAAGAGCTTGTAGCACGTATAGTATAAACAGAACAGTATAAACCAGGAAGTCACGACTATCATGAGCCTACCAAGGATAACCTTTACCAGCTCGGGGGTCTACCGAAGCTGTCAATGCTTGCTTTAACAGGCAGCTGAACCAAAAGGCGGAAACTCGGGCTCGGCTTGCTCCCACAGACCAGGAGTGCAGAAAAGGCACAAATAAAATAATCCCTGGATTAGTCCACAAACTGTCTGTCGTTAGAATCGGTAAACACCTAGGATGTGATGACATACTCCAGAAACTCCTAAGACAGTACGTCTCTTGTCATTCTATGTTTGGCTTTTCTGACATCCGCCGGGAGATAAATAACTCCCGAAAGAATAGCAGTAACCGTTCTTCGCTCTGCTTTTAAAGGAGGTAATAGAAAAGACCAATAGCATTGCTCCCGGTGCCACCGTAAGCCTACTAGACAATCACACATGAAAACACACCATCTAGCACGACCTATTACATGACATCCAACACGAATTCCTAGGGAGGGATCTGATGTTGTTTCACAAGGGAACTACTAACATGGGACAATTGGATTGAAAGTTGGGACGACAACACACTTCTGTAAGCTATTTCCCTCCAAGGCAAACTAGACTCTTTCTGCCTGGAGAGCATTATTATCTAGGGTATCACATAGTGCAACACTAGGCCATTTACTGTTTCACATGTTCCTCAGAGATCACCTAGAAAGTATAGGCTTATCTGAACTTATCTACACCAGCAAGGTCCAAGTGTAGAGATGAGATACTGACGTACACGAGTTGCCAAAAGACATTCAGGCCCTGGAAGATGGGACTCGAAACAATGAGCAGGAGTATACATTTAAAAAATATGTACCCTTGAATCCCGCAGTTCCGAGGAGGGCCACTCCACTTAAAGAGCCTTGAGGGGAAACATTACCCAGTAGCCCCACTGGAAGTGACCCCTGCCTACTACTTATTGAGAACCTAGTCACCAGAGCAAACTAGTCCAGAGCTGCTTCTGGTAACTTTCATCGAGTTCACGGGCAAGAGAGAAAGCTGACGGAAGAATTTTTCCAACAATATTCAGAAAATACTTTTAACTCCTCATAAAAATCTGCAACATCTCTCCACATCTTACCTATCAGGTGGGCAAGAACTCTATATAAAACGTCCAGTGATGAACTGTCAATTAGGTCAACGGAACAAGTCATATGAAGATAGGCTTAGAAAGTTTGACCTATTTTCACTAAGTTATAGGAAATTTTGTTGACACCCGACAATTGTTTACAACGTTACTAATACTCAAGATCACCCAGAAGGTCTATCCTTTCCCTCTCAATCATACTAATCATACGGGGGGGGGAGTTGGGAATTCACAAACATCACTCTCCAAAAGGTGATGATACAGGTGAAACAGCACTTTACTTCACCCATATCCTGTTCCTCATAGAGTACCCTCCCAATAAATGCATCTCAAGCCACACCAATTGAGAGTTCTAGAAAGAAGCTGAACATTTATGTATACCTGAATAGCTCATCATCACTGGTCTGGGACGACACCTAAACTAACAATTACCCAGACCAGCTACCGCATAATCCACATCACCTCCCTTTAATTTCCTCTACTAATATTTATCTACTCCCTTATACTCCTTCTCGTAGCCAATTTTTATCTTTTGTCTCCTAGCCACAAATTTTCATATTTCCATTATTTTTTCTGTATGCCTTCCAACTTCCTGTTTAAAATCACAACTACCTAGCAGTAAGGAAAGAAGAAAAGTAAGAGCTGATTAACAAAAACTGTAAAACAATAGAGCATATCTAATTTAAAAAAGGCTGAAACAAAATGTTTCCTACTAAAAAGTGCGCAAATAACCCAATATAAAAAAAGTTAGCTCTACCTTCATATTTCACTAGGGCCTGTGCATTTAGGCAACCAAGCAACCAACTTGGGACAACGCCATAGACCTTGAGCAAAACCAGTAGTATCAAGGCATTGACGTGAATAATCCGTCAGGTTTATACCTGCTTGTAGGACAGACATTGGATATTGAACTAACTTACAAGACCTTGAGATAGTTTAGCCGCTCTGACGGTATTATTGTTGTACGCTTTATTGTAAGTGGTCCTACATGTCTGCTTATCTTAGTACTCCTTTTTGTAGTTTGTTTCCCTCATATTCATAACTCTAGTATGCTTTAATTTTAATGGTAAGTAGTTGTTTTCTGTGGATGGATTCAACAAAGCTAATATCCGACTAAGAAATGTATTCAGATGGTTTTACATAATTATGGACGGGATAGAAAAAGACTTTTCTCAATAAACCTTTGTGTCTAGTAGTGGTAGATTGCCTGTTCCCTATGGTGGGGACATAGTGTAAATCGTGTGGAGATAAAAGAACTATTATTAGGCTAGTGGGACATTTCACTCTGAGTCCTTAGGAATGTCTTTTTTAAAGGACTCAGTGAAATCCGTCTGGACTAGTTCAGCTGGTAGGGTATTTCAAGACATGACTACTATGGCGAAGAAAGTGGCTACAGTTCAATCCTATATATTACAACTCTAGTTTATGAGTTCGTCGCCTAAGACTGGTTCTAGAACTTAGTTTAAATAAGTATTTCAGTGAGTGCCGAGGGGTGTTTGATATTTTAAAGTCATCATGAGTTCGCCTCTGAGTTTTCTGTACTCTAAGGGATACAAGTCCAGTAATAAGCACTTCCTAGTCTAGATTTGAGTTCACAAGGCTTCATGCCTCTTCTTTGAATGTGCTTTATAGTATCCTTTCCAATTGAAAATGAATAGAACTATTAAGAATTACATCGGTAATCTTTCTGTCAACCTGGATTTCGGAGTTTTAACTGCCGGATTCGCTCTGAGAGCATTTCGTTACAGTTAGCGTACAGTTTTAGGTGATATGGGACTAAGATGTAAATATTGCTCTTTACCAGTTCCTAGCTAGCTAGATATTTTAGTCTGAATATACTGGATGAATCCGGTTCTGTTTATTTGCCACTTATCCTGCATATTCCCTTAGGAATATTGGTATATATTCCTCACGTTTTCTTTATTTTAGCGAAATGAATCCAGCTAAGCTAAGAAATTTTAGAGTTGCCATGGGTATCAGAGCGATGACGATCGCAACTGTTGTGGCTACCTCATTAACTAGTGCCATCATGTACGCTTATATCGAGAGAAACGTCACACCTATTGAGACATTTTACAAGTATTTTTCTATTTCGTTTTAAGTTTTTGTTCCCAGTTCTTATAATCCACAGTTGGAATGGAAAGTTTTATTGAAGTCTGGTATATTGAAGACTGTCGATAGCGAGGGTGAACCACTCGATCTGTCAGATTAGAACTGTCATGCTACTAGTTCATATAGTATGCAAATAGCTTTTTAAAAAATCTAATAAATAGATCCTCGTCTTTTCTTAATTAATTGTTCAATATAAACCATTTTACTAAAATGCGTCGAACCAAATTGCTATACTTCATGTCAGCCAAACAGCAGTGAAGAAGTTGGAAAGTAGAGGAGTGGAAATAGTAGTTAGGACTTTGACATAATGAATATAAGTCGAAGAAAGCACATAAATACTGTTAACATTCAGAATTTAGGGAAAAACAATGGATGGTATTCATTTGTTTGATCGCAGCTATTTTCAAGCCAGGTCATCTACCATATCCAACCAAAGATTCCCAATACCCTAGATACCGACAAGCATGTCTCCGTGTCCCGAACTTATTTAGTTTAGCAGTCATTTACTTAGTGCTCTTATGAAGTTTTTATGGTCTCGTCACCCTTAGCTCTCATGTACTCTTGTGATAGTCATGATTGTACTTTTGAATAGACCGTGGTTGAGCATGTGACGGCGGTGGTGTACAGCATCATCAGCCTATTTATTATTTTTATCTGATCCCTGGAGTTTAACTTCACTACCCAGTCAGTAGTTACAACATACATGAAGAATGCTAAAAAGACTTTTCTGAACGAGTGTTAGAAATTCATACATATTTTTTGCTTTCATGGATTACATTCTGCACCCTCATAACAATTTAGAGCTAAATACTGGGGAGTGTTCTCGCCCTTATTGTCAGGAAGATTTTTTGTTTCAACTGGACTGTATAAGTCGGACGTGTCTGTTTCTGTGCCATGGTTTCATTAAACATAGAATCAATAAATTCTGTTATTCCAAAAAGGAAAGGAGCAGTAAATGCACTTGGCTTCTTCACTCTCTGTTTTCAGACAGGGACTGGCAGTGAAGATCAGTCCTAAAAGTCGCTTTGTATTTGGAGAAAAATAAGCGCGTTTCAGAATTTTCCGTTGTTAATGAATGCATTTTTACAGTCTCCGTCTAATAGGTTTATGTTAGTGAGTGTCCCCGAGTAGAAGACCTCTGGAGAATTAGACGATGAAAGTTGCCACAGGAAAAACAACTATGGTAAAGTAAAATAAGAATCAAGTGATTGGTAGTTAGTGTGATAGACTTCGAAGAAAATAAACAAACTTTTGTAGACGTTACTCCAAGACCAGTGAAATAACCGTACTAATGCTTTCTAGATAAAGCAGAACGGACCCATATAGTGGTTAACTGAGGTAATCTCCAGGTTGTAATTTTCAGTCTATAAGTTTATGACATCTAGGACCACTTAGCGAATTAGTCTTAAACTTCGACGAAATGCTTTAGAAAGATTTAGTTAATTATCTCCAGAATGAATGAAAGATCACGTGTGAAGGAATACTGAGACAGGAGATGTAGAGGGGAAAAAAGCATGAATTCTTAACTGTGGCGGTTTCTAAGCCATACCATCCGGAGTCTCCAGTCGTTATTGATAGTCTTGTGGAACCCAACCAACATAAGGACACCACTCAACTTAGGGGTCGGCAATTGTCCGGTATACGTAATACATTTCAGCTGCTATAGGTTCATTACCTTTACAACTTATTTGTCTTGCATCTTATACTTAGGAATTATGACGCAGTAACTGGAACCAATTCTTGTACTTCAAGCGTAGTTATTTAGAAGGATACATAAAAAATGTTAGCAATTGTGATTTGAAATTACTCTACTTCTAATAACATACTGTGGCACAGAAAGGGTAAGATCTTGACTTTGGATGCCATACACTTCAGTTAACAGCAGTAACGTTAAGAAAATGAAAGAAGCTCGAGAATGTTGCTGGTCCTGAGTCTAAGTTTCTTAGTCCTAGTGATGATTTAAAACTTCCGTTATGCAACTATTTAGACTAATATGATATTAAAAATACTGACGTGTAAACTGATCAAAGCCAACTTTGTTTTTCTGTTGCTATCGCGATAGTTACCTTAGTCTTCCCAATTTTTTCTCACTCGAATGGCATTTTCAATTTGTTGAATAGCATTGTTAACCGCCTATAGGCCTTTTGTCATGTAGAAGTCTTTGGCATTATGTGAGAGCGAGGAGTAAATATCACTGGCTGCTACTACAACATTGTCGAGCATGAATGTGTACTTTCCTGGAGAGCGCATAGAAGTGTTATTTGTTAGCGTAACCCTGTCTGATTATTCAAATCCATCAAACAAAAGCCGAGTGCCCCTGAAGATAGTGCAATCCCCGAAAAGTTAGTCAATACATGAAGACCCTTTCTAAATATTTGACAATGATCGGATTCACAAGACGCCTAACTTGTATAACATAAATGTGGATTGATTCTGAAGATCCTGATTTGTTGTAACTCGACCGTGGCTGCTACCTTGAGTAGTGGTCAGGCTTGCTTCTTGTGATGACCTAACCGACCTATATTGGCTGGAACGCATGCCAATCTAGGTCCAGCCATGCCAAGCATGCCTGTTGGGGAGTGATATGACTAAAGACAGCGACCTAAAGTCTGAGGATGAAGTCGTTCTGCTGACTGCAGTGGGATGTGACAATAATAAGGTGTCTCCCTCATATAACCCGCATCTGCAGCGATGCTGCCTTCTCAACGGGAGGAAAGAATTAGAATAGGTCGGCCTTAAAATTATCACACCTCACCTTACCCCACGGATATTCATCCCCCGCGGTAAGGCCTCTTAAAAGAGCAGAGCTAACATTTCGAGTTCACGAAATATTCATCCTGGTCTCCTGTAACCTCGGGCTAAGCTATATATCGGAGCTTTTAATGTTCAAACCTTGTGCCAAATGGACAACAAGCCTCCTTAGTTGTGACTCTAGAATCCCGCTTTATCGATGTCTGCTGCGTCTCTGAAACGCGTATACAGGGCCCAAGTTGTCATTCATTTGACCTCAGGTTGTCAAAATAAAGAACTTGCCCGACTCATCCTTTGTGTTTCCGGAGACCCCACCGCTACTACCAGAAATCTTGCTGGTATAGGTATAACACTAAGTTCAAACGCCGAACAGGCTCCTCTTGACTGGATTTCAATAGACAATCGCTTGTGCGCTGTCCGTCTGAACGGAACAGCAAGAACTCGGAAAGATAGGGACATGTCGTTGCCTGTGTTTACGTTTCCACTGATTGCATCTCAGATGAATTTTACAGAAAGCCACCCAGCCTCCTTCGAAAAGCTAAGTGCGCTGATGTAGTAATCGTGGCTGGTGATTTTAATGCCCAAGTAGGTAGACTAAGCGAAACCGGCGGCCACCTAGGTGGATTCTATGGTTTCGAGGATCAACGAACAGATTAATGGCGATCGTTTACTACAACTATGTTTAGATAACCGTCTATTTCTAGCAAACATCAACTTTAAGCTTACGTAAAGGCATCAGTTAGTATAGTAACTTCCACAGTCAAGTCAATACTGGACTCAGATAGACCACATTGCCATCATCCACCGTTGAAAAGCCTCGATAGGAGACTGCCGCTCATTCTGGAGTACATGTTTAGAGAAAGATCATGCTTTAGTTCGAGCGCGTATTAGTCTACGTCTCACTGAACGTGAAAGATCGAAGGCAAGAATCATCCTCAGAGTTTAACTTAATAATGAGAAAGTCAAGAATACATTTCAAGAACAACTAGAAAACCAATTAGTCAACTACCTAAGTGATACTCACCCTGAGTCAGCTTGGAATTATATCCAAAAAGCTGTCGAAACAGCAGTGATATCCACTAGTAAACTAAACCATAAAGATAGGAAAACTCAGTGGATTTCAGCTTCATCTACTGAACTAACAAATGTTTGGCAACTCGTCCGTTCTGGTTCTGAAAACGTTGAGGAGTGGAAGCGACTTAAACACAGGGTGGTTAGAAGCTTGCGTAATGATCATGAGAAGTGGCGCGTAGCGGGAGATAAAGAGATGAAAAATGCAGTGGTAATAGTAAGTGTACGACTATTTAAACATATCAAGGAAACTGGTATCAGAAACTATCTTTTAAAAAGATGGGACCATTATTCACTGTCAATCCAGAAGATTAGACCGATGGGCAGAACACTTTAGGGGACAGTTTAACTAGTCCTTGGCTTCATCCCAGTTGCCCACCATCCCTAAGCAATTTGAATGGCAAATTAATATTGGTCCCCAAAGTCTTAGTGAGCCCGAGAAGGCTATAAAAAATCTAAAGCAAGGGAGACCATCAAGACCTGATGGATTAGCCCCTGAGATATTCAAGAATGGTGGCCCAGTTTTAGCAGCGAGATTAACCGATATCTTGGTTAGAATCTGGAAACTAGACAATCCCATATGATTGGTCTCGATCACTAGCCGTCTCATTCTATACGAAAGGACAGTAGCCCTCTTGTAACAACTACCGAGGAATCAGTTTAATGAAAATAGTGTCTAAAATATTGGCTTCAATAATACTTCGACGCCTAACTAAAGTTCGTGAAGAGCAAACTCGAGAAAACCAAGGTAGTTTCAGATCTGGACGTGGTTGTATAGACCAAATAATCACACTTCGACAGGTTCTGGACACAGACACACTTTTTGACGTCCAACAATAGTTGTATTCCTTGACCTTAGGGCGGCGTTTGACTCTATCGATCGTAAAGTTATGTGAAAATGTCTGACATTAAAAGGCATGGCAGTGAAGTACATTAACCTTATACAGTTTCTCTACTCGAACATTACTGGTCGAATCAAGGCTTATGGAAAACTCTTCTCGGAATCGATTATTTCAAGTAGCGTTTGCCAAAGTTATCCGCTCTCCCCATTTCTATTTAATTTTGTCACTGACATACATTTTCGTCGTCTGAATCCTCATAGGTTGGCCTTCCAGGAGATAAACTTGTTAACTTGGAATATGTAAATGATATAGTTCTACTGAGTGAAGTTGCTAACAAAATGCAGAATCATCTGACTATTTTAAGCATCATTGTAGGCACATTTGGGATGCAATTCTCCCCTCTAAATACAAAATATTTCTTCAGGATTGGCTTGTTTTGGCACTGAAATTAGTGATAAGGAGCGAAGTAGTTGAGTGTGTCGACCGCTTTACTTATCTTCAGAGTCTCATCCATAATAATAATAATAGCTGGTGTATGATGGAATTTTGGCTCGTATGCAGAAGGCTCGATTGGCTTCTGCCGATTTGCGTCACTTGTCGTAGGCGGAACATCCGTCTTCAAAACAAAGGATACGTTTACTGCGTAGAAGTCCTATCCATGTGAAACATGGCCATTGATGAGAGAGAATATTCGTAGGTTACTAGTATTCAATGATAAATGCCTTCGATGCATTGCATGTGTTTTCTGGGACCAACGAGTAAACAATACGTGGGTTGAGAATAGAGCACTAGGTAAGTATGGTAAATCCATTGACGAAGTAATAAACCTTCATCAGCTGACGTGGTCAGGACGTGTTACGTATGCTCAACCACCGCCTACTTCGAAGAGCAATGCTGTCTAATGTAGGAGTAGGCTGGAAAAAAGCTAGGGTCGGCCAAACCAAAACATAACACCAGCTCGCGGAGTCGTTGACTGAACTATGTTAATAGGTGCAGACTACCTGGTTAGGGTCCGCGTGATGATCGTAACCAGTGGTTAGAGACTTGGGTGACATTGATCAAGATCGTTCGCAATGGCGCAGGTTCATCCATTCCTTGTCTTCCTCCGAATTCCAAGCTTCTGCATTCATCATAATTTTCTGTTTACTGAATTATATTTTCCTAAATCTTATCTTCGATCTGTACAACTCTCTATTAATACTAACACTATTACTACCTCCACTACTCTAGGATTTGATCCGACAATTTCATCTTTATCTTTTAACTGGGGCATGGCGACTTGAACTGATGTACGCACTTACCAAGTTCTACGTTGTGACTGAGTGATTGATTTGTTGTAGGATAAGAGTTTTAGTTAGGGGGAAACTCAACTGGAAGACGAAGACAATAGATGTTATAACGATGTACGGCAAGAACAAGGGAGATAAAAGATAACGACGGGGACGCGAAATATTTAGGATTGTTTTTTGAAAGTATCAATTCTAACGAAATACAGATAGAGGGTCTTGGTAAGCATGTGATATTTGCATATGGAATGTTAGAAATGGCAATAAGCTAAGCACTAGGTATATTACAAGCTAACGTTTTGGAGATTCGGCGTTAGTTTCTGGTCTTGTCATTTGAATACAGTACGTCCGGGAAATTATCCACCGTCTCAAGGTATGAATATATCTGCAAACTTCTGCGAATCAGTGTTTCATGTAGGAGATCCATTCAATACTCACATTAAATAAGAGGCTGTTGTCATGTAATAAGGTATTCTCTGACCACCTTAGTTTTCTTCCTATTGGCTTTTTCTGTTTTCTTGACCAGATCAATTTATCTTCTCTGTCCACTATTTTTGATTTTGTACAAGAAAATGCGTATAGCAGGTTAATAATAGGGTTTCTAAGATTGTAAGTTAGTTGCAGTCAGCACATAATACACAAGGTGTTAGTGGGATATAGACCGTATTAAAGCATGCTCAGTGCATGATCGTGATGGCGCACGCTGATTGGCTATTTCTAAACCAATCAGCTCTAGCGAATTGTTGGAGAAGATTCTGGAAGCTTCTTATGTAAATACTATAAATACATTAACGTTTCTCTAACGATTCCTACTTCTGTCTACCCTTGTTATTAGGGATATAATTTCGTTCCTGTTCAAACGTGTTCTGATTTGGGATCTTGTCGAGTGTTTGCTGTCTAAGAATATTAGGCAATAAGAGTAATTGGGTCGTTGTATCAAGGAAATATAACACAAAGTATGCAGTGATTTAAAATGATCTCAGCCATACAGTTTTGCCTATGCCCTTTAGTGACTATCCATTTGACTGGTTGAATGTTCCACAAATAATCATTCTACCAAGTTAACCATGGTAGTGAGAAAGTATGCAGAAATGGATCCCCACAATTAATAATTTGAAACTATTAATTATGCATAAACTTTATTTGAGACAAGTGTAAATGAGTAGACATGACAGTTATTTAAAATGAAAACCTTTTGCTCTACGGAGAATATATGTACATCAGTAGTTCTTTGTCTTCCGATGGTCAAAAAGCCAATCAACTAAACCTGGAAAACTTCCAATGCTGTGTAAAATTAATCTATTAGTTTTATCCAGAAATGGTTCCATCATCCAATACGCTTGTTGATGAAGAGTAACAAAATTAGTACCTCCTGTATATTGTGCAGATAATAGTAACCAATTTTCAAATAAGTGACAAAGTGAGTTGTCGTCTTTTATATAATTTGGAACAAAAAGATATGGGGATTTTAGTAAGGCTCTACCAACCATAACACCTGAAATTAGAATGATTTAAAATCTTTCTTTAGAGAGAGAGAGAGAGAGAGAGAGAGAAAGGCAGTTCAAATATTGTTAACGTGATTATTTAGACTATTTTCCTCAGATGAAATACCACAGCTTTAAACTTTCTGTCGGTTACGTATAACAAACAAACTCGAATATGTGCCCTACAATTAAAAAACAGTGATATGCCGGCATCTAGAGAAGATTGATTATCTTCTAGGACTGTTTTTCGGCAAACTATTTCATTTATTTTGGTTGTATACAAAGTGAACACTTTATTTATACTATTATTACGTTTCCTATGCACTATCCTCCCGTCTAACACACTAACTATTAGTGTGTCATTTTTCATTTATGAAGTATGGCTAATCAATTGTGTATACGTTATACGTTACTCCAATTCTGGTCACTGTTACCCTTATTTTGTAATAATGTTAGTTTTATAATTGGTTTACTGGGTGGTCAGGCTTTATGTATATATAAACGATTGTTTGAAATATAGTTTGATTCTGCCTGGTTGTTCACCAGTCTTGCGTTTTTCCTATTTCCGGCTTCAGACTGAGTGGGCATTAGGCAAGCGTGCAGGGATCAGCTATGTACTCATTGACGTTTGTTATTGCGACTTCGTGCGCACAAGGTCGCATCGACTAACCAGTCATACGCACTAGTCGTAACAGACAGCTACTCCGTTCGTTATTATTGATGGTCGATCGTTTTGTACGATTTGGAATACGATGCAACTATTAGATTCGATACGGTTACTGCAGACGTTATGCCCGATAATTGTACTTCAGACTGGATACCACGACTTTTTGATTCCCACCACCCAGATCTACGCCAAAAGACGAAACTTGTTGGAAGATTGTATTGTGGAAAAAAACTGAAATGAGAGTTAAGTAAAATCATCAACCTGAATAACTTTTCATAAAATCAAGATAAATGATAACTATTCTATGAAATAAAGTAAATAACATTTAATTGATACATTTTAATTGTTATAACTTATACTCTAGAGTATAACTTATATTAGATTAAATTAATGTGATAAAAGTTTACAAAATTAAATTTACCAAAAATCAATACAAGCCAATTAATCAATACATGGATCACGGATTTTCACTAAGAATTTAGGAAATAGTCTCCAAGCTAGTCATCAATGTACACACAGTTTGATGTATACTACAAGAAAAGTCTCACACTCGAAAAACAGCTGACCAGTACACTCATAGTTCTCAATGGCATTCTAACAACCTTTAAACACTGACAAACACCATGAACGAAACATCTTGAAATGCATTTTACTGAAGGTTATGAGTGTTTCTATTAATAACTAAGGCGAACAATTTAATAATTATAAGGATAAAATGAATTCCTAAATAGGATTATATCAATTATTTTTACACTTCAGATAGTCATAACTCAATCGAAATACTAATTTTTAGAAATTAATGAAGTTTTAATGTCGTTGGAATAAATTCGAAACTTCCAGTACTAAATATGCCACTTGTCTCAACGAAGCTATATAAGATTAAGTCCAAAGAAGATAGATAATTTAAAAAAATAGCTATTACCTGCCTGTCATAAAGATAGGAGGTTTGATAACATGTGTAAATATTATATTTTCAGTAGAATACTCACCATGACAACCGGTTGTTTCATGAGCATAATATGCATCTTTTAGTTCACGAACATCACCATTTAGTATTATTGGAATATCAGTGCCCAGATAGGAATGTTTAATTTTACAGTCCACTAATTCTCGTACCATATTCCATGAAGCTGAGTCTCTGCTACGTTGTTGAGGAGTTCTTGCATGCAATGTAACCCAGTCAACACCCATTACAGCTAAACGTCGAACAAGTTCAACAGTAAGTTTGATCTAAGGAAAATGTGTGAAATTTCTTATCTTTTTTTTATAAGTATTTTTATAGATAGTTTATTCGACAGACCATAATACACATACCAAGAACTTATTTTTATTACTAAAGAACAAGTAGTAGCAGTGGTAGTAGTACACACAAGTATAACATATGAAAGGACTTTTGATTCAGTTGTAATAAAAAAATCATTTAGACCAACTAAATTAATTCTAGTTATAACACTTATACGAGCCAATGAGATTCACTAACTGAAGAGTAGAATGGAACGGAAGAAATATACCCACTTTTAGAAAGTGATCTGAATTAACATATTAGTACTATTTTACTAAAAGATATATGATTATATCAATACATAACCATTCCAATTGAACTAACAGGTAGTTTAAAAAAATTGCTAATAATGTTACAAGAAGATAAATAAATGCTAAAAAGTCATAAAGACTATTTTGCTACTTACAGGATCACATGAACTTCCTTCACCAGCAGATCTATTACAAGCTGTTGGTATACGAATTTTGGCAGAAACTGAGAATGGTCCTTGTAGTCGGGTTATTGATTTAAATTTATTTTCAACTTGATTATAATTGTTTAAAACCATTGTATTATCATTTGACATTGCATAGTTTTCAGCATTAGAATCACGCCATCGAGGAATTGTATTTCGAGCGGCGTGTATAATGTTAGCAATTTTTTCAGGTTCTCTTAATAAAGCTGACCCTAATCCACTATTCATTGCCCATCTAAATAAAACATTACGGATAGAAGAGATGCATGATAATTGTTGTATGGAAAATATATTTTATGACATCCAACTAATCATGTATTTATTTCTAATCAAATAACGTAATATTGTAATTCATTCTCACCTTTAAAACGCATTAAGAGAAGGATGAAAAGGTAATTATGATAATCAAAGTAAGAATGACAAAGAGGGCATATAGCTTTTCATGTTATTCGCCCTATTCTACACTGTTTACAGATTCATCTTATGAATACACAGGAAGCTGTCGGAATTTAAATTCATAAGTCTAACCTTTATATTACAAAGAAGTTTGTATAACTCTTGGCCACTGATACCAACTATACCAGTGCGCATTAAAATAAAAACTGTATTACCATTCTCAAGTGCCGCGTTGAATAATACAGGTTTGAGTTTTTGAAGTGCCAATTTGCGTTTTATATATATATATATATATATATATATATATATATATATAACGTGCTAAGATATCAATAAACTTAAAGGAGGAATCCAAGAACTGTTGACAACTGTATACAACTGTCGAATGTCAAACTAAATGCATCACCGTATTCAGACAAAGGTTAAACTATATGAAAAAGGTTAATATTTATGGGAAAATCTTTTTTAGTGATCAAAGGTTGGAGGCTATATGCTTTTATATTCTGACTGGCTTTTTACGGATTATTTATTTGAATTTAGTTGCAAAGTCAACATTCTATATTTATTTAATACATAACTTCATGGTGAAAGTAAATGTCTAGCGTCACTGACTGACGTTAGTTTAAAATCAGGAGGCACATGACATTTATATTGTTCTCATGTGGAACTTCCTCACTAGCGCACAACCATAACCCCACCAGAGTTCGAACCTAAAACCATCAGGGCTCGCTGGAAATGCTTAAGATTCAGACTACTGAGTTAGCGTCAAATGGTCTACTTTTCTAAATTCGATTAATTTGCGCTATTCTCTTTCGTACAGTTTAACAAATTTCGCGATAAAATACTAGTTGGTGCTCAGAAAGCTAAGTTATTTATACGATTATTAGCTAATATGTACTCTATAAGGTAGTCGAGATCAGGATAAGTAAGTATATTTATGTACAACGTAAAACCTGGCATATATGTGCATCGGTCCAAGTTGCCACACCTCACTAGCACAGCAAGATGAACACCACTTTAGTAGTAGCAGTAGTAATTACACCAATTGTAGTAAAGAAAAGTGTAGACATAAAGAACATGATACAGGGTGAATGAATTAGTTCGCGGAAAAAAAGGTACAAAATAAATTTAGACTCAATTTGATGAAAGATAAAAAGTGAATGTAACTGTGCCACTGACAAACTCTGAGCCACGTCTTTAACCAATTGGTTACAAAAATTACATGAACCCCAACAAAGTAGTCTGTATCTACCAAAAGGGCTTAAACCCGAAGTCAGTGACACTATGGACTGATGTCACGTTCTAGTTTGGTTACCACTAGCTTTCTTCCATTCTTCTCCAACACAAGTCAGGATTGTGCGTCGAGGTAGTGCGTGGTTGAGTATACATAATCCATATCCTAACCACCTCATTTAGTGAAAGTCCACAACTACATTAACTTATTTACTATCTTTCCACAATACCCTGTGTCTAACCTCATTATTACTTAGCCAATGGTCTCAGTAAGCACAAATGACGTTTTGAAGACATCGACGGTCGAGAAAAGATATAAGATATTTGTTAATTGGGTGGCTTTTAGTGACTGTTGTTAAGTCATCAGAAATATTTGTTTAATGTTGTAATACGCAGAAATATTAGGAAAATAACTTTTATCAATGTGTGAGTTACTTCGAAATGAACAGTTTATGTGTATTTTACAATTAAATCCAGATGATTTACATTCTATAAATGTTTGAGATATTTTTACATTTCAAGAGAGGAAAGGCTTCAGTAATTGATGTGATGGACATGAGTTACACCTAACATTTAGGTGTTAACGTATTAACGCGTGAATGACATACAAAACCGATATCCTCCAATCGTTTGCGATATCTAGTCATGTTTATTTTTCTGTCAATAATCAGCATGTGAACAAATTATTTTACTTCATAGAAAACATTCTGCTGGTTACTGACATCAGTTCACTTGATTGTTTACCTTTTAATCCTGTCTAAGGAGTAGTTATCAGTCAGTCAAATTACGACATTGTATTTAAACCACAGAGATTCTTCAAGAAAGTTTTCAAAATCCAAGGAAATGCTGCCCTTCAGGATCTTCGAAGATAATCCTAGAAAACGGACTATATTCTCGTCATCGTAGCTGGACAATCACCAAATTAATTAACAATTTTGGCATCCTTTCTAAACGCTTTTATGATTTCAAGGTCTCACATAATCATATAAATACTCTTGTTTCCATACGATAAAAATATCAATGGTAGATAAGTTTCTACTATGTATTAAAAAACTTTCAATTTGGAGTTCCGAGTATTAAAAAGTGGTTAGTAGGTTGGCGCCTAGATATCAAAATATGAAACGTATCGCCATTATAGGTATCCACGGTCTTAAGATTGGTGAGACCGAAAGTCTAGAATGCAAACCTATTGATAATAACTAAGTTGCATGAAACTACATAAGTATACAAAAGTAGTTCAGTAATAACTCAAGTAGAAATATTTGCATATTTGAATAACGAAAACTAACTTACGACTGTGGACAACCACAATTCAAATCAACACCATCACAATATGGTGCAACCATTTCTGTTGCTATGGTAAACTCACATGGATCATTTGACGCAAGCTGTACAATCAACGGTCGATCACCTTAAATAAAAACATGAGCAACAAAAAATTATTAACGTTCCAACCAAATAACTCCAAATTCTGTTTTGATTAACCGACAACAAGGCGTTATGAGAGTAAACTGAAAAAAAATATAGAACTACGATTAACAATTTAAGGCAATGCTTTTGGAAGTGTTGTATTATCTGAGATGTAGGGTCCAACTGACACTTCACTGTTGCTTTTGACATCATCAGCGTCTGCAAGTGTTAAGTCAGTTCGTTCAGATAACCTTACTTGAGGTTTATTATCGTCATTTTTTCGTCTCAAGAATAACATTCAAACCAACTGGCAATTAACAGAAATACCAACGGAGATTTAATTAGTCAACTTATATGGAAGAAGTCAACCAAACATATGGCCAGAATCCAACCGAGAAATTCATATGTAAGTGTTGGGATCCCCTGGAAGTCCTACAAAGTACTAATAGCTGAGAGAACGCTGAAGCTTGCTTTATCCAATACGGATGAATTCTAAACTCCTAGCAATATCTGGAATGTCAACACTGACATATGCTGGCTAGACAATTCTATGCTTGCGGATGAGGGGAATCCTTATTTAATAATTTTTGTGAAAACAAATTATGAACACCGATAATTTTGTGTGCACAAACATGCCTTCCGGTAGTAAAGTTTTTGTCTATATTTATCACCTTTTGGTGTCTTCGTGGGGTTCGAGACAGAAGCATTCTGCAGAAATAAGAAGGATTGTAAATCCGTGCTACATAACCTAATAAAAGACTTCGCGACAGGAGTTCATAAAGAATTGATTGCAACAAACCCTACGAGAAAAAACAATCACAAATAAGGACACTACGGTGAAATGATTTAACAATTGTGGAATAACTGAAAACCCACTTATACAAGAAGTCAGACCTGATGATATCTAGGACGCCAATGAAAACTTTTCAATTAAACTATCTAGCTCAGAAAACACAGCACAATCGAATGGAAATTAATGGGTTATTTTTTCAAAAAAAATATGAAAAACTAATTAACAGACTAAAAATCCAATATTTAGTAATAAAAAACAATGCTATTTATCACAAAACATACTTATGAAGAGTAATTGGCAAGAAGACAGAACTTATTTATTGGAAGAGAATGTGCGAAAAGTAACTAGATGAAGTGAATACAATTACTTAGTATAAAATTGTTCACTTTAAAATAGTTAGGAAATACGTTATAATTGGTACAAATACAAAGTAGATTAAAATGTCACGCAACTTCGGTCTATGATGCTGGTATAACTAAGTAACTCATTTTACAGGAATATACTTGCATTTTCGACCTCCAGCCAGAGCAAGTTTGAGGGCCAGTGATACTACTACCCAAATGTTCAAACTGAAGGTGGTGGTAGTGCTGTGGTTAGCCGGTAATGTTGTGAATGAAAGTTGAGTGTCTTAACTGTCAAGCAACTGTAATGGCTTCAGTATTTGGTGAAACAATTAACTAAGTAGTCTATATTCTGACAATCATATTCAGTGATTTAATTTTTGGGATAGATGTTATCTACTCTAATTTTAAATAACATCCAAGAATGTGACTATTTGCCATTAAGACGGTTATTAATTGACTTATTCGAAATAAGTTTATGGTAAAAGTCAGAAAATAATGTTTCATGATAAGATATTCAAGATGATTCAACATTTTAAAGATATATAGTCAATGAGACTATAAAAAGCAAGTATGGTATTACTTGAACAAGTCGTAAACTCAATATTTCTTGCTTTCTCTGATCGGATAAATGAGTTAGCCAGTATCATAGGTGTATGCACCAAATCAACATTATGTTGTCGGAGAAGCAAACGAAACGGTAATCTATGGATGAATAAATATATGGCAAAACAAAATGCACGCAGATAAACAATAGTAATTAAAAATGAATTATATTTTAAAAGAATTACTAACACTGGTGCTGTTAAATTCTTTGAGCTATATGATTTGATTGCACAGCTTTCGTTGTAATTCTGGACAATATTATCAACAAATAATTCACGTAGAAGTGAGCTTTCCTTATTCCACGAGTACTAATTAGTTCGTCTTGATGACTGTCTGTAAATAGATGTCTTTGTCATTTAGATTGCCATAATTTATCCTTGTATTGTTGTCGACTTTCTTGTTTGGTTGACCACTGATCACGTGACTGGTTGATATGTTCTATATAAGTTGATAAATTAAACCTATACAGATGTGCTTATTGATTGCTGATTAGTCTTAATACCATGCTTTTAGAAATTCCTTGATTTTTGGAGTTCCCGTGATCCAGTGTTTAGATGTTTCCTGATATGTCGGGCACCTAAAGAAGATTGAACAACTTCTAGGACTGTTTTTCGGCAAATTATTTCATTTATTTTGATTGCATACAAAGTGAACATTTTATTTCCACTATTATTACGTTCCCCTTGAACTATTCTCCCGTTTAACACATTAACTATTAGTATATCATTTTCCATTTATGAAGTATGGCTAATCGATTGTGTATCCATTACTCCAGTTCACAGTCACTGTTAGCTTTATTTTGTATTAATGTTAGTTTTCTAACTGGTTGACTGAGTGGTCTGGTTCCACGTGTACATAAAGAAATGTTTGAAATATAATTCGATTTTATCTAGTTGTTCACCAGTCTTGTATCCTTCCTATTCTGGCCTGCGATCGATTTGGCATCGGGCAGATATACAAGGTCTAGCTAGGCACGCATTCGCCTTTGTTATTGCTACCATTAATTGGTCTCATACATCAACCAAAGCATAATGTTTTTTACGTCCGTGCATTGAAACTAGTGGCAATATATCATGTCTAACTGACAGCTTGTGAATGGAGACGCTCCTTTCATTTGCTTACACACAAAACAACTTGACCAATCATGTGATTAGAGGTCAATCAAACAAGAAAGTCAACAAGAATACAAGGATAATTTATGAAAACCATGAGGATAACTAAGTGAAGATAATACTAATTGAATAAGTATAAGGGTCACTTTTACTTGAACTAAATGCTGATAATGCTTTCCATAATGACAATCAAAGCTCCACAATTAAGTCATTTAGCTCAGTGAATTCAACAACACCAAAATAATTCATTTAAAATGTGAATCATCTTCATCACTTCAAAATTAATCATATTAATAGCATTATTGTTCTAAGCACCTACATTGTATTATTGTAATAAATGTCTTTTCTACATATATTGAAGTTATAATTATTGGAGAACGTTTTATAAATATTATAAAACGTCTGTATAAACTCCCCATTTTCATTAATGACAATTCAGGAGCTACAATTACTACATTAATTCCAGTATATATATATATATATATATATATATATATATATATATATATATTAGTTTTCTGGGACCACCGAGTAAGCAATACGTAGGTTAGGAATAGAGTACTAGGTAAATACGGTAAGCCTATTGATGAAGTAGTAAATCTTCATCAGCTAAGGTGGTTAGGACATGTGTTACGTATGCCTGACCACCGCCTACCTCGACGAGCAATGCTGTCTGGTGTAGGAGTAGGCTGGAAGAAAGCTAGGGGCGGCCAAACCAAAACATGGCAGCAGTCCATGAAGTCATTGACAATTGGGCTGAGCCATGTTAATAGGTGCAGACTACCTGGTTGGGGTCCGCGTGACGCTCGTAATAAATGGTTAGAGACTTTGGGTGATATGGCTAAAAATCGTTGGTAATGGCGCAGGTGCATCCATTCCTTGTCTTCCTCCAAATCCTAAGTTTCTGAACTTATCATAATTTTCTCTTTACTGGATCATATTTTCTTAAATCTTCTCGGTCTCTATTCCCTTCCATGAATAATAACTCTGTTACTACCTTCCCCACTCTGGGATTTGATTCGACAATTTAATCTCTATCTGCTAATTGAGGAATGGCAACTTGAACTGACGTACGCATGTACCAAGTTCTACGTTGCAACTGTCTGTCTGTCTATATATATATATATATATATATATATATATATATATATATATATATATATATATATATATATATATATATATATATATATAGTCACTCGTTTTTCCACAGGACAGACTAAAGGGAAATTTGTAGCTCAGGAGACTGGTTTTCTCTAAACTGAGTTCTGTGAGCTGGGTAGTTTAATTGCAGACCGAATTTGCAACACAAGTTTGAGACGATGAAAGCTCTGCAATTAAACTATTCAGCTAAGAGAGCGTAATCTAAGCAAACGTAAGGGGAAAATATCTAAACAACTGCAGTGTTTCGTTTCAAGCTTCCCATTATTCTTTATTATCATAGAAACATATAGTTAGGATTAATACTTATTCAATTCAAACATAGTACAATACAAAATGGTTAATTGCAATTTCTTCACACGTAGAAAAACTGGTGGTTTAAAAATGTGAACGGGTCAGTAATGAACTTTCACAAACACAGATAATTGGATTAGGCCACTGTTGTGCGTATAATAACTTAGAATCGAATATAAACAAACACGACCTTGTAGAGAATTCTGTATTGATAAGTTTTATTCACTTATACTGTTTTATAAAGAGATTAGAGTAATTTGGTAGCATTTTCTATCACAAACTGGCATACATATATAGTCATTTTAGAATAAAATCAGTAGCATTCATCTAACTCAGTATACAGTTCTATGTTTTTGACATCAACTTTGAGCCGTATGCTTTTCGTGGGGGCTGGTAATAGCATTTTCTAGCATCATATCAGTTGACAGTTTAGTACTCTAAATTACTAAACCACAGGTTCACTTCATAAAAATCCTAAGTCTCTCGTAAGAAAGTATAGTTTGGTATGTATATATATATGTATATAAACCCACCTCCACCCTACATTAGACAGCTAGATGAAACTATCACCATGAACAACAAAATAATAATATCAGTGAAGGAGAGATTAAGTGTAAAGAGTATTCAAGAAGAATGAACGAATACGTAGAATGCATGGTGTGAAATATTTTTGACACTCAAGATCTAAGCGAAGACAAAGTGTGAATGTGTATGTCGCTGGTACCGATTCTACACCCTTTCAGCCAATGTCTTCAAACATTCGTCACAATAAATGTAGAGACCGTAGTTAGGTAGTTTCCAACTGCAAACATGGCTCTAGACAACATCAAAGACATTGAAGAATGATGTCGCACTCATACTTTGAGGTGATAGTTGGGGATGTGTTATAAATATCCTAACCACTTCAGTCGAATCATTTTATAAACGAGGAGTTGAGGAAACGATAGGAAAATCGTTAAGAAACAGCCAGAGAGTTTTATAAAAAATCATCAGTTTTGAAGAATCAAATTATCTTTATCATTGGTGATAAACAGTGCTTTAAATAGTGATCACCAAAAACGTACATTATGAAAACACAGATTATTCGAAATCATATTAAGAGTTGTAAAGTATACACTAACTTTGTGTATCGGACCATAGGAGCCGAAATACGCACAAACGGTAAGTCATCTTTCTTGTAGCATGAAAATATATCCATCGACCTAAAATGAAACAAACAAGAAAATGGCTGTAACCTGTATACATACACTGTAAACTGACCAATAGACTAATAAAATTATGATTAGATCACTACAAAGTTTTATGTTTAAAGTTGATGATGTAGTTTACATTTTGTTTAGACAGCCAATATAATATACAGACTAAAGCTAAATAGATATAATATTAAAACTGTAAATAGCTAGAAAAATTGCCTTACACTTTTCATCTGTCACTGTCTTTAATAACTGTTTTGATTTAAAGTTAACTAGTATTACTTAAAAATAACGGCTTTAAGAGGCATACACACTGTTAAGTGATAACATAGTAACTCATTCATCAAGTATGAGTTATGAGTTTGTGTAACGGTTAGTGATATTAACTAGGTCTCTATGTAAAGGTATATGTTGAAGAAATATAAATACTATTCTAATTTATACAGTTTTACTATTTCCGTAATGGTGTGAGTTGAGTAAAGAGTGGTAGAATATATTAATGGTGGAAACATACGTTAAACTCCCGCCCATCACATACTCAACTTATTAAATTAAAAATATTATGAATGTATCTCGATGAAAAGAAAACATATGAGCGATTCGATAATAATACATATCCGTCTATACGACAATATATGACTAATAATAATATAGCGCAATACAACACCATATATGATCTGGTGGTTTTAGTTATCCAGTATGTTGCTAAGTAATTCTAATGTAGTCAGAATTGACATAAACTAGGATTCAGGCGGTCGTGACTAAATATGTTGAAGTAGTTTAGCAGCATGTCGGATAAACAAGGTTGAAAACTACTCATACATAAGGAAACTGAAAACGCGTGGCCTATAATATTCTGCTCACTCAAATCTGATACTCCACCTATGTTTTTGCTCGCTAACCAATCAGCCAGCTGCGTCAAAATGTAGTACAAAATAGGAAGGCTACATGAGGCTGCTGTGAGACGTAGTACTATCTCCGGGATGGATCTTCACATTGATTAATCACAGTGTAGTAAATAACGTCATATTAATTTAGTCCTACAATGCCGGTTGAATTCTATCGATTAATTTGCATTGTGGCCACCAGTCTAAGTAACCAGATATAACGTTAGTTGCTAATCAGATATCGATCAATTTAAATAACTCTTACAGGAGGTTACTTGCGATACGAATAACACACTGGTAACTTCTGACAATGCAAGACTGAGTAATGCAGGCTTAATGCCTTTCAATAACACCTACTTTAGGTAGTAATTTAAGCTAAAATAATCCAGTTTTTTGATTCATAACTTCTATGGATGTGGCATCACAGTGACCGTGTTGCATTCTGTTTATTTCTACACCAGGATGTGGTAGGGTAGATCCCATGTCAGGAGGTTCATTCATTCATGCTACTGAGGAGACCCGACCAAGGATAAAAGAACAGGTCAGTCCTTCCTAGTTATTTGATAAATCTTTAGATGATGCCAATTCGTATTGGAAATAGAATGTAGAGACAGCGTGTGAACTGAAAATATTAAATGCAATATGAATGCATTTTCAAGTGTGAAGGAGAAACGATAAGGATTGAAGATTTCGTGAGTCGTTTGTTTTGAATACACTTAAATCCAAATCAACAGTAATCCTATGATTCATATTCTTTGAACTTTGGTTCAGTCAAAGCTTTTAATGGATATAATACTTTATCTACCGTACAATAATATTTATGAACTTATGATAATTGAGCTTGAGGTGGAAATTACTGAAAAATATTTAGTTGCAATGAAACATTTTTTTTCAGTTCATAGATGTAATGAGAGAGAGTTAAGATATCATTGATGTTTAATATTAGACATTGATATATAAAAAAAGGATAAGTTAGCCTAAATGTACGTCTACTTATAGCATTCATTCAAGTCAAAAAAATAAGTAGCTCGAAAAGCGGACAGTTATATATTTGATTAAATATTCAATCGTTACAAAATAATAACATGTACATCCTTCGGTACACAGTAAAAGAAGACAAGGGGGCATTAAGGTTTAAATTTTATAAAAGAGAACACTATCAAAGAGACTAAGATGTGTCTGTCTCAATGTGTTATGCTTAAATTAAAAAATGTAATCAAAGCAATAAAACAGTGAAGAAACTATTCTTATATTAACGTGTACTGTTCGTTGTCCCATTATTAAACAATTGTCGTATTCTCATTTCAAATTCTTCTACAGACAATTTAATGTATTTATCACGATTTGTAGTGAATGTAATCGACGTTGATTTCTCCCAGAAACCACGATACATTGGAACTAGATCACGAACTAATTGATGTTCTAGGCTATGCCTTAATTCACGATCAGGAATTGAAATAAGATGATGTTGTTTTGTTAAAGTATTCAGTCCATTATTAAAATCCTTAGAATACAACAGGGAAAGGAAAGAAAGAGCAAATGTTGAAGAAAAAGTGTCACATACGATATATTATTATTCATATGCACGTAGACAGAAACATACAAGAATCTGGTTTGGAAAAAAATCAATATTTTAAATCAAAATAATTCAATGAACACCGGGTAGTTTTTGGCAGCAGAACATTCAAGTGGATCTGCAATCAACAGGTATCTTGAGGTAGACTATAGTTACTAATTTATACGAGACAGGTAGACTACATAAAACAATTTGTCACAAAATGTACCTACAAGTTTGCAGCTCTTTTTAATTAAGTTTCATAGCAAAGATACGTATGTGTAAACAAAGGTGAATAAGTCTTGAAAATTCCTTAAGCTTACCAATAAACCTTATACTAAGTTTAATCGTTTGTATTTGTCACAGATTGATGTTTGTTGGATACCACTAAAAAATAGGGAGTACTGGACAACTGGTTCATCATAGTATGGAACTCCTCAGCAGCGTGCACCCTCGATTTCCCACCTCAGGGAATCAACTTTGTTTCAAACTCACATCAGTGTACAAAAGATCAAAATACGTTTAAAACTGGCTACTCTAGATGATTTTTTGTATTTAGTCAGTTAGTCCATTAGACGGTTTATTTTTATTGCATTGTTAAATTGGTCATTTAATGCTCGAGGAAGTAGACTCTGGATGACAGTCATACTACCAAGCTATTCGATTGTATCGAGTAGTAAAAGTCTGAATTCTAGTTCGAATGAACTTAAGTCATATTTAAATTACTTGGCAACATGTCCGATATTTAAAGCCGTATAATTGTAATCCTATTGAGGTAGAATTCAGACACCCCCGACTCAATACATTCGAATAGTTTAGTAATATGAATAGTAATCGTTGATGCGCGCACTTTTGCACCCGTCAATTTATGAGTAACCTTTTTAGGGTAAAACTTGTGCATTGGTATTTTTGAAATGAATCGCAAGTTGCGGGTTATGCCACTCGTGACGTAGAGTGAAATGTAATTGTGCAAAACGGTCCATATGGGATAATATCATTAAATAGACAAAAATAAACCGACAGTTAATGTTCAGAAGCTTATTAGCAAAAACTTACATTCCAAAGAGATTTTAACGAAGATTTCTCCTTTTGATCTATCTATTAGGGATAAATGAGAAGAAAACAGTCGCAGTTAATGAGAACAACCACAATACAATAAATAGAATGGGGACAATAAACATTACATGACTCCCTCCAAGTAAAAAGCATAGGCACATGCAAAAGAACACTGAAGTAGATGGTTTACTTTAAAAAGAGTTAGCGAGATAAGTGAACATGCGGGATGTAAAAATGAATTTATACAAACAAATACAGTGATGAGATAATAAACAAAGAACTCACAGAACGATTAATCATACCAGCAAGACGATTTAAAAGATTACTATCCGGCAATGAAAGCATACGTGCACACCTAAAAAGGTCAGTTTTGAATATACGGAAAATAAAACAAACTGAATCAAGGTAAACTGAATCATATCGCAGCAGAAACGAATAATTAAAAATAATAAAGATGATATATAGTACGTACTATAGTATCAGCATGCTAATACAAAACTCCAATTCCTGTTTCCAATAACGACCACTAGTACGAATGTAAAACTTGTGATAAGAATACAAAAATCTACTAATAATCAGAAAATCGACACATTCAATAGGACAAATAATCATTAACATGCTATAATCCCTTATTATCAAACAGCGATATACAGAAAAAGAATGGGCTGTTGCATGCGTGAAAACAATATAAGACAATAACGATCAAGTATTTTATGGGATAGGAGGGAAAGGAGGTGGAATAGACACACACACACACACACGCACACACACACACACCTTTGTTAAGTGTTCGTCCGTAATCTCATAAAATTTTTCATTCTTGGCGACTGAATGCTTATGATGGCTAGTGTTCAGATTCGGTGATAATACTGAAGCTAGTAGTAAAGATCCAAATTGAGAGGTTTTACGTCGACGAATGCTGCTTGATCCACATGTTTGAAGGAAGGGTTGTAAGTGAAGTATGTCTGCACAACTAACGTATATTTTACAGAAGAGAAAGGACTGGTTAACTGGTTTATAATTGAAGAGAAAACAAGATAAATAGCAACTACGGTAGATATACTTAGTGAACTGTTAGCTAAGATTCTCTACAACGTTATGGATTTATTTATTAACTTTAGAGCGTTCTGCTCTTTCGTAGATTTTTTGTTTATTTAGTTAGTGAATAGTATGTATTAGATTGTCATTGTCATTAAAGGAATTATTTCAAACCGCAACTTTTAGTATTTAGATGTTTTTCATCTGATGTGTTGCACTGTATACACACACTGCATACATCAATAGTAGACAGTTATGGATAAATCTGGCTTCTTAAATGAAATTTTTAGTAAGAAAGTTGTGGACAATTTTGGTGGGAATATAACACCCAATAACCAAAAGAAGTGCAAATAATGAAGTAATTTTAAAATAGAGAAACATATGTAAAACGGTCTACCTTTAATGGGAATATCTACCTATAGTCCTTGAGGTGGGTCAACGTTTAACGAACAAAAAAGTTGTTACAGTTGAAATGTATTTATGTCTTCTCGTTGATGATGTTACGGACTGAAACTGATCAGATATTGTTGATATAGGCGCATCCTCCATGCGACGTCAATCCACAAATATGAATAAAGTTGGATTATGGCTGGAGAGTGGAGTTCAGGACGCCTGTAGTCGTCCTATTTGAGACTCTCCATCTGAATATCACGACAGGATTCGGGGTTAGCTCATTCGTGCCGGATGCCTCCATGTTTTCCACTGAGCTACTAAGCTGAAACGTCCACACTTGTACAATCAATATGTATATTTAAACAGAAAGTGTTTGTGTCTTCACGTTGCCAGAAATCGACTTTACGATGTTGTAACTAGATGAAAACAATTTTCCAGTGACAATAATGCACAAACGCACATAAAGTAGAACTGCTCTGGGTTCGTGTTGCATGCTCGAACTTCTACAGCTAGGCTGTCGCTGCGGAACCAAAGATACGTCATTTTTGGAAAAATCACTTCGATCTTCACTGTACGTATATTGGTCACATATTGCACGTTAATACCGACAATCGCATAGCCGGACGTCTCAAATATCAACTGCTCACAACGAAGGGTGAGTACAGAAACAAGTGGGGCATCAATTGCCCCGTAGCGGTTCTACGAAGAATTAAAACGTTTTACATTTAAGTGCATAATTCATACCAAAAGAAACTAGTAATGTAGATTGTCTGTTAGAGACAATAAAAGGCATTTGTGTACAACTTACCATCGTGAATAAAAAAGTTTACGTTCATCCATGATACTAGTAAATTTAGCGACAGCTTCTCGATCTTGTGATAAAAGATAGCGATGAATATTTGTTCTGAAAATATATTTATGAATAAAAGAGTAATCAATTTAAAAAATTATACTGTTTAGTTGTAGAACGGAAAAGAATTTATGATACAAAAGTTTAAGTGAATTATTGCATGTGAAAGGATGTAATTAGATGACATTGTAATGCGACTAATAATCAAGTACCAGTTACAGCACTCAGCTTAGAACTATGATTTGGAATTATGAAAAATACTACAACCGGTTGTGTAAATACAAGCAAGTGGAGTAAACGTAAAACCTGAAAGTTAGTGAGATCCTATTATTCACTAAACCATCACTCCAACTAAAAATTCCACGAAATTACTGTGGTATGTAATAATTATAACATCATGGAATCGAAGACATTAATAGAAGGTGAAGTTGAAAGTGTAAGGGTAACTATCACTTTTCTATTATCGATAACGCAAAAAGATTCTTCTTAAAGTATGTGATAAGTTAGGAGTGATCTTGACAACCTGAGAGCGTGACTGTAAACCCCAAGAGTCAACTGCTTAGGA
Organism: Schistosoma mekongi; assembly: GCA_034768735.1. Lineage (NCBI taxonomy): Eukaryota > Metazoa > Platyhelminthes > Trematoda > Strigeidida > Schistosomatidae > Schistosoma > Schistosoma mekongi. The sequence continues at coordinate 49,390,250 of CM068305.1, read as the reverse complement.
ATTGGTTATGCAAGTCCTTTGTGTCACTAATTTTAGATATATTACTATTACAATTTTAAAGGCTTTAAAGCCTAAGATTCCATGGGAATAAGGTGAGGTGTGTACTTTTAGGGTTCAAACGAACTAGCTCCATCCTTCAATTGTAAATGATGTCTGTCTGAAAGAAACACTTTACTGCCACCGCACCTTTGTAAGACATCGTTATTAGACTTTGGTCTTGATGCTTTTAGTGTTACCGCTGTTCAACCCACTAGCCTATCAAGGTGGGATGTAAAAAAATGAGTATTTCCGTCAATATATGGGGCCAAAACGATATGTAAGCTAGACCACAACATTAAGGTAACACCTATGGTAATATTTTACAATATTTTAGGTAAGAATAAGATATTAACGAGTGGAGATATCTAGAAACAGATAGTGCCAGCAAATTACAGCGACTGTAAACTAAAATAAAACGCGATAAGATCAAGTGCATTTACACAAATACATATGATTCGGGTATAATTAATCGGTTAGAAAAAAGCAGTGAGGTCCGAAGGTTTTAGGCTTGTTATGTCGGACCACTAAAGAAGAGTGAAATAACTTCTAGAACTGTATTTTAGAGGACTAATTCATTTATTCTGGTCGTGTGTAATGTAAACATTGTATTTCTATTATTATTATTATGTTCCTCTTACTCTATCCTCCCGGTTAGTATATTTATTATTAGCATATTGTCTCTCATTATGAACTATATTTAATTAGTTGTGTACAAGTTACGCCTATTCACTGCCACAATCTCTTCTGTTTTGTATGTAAAATCCCTAATTGGTTTGCTGTGCGGTCTGAATTTGTGTATATATAAACATATGATTAAAATACAATATGACAGGAATTGAACTGGGTTGGATTGTATCTGGTTGGCTCGTAGTTGTTGTTTTCTCTATTCCGGTTTGGGGGACTGGTGGTCGTGGGGCAAACGTGTCCATATTCTGATTGGCAATTATCAAGGGCACAGAGTAATATTTTTCAATACATAACAAAGCTCAATCTCAGGTGAAACTACCAGTGTGCACAACCAAGGACTCCGACACTACAATTTACCTGATGATATCACTTTACAACGAAAATTGTTTTATTTCTTAAGATATTTCCACAGAACCAATAATAAGAAAGATTTCACTAAGTAGCAATGTATTTAATAGATGTATTTCCTTTTATGAGCGCTTTATCAACTAAATATCCAACTTCGGATATGTTGATTTACAACTCACCTATTAAGAGTTTTTCTGTACTGATCCAGTTACACAGTAAATATTTCATTATAAAATGATTTGCACACCTAACACGTGATTTGTAATGCGATGACTTCGTTGGTTAGAGTAAATGACTTTCAAACACTAGATTTCAAGTATGTATTCCACTTCACCTACCTCAGAATCCGCGTAGCTATAGTAAGCATAGTTTAAAGTTGAGTATATAAAAGCATTTATTACATGCTTACATGTATTACATCATAATGATCATTTTTATCATATAACTTAAGAAGTTTTACATACTTGTAAATACTTTTCAATATGTATTGAATATTATTCATTTGGAAAATCATTCGACGTATCTCTTCAGAATAAACTTCTGATTTACGTTCCAAATTCGTCAAAAGAGCGATTAATGCACTAACTAAAGAATTATCGACGGTAAAAATAGTAGTAAATGTCAAATATTTAAATTTAAATAATTTATAGCATCCTACATTAATTAAATATGATTGTAACCTGAGAATGAGGATAATAAGATTATAGTCTTAATTAGGAAAAGCTAACATATTTTAACGTACGAAATTCAGTGATTAATCAGGAAACAGCTGATATCTTCACATAGTAGTCATAAAGTACTCTTATCTCCAATGAATAATGAAATGCAATTCACCGTAGGTCCAATTTTTGCAGGTATCATTTTGACATAAAGGTTGGTCACTGAGCTATACCAATGTAATCGACTAATCTTATTAAGTAAATTATAAATTTTCATTTTTGAGAGGAGCTAAAGAGATTTAACTTTTTAGTTAATTTATCCTTTCTGCATAGAACTTAATTTATAAATTCAACGAATTTGGCTTGATAGCTGAAAACTCAAAATCGATCACCATAGATTACATTTATTCGTAGTCTGTTTAGTTTGTTACAATGATTTATGTTATTTATATTTCGATTCGCCTACTTTTCATTTAATTAACTTTATCTTACTGAGCAAAAGTGATGTAATGACTTTGATCGATGAACAACTGTGGAGCGTTTCATATTAATTGGAACTGATTAGTTGTTTCATTACAAGTCAGCAGTTACTTTTAAGAAGCTTGCGATCGAAAAGAGTGTAGACAAATCACTAACATAAGCTCACAGAGAAATGATTTCAGATATATGAAGCTCATATAACATAAATTTTCTAAATAAAATGTATTATTTAGCTTGCAATAAAGCTGCATTGAACACAGGATATCATGTAATCATGTGGTAACAAAAATCAACCTCACGTGACGACTATTATATATGTGGAGCATGATGGGCAAGATACTGTGAGAAACAGTAATCTAGCAAACTTCATGAGCATACGGTCCACTAACCAACAATATCAAGCACCAGAACCAATAACAGTGGAGTAGATGTATTCATTCTTCATCTTCCCCTTGATCATGAATCCCAGGATACATTCATGCATACAATGTCACGGTGTCTTCTGAAATCACTTTCTCAACGTTTTATTATTTACATTCTTCAGACTTTTGTTTCTCATCCTGTTAATTTTATCTTGTCGCCCCGACGTGGTGCGAAAACCAAAGTTGACACCCATTCGTGCCAAGTTCTACATTGATTATGACTGGGTAACAGAGTAGGTGTTCTTCCCCCCCCCTCCCCTAGATATTATTAACAATGTTTACGGTTAACTAAACATCACAAAAATGTGTACAATAAGGAATACTACCAAAAAAATAACGCAAATTCTTACATAAATAATTTCCAAATCTATGGTCCAAAAAAGCTTTATCTCTATCAATATTGTTAAGATATTTAAGTGTGTTAGTGGTCGATTGTGGACCGGCTTCAGTAAATGACAAAGTAATGCCAATAATATCGGCAAATTCTAATAAGTTTTCTAAGTACATCAGTGCCTAGTTGATAGAGAAAAACAGGTAAAATGCATACGTATAAAGGTTGAATACTTGCCAGTTCTACGTACAATACAATTTGAAAACATTTTACGCTGTAGATATTAATTAGTTTTCTATTATATAGAAGGATTTAATATTCAGTGGCTGGAGTTAGTCAGCGATAAGCCTTGTGATAGTACGACACAGTCGTGATTAAAATGTGCTCAAGACATCCTTGTGAAGTTGTACACTGATTGGTCTGTTTCCAGACAATCAGCGATAGAGGACTTCGATGAATTTTTAATGTGATATCACGGATTGGTCTGAATTAGACAAGTATTGACAACCAATAGGCACTGGACAGCTGTCTCGTTCAAGTATGGGACTCCTCAGCAGTGAGCATCTACAACTCCACCAGGGACTGAACCCAGGACCTTCTGGCTTCATGGTGAACGCTTTAACACTAGACTAATGAGCCGACTCTCGACGGCTGATATTTCTAACTCAGTCTAACCTATCATCCCATACTAAAATGAAACAGCTGCTTCCTGGTTATGAATGGTTATCTAATTGAGACTAATTAGTTATATAAAACTAACATTCAACAATTTCCACAACACACAATTGTATTTTCAGTGTATTTATTAACTTTGCGCACTGCTGTTCGTATTTTCGAATATAGTTCGTAACTTTGCCAGACCGCAGCTGCTACCTTGACGTGGTGGTCAGGCTTGCCTATCCTCATGACCGAACCGAGCTATATTGGCTGGGACGTATGTTACTCTAGATCCTACCATGCCAAGAAGGTCTGCTGGAGGGTGATAAGACTAAAGGCAACAACTTAAGATCTGAGAGCAAAGTCGTACTGCTGACTGCAGCGGAGTGACAGCAGTAGGATGTTTCCCTCAGATAAGCAGCATCTGCAGCGATGCTGCCTTCTCAACGAGAGGAAAAAATTAAAAAAGGTCGACCTTAAAATTATCACACCTCACCTTACCCCACGGATATTCATCCCCCGCGGTAAGGCCTCTTAAAAGAGCAGAGCTAACATTTCAAAAACTGCTTATAACAGGGTCATGCGTGATCGGCCCCAAGCAGTTGCCATTCGGGTTCTGCGATCACGCTCCCAGGTCACTACGATCAATACCAATTCAGTATCCTCCTGAGGTGCCCCAAGAAGCAATATTCTTCCATGATGTAGGCAGCCAGGAATTAGAAACCGCCCTCATGCCTCTAACAACATGCGAGGTCATCTCGTTTGAGGTCAAACCCCACCGTCAACCCTTAATAACTCCTACGACTAATAGCCCCTACGACTAACCCTTCTCACAGCACTTTATCACTTCACGCCTCTAATGTTAATGGTTCGAGTTCACGAGATTTTATTCCTGGTACCGTGTAACCTCGGGCTAATCCAAATATAGGAGCTTTTAACGTTTGAACCTTATGTCAAATAAGGCAACAAGCCTCTTTAGATATGACTCTAGAATCCCGCTTCATCGATGTCTGCTTCATCTCTGGAACGCGTATACAGGAGCCAAATACAATCATTCGTTTGACCTCACCGTGCTAAAATAAAGAACCGTCCCAATTCACTCTACGTGTTTCCAGGGGCCCTAGTACTACCACTCGAGACCTTGCTGGTGTAGGTACAGCGCTAAATCCAAAAGCTGAACAAGCGCTCTTTGACAAGTTGTGGTATGACAACTTGAACCTATGGGTGTGTGCCCGGTCCTACGTTGTTGACGAACGAACGAACGAATCTCGTTGACTGGATTCCAATAGACAGTCACTTATGCGCTGTCCATCTAGACGGGACGGTAAGAACTCGAAAGGATAGAGACCCAAGCCGTTGCCTCTTAGTTGTCTCTGCCTACGCTCCCATTGATTGCAGCTCAGACGAAGTAAAGCATCGATTTTACAGAAAGCCTTCCGACCTCCTTCGAAAAGCTGAGCGCACTGATGTAGTGATAGTGGTTGGTGATTTTAATGCCCAAGTAAGTAGGCTACTTGAAACTGAAGGCCACTTAGGTGGATCCTATGATGTCAAGACTCAACGAACAGATAATGGCGATCATTTATTACAACTATGTCCAGATAATCGTCTATTTCTAGCAAGCGCCAACTTTAGACATAAGGAAAGACATCAGCTGACATGGCGACCTCCACAATCAACTGAATACTAGACTCAAATAAAGGTTAAATTAAACTACACCGACGACCTTGAGGTACCTTTTAGCCAATGAGAATGTACTGGTAGATAAAATCATTATTTATTATGAAAAACGATAAAATTGTAAAAAAAATTTACACATGATACAATGTTTTTATATGATTTATAAACTTTTGGAGGTTGAAGACGGGTTCATCCAGTTTAAATTCAAAATATGAGCGATATAGGAACTCATCCATATGGCTCCAAATCATGTTGTTTCTAGAACCTTTATAAGGTCTAAGAAACTCCTTGAGGCGTGACCAGTATCCGTCGATGTTTTGTGTGTGAACACCAGTACTTGGATCCACAAAATGTCTTTGGTGAACTACGACATGGTGAACATATCCAAGTCTACTAAGAGGCCGATATGCTTTCCATTGCACTGCTGATACCTCGCTTACATCTGTCAGAGACGATGCCAGAGTGACAGCAAATGCATACTCCACAATACAACTAACATGCAGGTTTGCCGCAGTGTCAGTTTAGACCTTCTGAAAAAACTACCTGTTCTTAACGATTTTTCTCTCCATCAGCCATTTCAACGAAAAGCTACTCCATCTCGACTGTCTGTGGATTGTATTTGAGTCATATTTAGGCCACAATCACAAATGAACTCTCTGCGAAGTAGTCCGAGAGCTTGTAGGTTAGAAATAATGGAGTCTTTTATTGAAAGTTGCAATAAGCCGATCCAATGTGAGCATTTTGAAGTTGAATGAGTGCGCGACCTTGAGACAAATACCATGGTTCTCATTGGCCATCTCAAGTTCCTCGGCGTAGGTTAGTTTTACCGAGTTCAACTTACTAATGAAAAAGTCAAGAATGTATTTCAGGAACAACTAGGAAACCAATTAGTCAACTGTGTAAGCGATACCCACCCCAAATCAGCTTAGAATGATATTCAAAAAGCTGTCGAAACAGCAGTGATATCTACTAGTAAACTAAACCAAAAAGTTAAGAAAATTCAGTGGATTTCAGCTGCAACTACTGGACTGATAGATGCTCGACAACACATCCCGTTTGTCTCTGAACACGATGAGGAGAGAAAGGCAACCTAAACGTAAGCTGGTTAAAAGCTTATGTAATGATCGTGAGCAGTGCTGGGTGGTGAAAGGTAAAGAGATGAAAAAGGCGGCGGTAATAGGTAACAGTAGACAACTGTTCAAACTTATCATGGAAATGGGTACCAAAAATCCGACTGTAAGTGGAACTATTTCGGAAAGAGATGGGACCATTTTTCACTGTCAATCCAGAAGAATAAATCGATGGGTAGAACACTTTAGAGAATAGTTCAACTGGCCCCATCCCAGTTGCCCACCATTTCCATGCAATCTGAATAACAAATTACTATTGCCCCCCCAAGTCTTAGTGAGGTTGAGAAGGCTATAAGAAATCTAAAGCAGGGGAGAGTATAATGACTTGATGCATTAGCCCCTGAGATATTCAAGACTGGTGGCCGCCCCTAGCTTTCTTTCAGCCTACTCCCACACCAGAAAACATTGCTCGTCGAGGTAGGCGGTGGTCAGGCATAAGTAACACATGTCCTAACAACCTCAGCTGATGAAGATATTTATTACTTCGTCAATAGACTTACCGTATTTACCCAGTACTCTATTCCTAACCCATGTGTTGCTTACTCGGTGGTCCCAGCAAACACGAGCAATGCTTCAAAGACACCTATGATCGAATACTAGAAGCCTACGAATATCCTCTATTCTTATTGGCCATGCTTCACATCCATAAAATATAACGGATCGAACTGCTGCGCAGAAAACGCGTCCTTTGGTAGCAAGACGGATGTCTTGCCTACGCTACAAGTGATGCCAATTCGCAAAATCCAATAGGACCTTATGTATACTAGCCGAGGTTTCAGCAGACACCAGACCGTAAGGACTGATGAGGGTCCCAAGATAAGTGGAGCGGTTAACATATTCAACTGCTTCACTCCCTATCACTAACTTTGGTGCCGAATCAAGCCAATCCTGAAGCAACATTTTGCAATTGGATGAGGAGAATCGTATCCAAAAGATCCTGACATTCATGTTTAAGTTAGTCAAAAGATTGCATTTTATCAGCATTTTCACCTAAGAGAACTATATCACCTACATATTCTAGGTCAACAAGTTTATCTCCTGGAGGGTCAACCCCGGAGAAATCAGACGATAGTAATGTATGTCAATGATAAAATTAAATAAAAATGGGGGAAGCGGACAACCTTGACGAACACTACCTGAGGTAATCAGTTCCGACGACAATCCGCCATAAGCTCTGATTCGACATGTGAAGTTCGAGTAGAGAGCTTGTATACGGTTAATGTACTTCACTGGTACACCTTTCAGTGACAGACACTGCCGCATAACCTTACGATCAATAGAGTCAGACGCCGCCTTAAGGTAGAGGAATAAAGCTGTTGCTGGGCATCAAAAAGTGTGTCCAGAACCTGCCGAAGTGTGAACATATGGTCTGCACAACCACATCCAGGTCTGAAGCCACCTGCAATTCTCGAGTTTTCTGCTCTTCACGAGCTTTAGTTAGACGTCGAAGTATTATTGACGCCAATATTTTAGACGCTATATTCGTTAGACTGATTCCTCGGTAACTGTTACAAGAGGACTACTGTCCTTTCGTATAAAATGAGACAGTTAGTGATCGAGATCAATCAGATAGGATTACGTCCAGTTCCCAGATTCTAGCCAAGATATCGGTTAATCTCACTGCTAAATCTGGACCACCATCCTTAAATATCTCAGAGGTTAATCTACTAGGTTCTATAGCCTCACTATAGGTTGCCTATAACCTTTTCAGCATCAATGAGACTATAGGACTGGGATATTTACATTGAATGGTTACTAAGAAATGACCAATATCGTAATTGTACAGTTTTTAGTGTTAACTGGATTTTATCGAACTACTTGTAATATGGCTTATAGGAACCGTAGTTACTGAAAAATGCGTTCCTGGTGAAGCAGGAATAGGAATAGTTGTGAAACTGAAAATAAGAGTCACTTTACAATAAATTTATACTTTTTACTTATTTATTCATTTACTTGTTCAGTTGCGTAATTTATTTCATTGTTATCGTTGACTCATAAATTGTCTTGAATGGTTTAGTATTTCTCTCGTATTATGCATATAAATATTACTAGCATAATAAAATCTCATGAAGACCTAATTAGAAATGATACTTTGTTTAGATGTGTGTTTGTTTTCATTTAGAAGAAAGACGATAGTAACTGTGACTCAAATTGGTCCAAAAAAATGAAATAATGAATATACAGACAGATGCTAAGTTTTATGACTATGGGTACCTTCTAATCACAATACGCGCTTCCTGGAGCGTTACATAGCCACACATGTAAGCGAAGGAAACTACGAGTGAGTAGGATGTTTTAATGTCAAAAACTGAATCAGTGTAAATATTCGTAGGTATGTAAATATCTTCACTGACCCAGAAAAAGACAAGCAGGTCGTGAGCTTGGTTAGAACAATAATCCACTCAAAATGGTATGTTTATATGTTATTCTCACTTAAACTGTGATCTTGATGCAAAATGTAATTTGTTGAGAACACTCTAAACTATCACATTCTAATGAAGTTTCCAGCATCAATAATCAGTAACAATTAACGAAATTGAATACCACAGTAGATTATCGTCCCAAACCACTAGACTTGAAATTTCGTCCTATTTCTGAAACGTAAAATAGTCATTTAAATGTGGAACTTGGACAATGAAACATGAAACGATAAGAACTGAATTCAGAGCACCTACAGAGATGTTTTTGTACTCTAGACGGATATGTATAGCTACAAATGGAGAGTATTTAAAACAGATCAAAATTAATATATTTTCCATGTTTTTAAATCAAGCTCTAATAGTCACAACTCATGTTTTTAGTGGACAGATTAGTACACCAACAAATAAGATTAAAGGAATGAACCACAAGTTAGCAGCAATTACAGTGTAGGCCAATTATTCAAAAAATTTGAGTTTTGAAAACGTTTATTAAACCTCAATACGTATTAGTAAAACTGCACTTACATTGGTTGTAAGTTCATGTATTGTTCCGTCTGTAGGCACTATCGTATTACTTGAACTAGACTTCTCCGTAACTTGTTGTAAAAACTGAACATAGGTTTCTAGTGTTGTTTTACTTTGACTTAATAACCGAAGAACCAACTGATTAAAATCAACCAATACATTATCAACACCCTATTTGTAAAACAAACATACATAAGAATTTATTATTTATTAGAAGCTTATCTAGTAATAAGAATTCATTACGTACTGCATGAAACAATGACATAAACTCAGGGTGTTATTAGAGTGCATGAGGACGGTTGTCATTACCTGATTGCTCATACTATGCAAGGATGTTTCTCATTAAGTGACGTGATAAAGGAAACCACGTTGTAAGTGGTCTTGATGACACTGGAGTGTGACCGTACATCCCAACTACTTGAGGTCCATCAAAAGCAACCTTTTGGTGACTTTTTGATACTTTCCAACCCTTCCTGTTGGCGAAGGAAACCCATGTAGTAAGGTTAGGTGTGCTACTTTCAGGCCGGTCTACCTTAATGCTATCTTTCCGTTGTCGGAAGGAAGTGTAGCTACAAATGATGGTTACTTAAAAAAAACAACTTGTTCCCATCACATCCGAGTAAACGTGAGAGCATGACTTAATCCTCGGGCTTAAGTTTGTAGCTTCTCGCCTTACCGCTTTCAGCAAACCTGCATGGTATGGCAGGATATAGCGTAATGAGTATCCAGACCCATAGAGAGCTCGATTACGTCACCACGATAAGCAAACCCTACCACCACATCAAGGTAGCAGCTTCAAGAACACGTGATGACGATGCGAACCACCATAAATAAGTTAGTGCACTCCGCTTAGAGTGAAATTGTGTTTAAACAGAAAAAATATATTCGTCGAGTCTTGCATCGATATTACCATTTCCGTAAAATCCTCTCAAATGAAATTTTTTTAATCGTCTATATCTGATACATTAATTGTAGTGTAATCGATATTTGTTTCAATGAATCTTGTGCTTGAGCTCAAACTATCCTTTCTGAATTTGAATCTCCAAAGCCTTACAAGTTGAAAATCAAAAGGCAGAAAAGTTCAGAAAATTTTACTCTATTAAGTGTAAAATATGTACTAAAAACTAAGTGCATCTGTGGTTTTGAGCTGACTGTAAATCGCTATTGGAATATGAGCTATGTCACTAGAGTTATCCCAACCACCGAGTATGACCGTCACGCAGGTCCCAATCAGGTAGCCTGAATTTACCAACATATCTTAGATTAGCAGTCAGAGATTTCACAGATTGGTGTCATGTTTGGTTTGTGTTAGGGATTCGAAATCCCTAGAAATACAAATGTTCATTTTATCAAATTGTATTGATTTTTGTACGCATGATTTGTAAACTTTCATCACTTGTATATGAGCACATTTGACAACATTTAATTTTATTATTATAAATGTTGATAATTTCATTTGATGAATAATCACTATGATTATTTTGTATATATAAGGGAATGTGTAGAATATAATCTGAATCTGATTCCAATTCTGATTTCGATTCTGCTTGGTTGGTCTATCGGCTTGTTTCTCTATTTCCGGCTTGAGACTGGCTTAGGCCAGTCGCGCATTATCCACTAGGCACACCTCAATAGGCGGTCGCGCACAACAAATCAATTTTCTTTGCGACATAACAGTTTGGCTACCCCTTCATCCTACTCCTGTCTAAGCAAGCATAGTGCTATGAGGCAGACAGTGGTCAACAACACGCCACACATGTCTGGCCACTCAGTTGGTGAAGGTTTACGACCTCTTCGACTGACTTATCATGTTTTCCTAGTACTCTGTGTTTAAACAGAAACAGGTTAGAATAAAAATGTGAAATTGTGTTTAAACAGAAAAAATATATTCGTCGAGTCTTGCATCGATATTACCATTTCCGTAAAATCCTCTCAAATGAAATTTTTTTAATCGTCTATATCTGATACATTAATTGTAGTGTAATCGATATTTGTTTCAATGAATCTTGTGCTTGAGCTCAAACTATCCTTTCTGAATTTGAATCTCCAAAGCCTTACAAGTTGAAAATCAAAAGGCAGAAAAGTTCAGAAAATTTTACTCTATTAAGTGTAAAATATGTACTAAAAACTAAGTGCATCTGTGGTTTTGAGCTGACTGTAAATCGCTATTGGAATATGAGCTATGTCACTAGAGTTATCCCAACCACCGAGTATGACCGTCACGCAGGTCCCAATCAGGTAGCCTGAATTTACCAACATATCTTAGATTAGCAGTCAGAGATTTCACAGATTGGTGTCATGTTTGGTTTGTGTTAGGGATTCGAAATCCCTAGAAATACAAATGTTCATTTTATCAAATTGTATTGATTTTTGTACGCATGATTTGTAAACTTTCATCACTTGTATATGAGCACATTTGACAACATTTAATTTTATTATTATAAATGTTGATAATTTCATTTGATGAATAATCACTATGATTATTTTGTATATATAAGGGAATGTGTAGAATATAATCTGAATCTGATTCCAATTCTGATTTCGATTCTGCTTGGTTGGTCTATCGGCTTGTTTCTCTATTTCCGGCTTGAGACTGGCTTAGGCCAGTCGCGCATTATCCACTAGGCACACCTCAATAGGCGGTCGCGCACAACAAATCAATTTTCTTTGCGACATAACAGTTTGGCTACCCCTTCATCCTACTCCTGTCTAAGCAAGCATAGTGCTATGAGGCAGACAGTGGTCAACAACACGCCACACATGTCCTGGCCATCTCAGTTGGTGAAGGTTTACGACCTCTTCGACTGACTTATCATGTTTTCCTAGTACTCTGTGTTTAACATCAATATTACTTATTCATTCATTCCATGATATACAAGGGGATACTACGAATATTCCTATGATCAAACACCTGGAGCCCACGTTTATCTTCCATTTTCATGGTCCATGCCTCTCACCCATGTTAGAATACAGTGGACTGGTGTGCAGTACACTCGGTCATTCGTTAAAAGATGAGTATCTCACCTACACTACTAGTGAAGTAGGTTGGCAAAAGCCGAACGAGCTTTTTGATTGCGTGCTGAGATTTCGTTAAATACCGACCTACCAGGGGTGATGAAGCTTCTAAGATAAGTGAAGTAGTCAGCGTACTCAACTACTTCACTCCCTATAACTAATCTAAGCAATGATGAAGACCAGTCCTGGAATAACACTTTGCATTTACATAAAGAGAAACGCATCCCGAATATGCATGCGATGTTACTCAAGGTGTTCAGGAGACTCAGAAGATTGTCAGCATCTTTACCAAATAGGACTATGACATCTGCGTATTCTACATCGACAAGTGAGCTTCCTGGAAGGAGATCAATTCCCGAAACGATAGTCGAAGAAAGTGTGACTTCAAGGCGGACTTTTTATGACGAAATTAAATAAAATGGGGGGGGGGTAAAGGGATAACTCTGACGAACACCACCTGAAGTTGGCAATTCATATGACGGTTCGCCATAAGTTCTAACTCGACCAGTAGTGCTCGAGTAGAGAGACACTATACAGTCCATGTACTTTTCAGATATGCCTTTTAGTGACAAACTGACGCAGTGCCTCTCAATCTACAGAGTCAAACACGGATTTCAAGTCAAGGAACGCAATTATTGTCGGACGATGGCAACCATGTCTACGTTCTAGGGTTTGACGAAAAACAAATATCTGATCGATGCACCCTTGTTCAGATCTGAAATCAGCTTAGTTTTCCCGAGTTTTCTGTCTCCTGGTTTCGGACAAGCTTCGGATGATTACAGAGGCTGGTATCTTAGACACTATGTGAACTAAAACGATCAACGATTGGGACCCGTCGGATAGGATTACGTCCAGGTCCTAGACTTTAGCTAATATATCAGTCAACCAACCTACCAGGACCTACCGCATTCCCTCGATTCCAATTATTGTCTAGTGTTACCTAACGCCACAACTGTTTTGATTGCTTTTGCTTTAGTCACCCACTGCTGTCATTATCCTTCCACAGACATTTTGTTAGTCTATATTTGAGTAGTCGTCGCTCTTCATTATTCTCAAAGTCTACTGGAATGAGTTTTCGAGCCTCCATCAACGCAGTAGTTCTTTCAGAAACCCACTGATCTCTCCAAACCTTTGTATTTAGGTTGCAAGCAAATATCACTGCTGCATTTATAACTGCCTTAAAATTGTCACAAGGTTTTTCTGGATGAACATTCTAAACATGATTGACTAAGTGTCTAGCTAACTCTTCTCTGAATGCGTTCACAACCTTTTCGTTTACAAACTGAAAGGCGGGGAGTTTTCCTGAGTCCGGCAAAACACATGGAAATGCGTGATCTAACTCGGGCATAGTCAGAGTCCAAATATGTGCTCCGAAATGAGTGACAGTCCTCTACGGAGCCGCTCCAACGATGGCTAATGCCGATATGGTCCATCGTTAAGCTGATGTTGGAGGTTGCTACGTTACACAATGTCTCACCCTTATGCTTGAAGTTTTTGCTTGCGGTAATCTGAACATACTTGTAGAAGACTGCCTCCATTATCCATTCGTTGGGTTGGTATGCAATAAAACCCGCCTAATTATTTTTCAGCCTAATTTAGCCTATCAACTTGGGCGTTAAAGCCTCCTGATATGATCACTGTGTCTAAGTACTTAGTTTTCTGAAAAAAGGTTAGATAGAATTTGTCTTGTGCTCCATCGGAGCTGCAATCAGTGAGGGCATAGGCATAAACTACGAAAAAGTATCGGCGTGTGTCCCTATTTTTCCGAGATTTTACTGTGCTATTTAGACGGACAGAGCATAGACGGCTATTGACATGAATCTATTCAAGGAGTGCCTGTTCCGCTCGAAAAATTAGTGATGTACCTACACCAGGCCACGAGAGCTTGCTGATAGGTCCTTAGAAAAACGAAGCGTATATTAGGCTGGTTCTCTGGACTGATGAGGCGATGTCAACTGAATGACTACGCTGTCCTGTATGTGTTTCTGAAATACAGCATACGTCAGTGGCAAGGGATTTGGCTCGGGGGCCCAGTTGAGAAATTTGACGAAGGGTTCGCACAGTAAAAGCCTTAACATGAAGTTTAAAAGGCGGTTTCGGGAAACCTGGAGTATTCACGTGTGAGAGAAAGATGGGGGATTGAAGTATAGAAGCTACTAGGAGTAGGGATGTAATCGTAAACGGAGTGATCCCAAGTGCTGTTAGGGGTATGAGGGTGATCATCACTTCCCGGTTTCTCACGCTGTAGAAGGGTTCTTCTTGATATGCCTGAAGAGCAAACTAGGTTAAGGCTGGTCTTAAAGACCTGGAAGCATGACAGCAATGTCCAAGGAACAACTGCCTGAGACCAGCCACACACAGCCTTCTTGAGAGAGGCTTTAGTTGTGCTAGCTCCGTACTTTTTAAAGCCTTACCACCGGAGATGGAAATCCGTGGGGTAAGGTGAAGTATGCATTGTTTGGGTCGATCTTTTCCAACCCCATCCTTCCCTTGTCAGAAGACAGCTTCGCTGTCATGCTGGTTATCTGAAGGAAATATCTTACTGCCATCACACCTCCATGCAGTTGGCAGTACGATTTCATTCTCGAACCTTAGTTTCTCTGCTTTTAGTCTCATTGCTTTTCAACCGACCTGTCTAGCATGGTAGAACCTTAAGAAACGAATGTTCTGGACAGTGTAACCTGTTTGGGTCATTACAACAGGCAAGCCCGACAACCAAGTCAAGGTAGCAGCAACGATCGGGCTGATTTCAATCTTACCCTGACTGATGCCAATCTTGAAAGTATACGTAAGTTATAAGAAGAGGAAAGTTTTAGAGCACGTGCTGAAGGCAATCCGGTAGAAAGCCTGAAATTCAGTCAAAATTATTGATTAGGCAATAAGAAATTGATTACAAATGATTAAATGATGAAACATTTGGGGAGTGATTTTCATCATGTAAATAACCTTCAAATACTCAGAATGATAATTTTTAGTTACAAGAATACACTTTTTGAACACTGAATAAATATTAATGACATTAGGTATTTAAAAAATGATTAATTGGAAATAAAGAGAACGGGAAAGACGCTTACTGATCCTTCAGTCAAGATATCCGATGACCCACTTTTAAATATGTTGAATAATAATACATGAGAGTCTTGTGGATTAGCAGTTAATTGTAAACGCTCCAACAAAACACGTTCGTTCTAGAAAATGTTAAGCAAATAAAACAGTAGTGATCTTATTGATTTAAAGCCTAGTTAGAGTACTGATGTTCATTTTTCTCACAATCAAAATTTATCCAGTGGGATTCCGATTAAATGTGAAGAATATAAATTTAATGAGTCCAAATTTTTGATGATATCACATCGGATCCTGATTATTCTCCTAATGATTATGTATTGAAAGGAACCCCTATTAACTATGAGGAATATTTTGCCAACGAGTTTAACTGCACAAAGCAATGATGACATTTTATCAGATAATGACAGTCCCCACAATGATGTTATAAATGGCATAGCAAATGTTCTAGATGAGGAACCAGAAATCCCAGCAAGAGTATTCAATTTATGTACAGAAGTTTCATGTGTAATGCTAAGTTATTCTAATAATTTTGAGGTGTATTCTAATGTTCCATCATCACTTGAGTGTAAACCAACTTTGTACAAACCAAACACTGTCCTTTACAAAATGAAATGCTAAATGAGGATATTTAAACCTTCGGCAAAAAAGATGAATAAAGGAAAATGTATGAGTATCCGTATATATAAAGAAATCATGCGTTCCTTAAATGCCTCAAATCTCATGACCCAAAACTCAAATTTGTAAGATGTATGGTAGATCATAAAACAACAGCAATCGATAATACCAAACTGTTTAAATCATATATATGAAGATCCTACAGTCTTTTGCAGAGGAAGCGATATTATATGCACAGAATGTATAAATAGAAAGAATGACGGCGAGTCATTTTAGACCAAACTACTACCACTGGAACTTACCCAGGTGCTATTAAATGTAAAAATGGGGCTATTTAAATGTGTTGAATCACGAGCGCCTACCAAAGCTGAAAATGGCACAACTGTTCAAGTGAATCCTAAAGTGATACGTTTCTCGAAAGTTTCGCGGAAAAGTAGTTGGTATGGTCTATGTGAGCCACGATTGGGAAATGAAAGCGTAGACAGATAGACGGCGTATAACAACTAAGTTAGAGGAGAACTGTATATTGGATATTCATCCCTTGTCTGTGATTTACCATTAGGGACTACTTACAGTTATGTTAATACAATATATACGTATTATGTCTTACGCATCTAGTTCGCAATAGGATAGTCAGGTTATCGTATCTGAGTAACATCATCCGGCTAAGGGTGAGATTAACTACAAGCTATTTAATTGCCTGAAAAAGTAGCCCAAAGTGGAATTGGCCACCCTGCACTATTAACACCTTGAGTAGACTACAAAAATAGAAGGCTAAAAGAAAAAGTAATCAATTAAGAATAGAAAAAATCTAGGTGGAAGTGTGGGAAAAATACTAGAGAGAAATTGTTTAATTGTCAAAATGCAATTTATTAACAAGAAAATAAAAGATTTGGGTTCGTCCAATTAGGTCCCTATTTAAATACCACTCAACAGAGAACCTCGAGACAATAAATAGCACCAGCATAAATTATGTTTGGACTAAACATTAAGATAGTTTTATACTATCTGATAACCAGAGTAAAGAAAATAAAGATGAATCAGAACAAGGTCAATAAACGACGTTGTCTTGCAGTTAGGAGTTTCCAGTTTCGTGAAACTGAATAGGAGAGGAGCTTCTTCACTTCTAGACCACGATGGAATATGGAGTAGTAGAAAAAAATAACTAGTACAGTCATTTACGAAGTGAAAGTAGGGGGTTCATATGGACTAGATATATTAGTCACATCAAGAGCAGGGCTTACAAAGACGAAGACATTAACTGATGGATGAGTACTAATAGAAGATCCAGTTGACAAAATCAAAGCTCGACAGGAACCTGAAATGTGACAACCTGAAAATTAAGAAGGTCCCGATAGTCAAGAAGAATTTTTTACTGAAGAGCTATTCACATGTGCCGAGCTAAAAAGAGGTATTAGGATAAGGACATTAAATAATCATGTTATTCATTTACTAGACTCGGGTCTTGAACCTCACTTTATTGTATGTATATACATGGTTACAGAAAGAAGTAAGCGAAGACGATTTTTCAATCTGCGACCCAACTGTTGAAAACTGGAAGTTTAACGCCGATTACTCTGACTACTAAAGTACTGTTATAGAGAAACATTTGAGCAGTTCGACTTCATTGGATGATAACATTAAAAATGGTAATGTATGTTTAAAATGTACACTGACTTGCATTAGTTTGACAAGAACATCTAGAGAGATAGCATAATGTTCGGAATCCAGTTCATCAGTTTCCGTTTCATTGATAAGTCGAACAGCGTTTACTATTAAAAAAAAGTAATTACATAGTGTAGTTGAAAACTACACACAAGAATCCAGACAAAACTAATTAAGTAATTGTATCCGAATGACAGTCGAATTAGGAACAAGGTATTTATAGAGATTTCGATCTAATACAAGTTTTCGTTAGTTCTTCAAAATAAGTAATAACAGAATAAGTGTGCAGTTAAAATTCTATGCAGAATCTGTACTTTTACTTAAATGCTTACAAGTATTGAATTGCTTTTAATAATTTAGTACATGAACTATTTTCGTCAGAGAACTTTCTACTGGCTTATCATGTGACAGCTGGTTATTCATGTAAATAAAGAAAAATTTGGTACAAATGGACACCAAGAGTGTATGCTTTGTACAACTAGAAACATAATGTGAAGAAATGAAAGAGGGAGGATGGTAGCAGCCAGAAGGTGGAAATTTAAAAAGAGAACAGGAAAATACAACCAAGAGAGAGTACTTTCGATTGACGAAGACTATTTTGCTTCGACGGAGAGTTTGACAGAAAACTACAGTAGAATCGAAAATGACATCTATTGTGAGCTACATCTGATAAATTCTCAAGTCACTGAGTTGCACCATCTCCAGGATCCCAATTGAGAAGTCGACGCCAGTCATATATTAGTTTATTTCATCATCCCACAGCGTCGTTATAAAGTGATCACTTTTCATATGTATAAATCAATGTTACATACAGTATTTACAAACTTGAAGATGGGATTTAGATTGATATATCATGTGACAGTGCTACTCTGTGAGGAGAGATTTAAGGAGACGTACTGCCTTGCCACGAATTATGTACTTAGATTATATGAAGGTTTGCAGAAAATGGTCACGAAATGGGTGACAATGTCTAATGTTACGTTTAACGGAAGTTTGGCGCTACTGTTTCTTTTCTACAGATGCAATGGCCGGTTTATTTTACTACCTTTTAGCATTATACGAGTCGAAACCCTATCTAACCTTTAATCAATTTGGAATATTTAAACGACATAATCCTATTAGACAAAGATACTGGAAAGACCTTTTGGACACGCCTCAGTAGATGAGCGTTCGTAGCTCAGTTACTTGACTTCGCCTCCCTAAAACTCCATATGTAACTTTAACATTATAAATTTGATGGTTCTACTTATTGTAAACAAGTAAAAATGTTGCAGCCCCTAAATGTCCTGGTATTGCTGATGGTAGAAAGAATCCACTTTCTCTATCATATGACTACACGTTTGTAGCCTCTTTAAAAGAAGACCTACTCACTGACTTCACATAGAAGTACTTTTAAGAAGGTAAGAGGACGGAAAGTGAATGTCCAGGGCTCAAGCTAGGTCGGTGGGTCACAAATGAGAGTTGGAAAACCATAATTTAATATCAGGTGAGCGCTGGACCGAAGATCTGGGAAAGTGGATATTAAACGAAACTATTTGTAATATCGGTCACTATGAAATTGTACCTCCTGATGCTGACCTGCTGTCTTGTGGATTAGATCTTTGGGTAAACGGTTTAGAAAGTAATGCTTTAAGAAAACCCTTTGATTCAATCTATGGATTTAGAAAATAGCCAACTTCTTAAACAAATATGATAAAGGCCAATTTTAGTAGGACAAAACGCATTGCCATAAAATACAATCGAGCATCATTAAGTGATGACAGATAAATATATAAATATTCTATAAAACATCAAGAATAACAAAGTTTACTTACGATCCCAAATAAATCCAGGGAGGCTTAAATGAAATCAAATAAAAACAGAAAAGCTAGCGAATTTCAATAATTTCTAAAACTGTTCGTATTTAATCTTGCTTATGCAAACACTAAAGTTTAATGTTTGAACTGATTCCCTTTAAAAAGACAATAAAAACTTCACGATTAAATCACTCAGTTTTAAAGAAAACAACAGTACACAAAATTCTCTAACATTTGTCACAAATCCCATTTTTGTAAAAATTATTAGTTGGTATTGTCAACTGAATTACTATCGTACTTATCATACGTTAAGTATGTATTTTGATTTCATGATATGCAGTAGAAAGTACTGTTTCAACTTGTTAGTTTATGATCTAGTAAAGATCTATAAGTTTGGAACATACAAACTTGGTTTTTTATAGAAAATTTCGTCCAAAGAATAGAGAATAGATTCACAAAACTTATACGCCGGGTATATGTAAGAGATATGAGTAAAATATATTTTTGTAAATAATCTCATCGAATGAAATTAAAGAAAATTCCAACGTTTCGCTCGGCAAGCTGATCCGAGCTTCTTCAGGAAAATTACCAAAATCAAATATTATCAAATATAAATGTAAATAAGAGGCCAAATTTCATTATGAATGTCAAATCGTATGCAGAGTATGAACATATTTTACAAGTCATTATAAGTGAACTAACGTTGAAATGTTGTGGATGAAGGAAGGTGTGCATTGCGTGTGTAGTTTCATGTTGCAACAATTTATGCACATATATTGTTCTGAGCCATGTTCACGGAAAGAGATAGGCAATTTGAGGATTGGTTTGTCAAGTCATGTAAATTTAAGTAGGAGTAAATCGACATGATGGTAATTATGGGTCAAAGGATGGATGTATATTTGCAAATGGTAACGCGTTAAATTGTGTAATTAGATTAAATAATTATAAACAGAATAAATGTAGGAAGTTGGAGTAGTAAATAATATCCGAATTCATTTTTTAATCACTAGTTGCCATAGTGCAGCTAACAGTACTCTATCTCGTCGGTTAATATTATTGGGACTCGATCATTCGTGTAGCGCTACAGATGTTAATTTTTCCTTTTTGAGAAATTTCAGTTCCGTCGAAATTGATGCTGTACCGTTCCCATTGAATATAATGCTACTGCCGACTATTTTCGAGTTTCCTTAGATCTTCAGAGGACTTAGGAATATGCTTTAAACCCTTCACCTTTACATTCAACTGTCGTGATGTTTCTCCTACGTATATAGCACTACATTCGTTGCGATTGATCTCATAGACACAGTCCAGTTGTTCTTCTTCCGCTACTCTATCCTTGATATTTACAAGTGCAGA
This sequence comes from Schistosoma mekongi, assembly GCA_034768735.1. NCBI lineage: Eukaryota > Metazoa > Platyhelminthes > Trematoda > Strigeidida > Schistosomatidae > Schistosoma > Schistosoma mekongi. The sequence continues at coordinate 49,369,359 of CM068305.1, read as the reverse complement.
GCCTAGTGCATGGTTTGTTCCGTACAATACACATATATCATGTTAATTTAAAATTCTTCTAATCTCTTACGACGTTCCGTCTCGGTATGGAACAACCACAGTGAGAAAGCACTCTTTTGGTTGAACCTTCGGTTTGTCCACATTAATGATGAACAACTACCCTAAGGACTTTGTTAAAAAGATACTTAAGGAGAAGCGTAATGCCTTTCCATGAAGTTAGATGCTCCAAATGAAGTTGAATAAAGTATTTTGACATAATATGGAAAACTCGTTTTACAAATAATTTCCTAAAATGCAAAGTACATTACCAAGTTAACCTAGGCATTTTGAGGATTACAAAGAATGAACTCCTGTTTATAGATACAGAGGTATTCAACATAAAGAGGAGTTAATCACCGCTAAATAACAATATTTTTATAATTCTGAAACAAGAATTACATGTGGCTCACACTGGACATTAATTATACACAAATGAAGAGTAGATTTCCAGTAGAAGAATTAACATAAAATGCATAAATATGATCGCTGACAATTTAATTGTGAAGTTACATGACTTAACATAGTACAACAAGGACAATGAAAGGAAGAGGATTCAGCAAGTTATAAAGTAAAGTAGAATAATCGTACAACAATGTTGAAAAGCCATAAATCAATCGTAATCAATGCAGGCCCCAATGCAGTTGTGGGATAACTCAAGTTAACATAACTCACATTAGCATGATCAGGTAAAAAAAAATTGATAACAGAATGTAGCTCAACAAAAGGCAATGAAAAGGTATGTATAACATATTAATGCAATTACAAGTCAAGATGAAGATAAACAGTGGATATATCTGCACCAATGCGACCTATTCTGAGCCATGTTAGCTAATATCTCCAATCAATGAACACAGTTATCCGGTGGGCTTAAACCAAATAACCTGTATCTACGGGAACGACTCACAGAAACAGCTAACGATTTTGTGGGGTGATGCCACGTTTTAAATTGGCAATCCCTAACTTTACTACAACCTACTCATACACTAGTCAACATAGCACATCGAGGTAGATGGTCTATAGAAGCTTAATTTTATAAACCGACTTGTCGTATGTACCTGTAACTCTATGACCAACCTCAGTATTACTATTTCGGTCGTTTAATGAAACACTAGTAATGCCTCAAAGACAAAACCTGCATCCTACACATGCTTCCTACCTTCCTACACCGTTTCACCGACACAGAGTAATACAGAAATACAACCATCATGAACACTTACCGTTTAGTACGGCCGCGTACATTTGGTGGCAGAAATCCCGGTTTCTAAGATAAGGGAATAATATACAAAAAAGAAACATAACAATTCTATGTTATAGCAAGTTATATGCTAAAAAAATATTGATGTAGATAAACGGTGAGTAAACTTACAGACACTGTGCCAGGTGCTGATGGATTTTCAGCTTTTCTTAATAGTGCCCGTACTCTGAAATCAACCCATGAGTATGTGTTACATGACATCATCAATAGGGAAGTACAAATAAAGTAATACACTTCATTATCAACGTTTCAACAAAGTGAGGCTTATAGTCTTATTAAAATAAGTGCTACCTTAGAATGTTTATTTGTTACATATTCAAGGTGTTAAGATGATGCATGATTGTTAATAGGTTTAGGCTAGATCGTTAGGGTTCGCACGATAACTACAATCAGCGGTTGGAGACACCGGATGACTGAGCTCGGAATTAAGCATAGTACTGCTAATCCACCAACAACTTTTCTCCAGATCTTGAGTGCAAGCATTCCTTCATGCATATCTTTTCATTCCATCTTCCCAAACCATATTCTCAAGGTATAGTCATTTTCACTTTTATTGCTACTATGCTACTAAGACTTTTTGATGGCAATCTAATTATATTCATTCTGTTGTGTTAGTATAGTAAGGTGGATTGGACCTCTGTACATTTGTGCCCGATTCTACGTTGATTATGACAGATTTAGCAACAACAGTTATCATACTACATACATGTCAAATTTTTATCTTCTATGGGTTCTTGACCTCTAACATTAAACAGGATAGAGACAATGCATTATTAACCTGAGTGAACAATAGGTTTAAAACAGTCTGTTAGAAAACGAAATTGAAGAGTTATGACACTCCTATCTTTAGTTAAATTATACTTAACATACATTTAACATAACATTTTTTTCCAAAACTGATACTTCAGAATTTTTAAAACTAGCTTTAACAAAATTTTACCGTGAAATATTAAAGTGCATATATTCTCCAGTTATAAGAAGCTGTTTCCAGATATAACTTACTAACTAAATACGAATTCATGTATTAGAGTTCGAGTAATACGCTAAGTGTGAAGGACTAGTAATAATACTCAGCTCCCCAAACCGAACTAAGTGTTGGGTTAAAACCTGCTACCTAATGGTTGAAAGTTGAACGCCCTAATCACAATTTCGCGGCATAACATAAACCAAAGAGCATATTTCCCATAATTCGATTTTCTGCCAACCAACAAAATAAAACAGATTGTTTAAAATGAGATTACCTCATTAAATTTACACGGATAAGTTCGCGACGACATTCACAATATTTCGTCAAACATCCTTGAGATACACCTTGCGGTTTGTTCACAAATGATTGATTTTCATTCATCCATTTGGCAAGAAAACGTAAACTATTCAACATGTCATTTGGAATATCTTCTACTTGTTCCATATCACTAGTTACTGAACCATCTCCTGATTCTTTGTCAGAAACTAAAATGTATAAGGTTAGAGTAAATTAAATGAGTTTGATATTATTGACAAAATGGATAATGGGAAGAGCTACATTTACTTCGATATGAAGAGCCAGATAGTATCTTTAATCCACATATAAACGGTGGCTCAAAATTGTACTTGGTGAGTTACATCATAAAGCAAAATAAGTGACTGATCACTAGTCATCTGATTAGAAGTAGAATGCGTGAAAATCTTACTCGATACAGTCAGGTCGCCTACACCGAAGTAGATGAAAAGGAATTCGAATCTGTGATCTAATGATTAAAAGTCGAGTGATTAAGTCATTATGGATTGAGAATTAAGACAAAACTAGCGACGTTAATGTAGTCAACACTATTGGTTATGAGAATATCAAGTGCCGTAGTCAAGTTTTAAATTAGTCTACCATTCATAGAGACAGACAACAAGATAAGAATAACTCAACATTATAAAAGGAGTATCCATTAAATTACAGAACAATAACAGAATACACACAGCTAAAATTTACACCGAAAATTCAAATTACCCGAACATTATAGAAAATGAAAGTTTGCGCATGAACAGTTTAAAATTAGCAGCTATAATAATCTAATTTGTTATTACTACAATTCCTAGTTTATTAATTTGGGTACAGAGTAAATGACATAATTTAAAGAGGGTTTGGAAAAGTGAGTTCACTAGATAAGAGAGACGAACCCTATTTTTTTTCAGCCTAATCATAAGTGACTATTATTTAAATGGATTATTAAGATGCTAGCGATAATATTATATGGGATATCTGAATCGAGCTAGTACAAAGGTAATTAGTACAACCAGAATACCAATAGCAAACTGAAAACAATTATTTCTTGAAGTCGAAGTAATATTTACAATCTGAACGATTGAAACTGGCATGAGAGACTACTCACTAGATTCATACCTTGTGCTCATTTGCCCTAAGTTCCGAGCTACACTATAAGTATGAGAAATAATAAAATAATCTAGTTGTCTAAAATCGAAGGTGGAATAGGGTTTTAATCTGTGACCTAATTGCCGAAATCCGAACGCCTTAACCACTGAACCACCGCTCTTCAAAGTACTAACACGATCAAAGTGTGAAGAGAAACATATCTAATGATGAATTATCCTAACTAAAATATTAGTAGTAAACGGAAATAAGAATTTTAAAGGAAAAGTAACAACAACTACCACACATTCACCTTTTTGATCCATTAGTCTTATTAATGTAGCGTCATTCATAGGACGGAAAGTTTGTCTTAGTAAACCGTCAAACTCGCGTTCTAAGCTTCCTAGACCAATCGAATACAATGATGTCTATAATATAAGAAAGAGTGAAAAACAAACATGTGAACGAATGTATACGAAAAGCAAATAAGCCAGGTAGAGTTAATTATGTGTATAAGCAACTAACTATTGAATAATACTTCATATTCACTTACTAATCGACTGAATTCAACATCCTGTGGATTATTTTCTTGGAAATAAGCTAGTGCATCTTTTATACGTTCCATAGCCTTTAAAAATTTATCAGTAAAAACTGTTGGTCTATAAGTAAGAAGAAAAAAGAAAACTGGTATCGCTCTCAGTTTAAGGGTTCAAATAGACATAATTATTTTGCGAGTGTTCAACAGTTGCTTAGTAGTTATATTTTAAAAACACTAAACTATGGGTTCAAGCCTCATCTCGCCTAATTCGGTTTGGGAACTAGCCCTCACAATTGGAGTGTGGTTTAAAGCCAAGCAAACTAATAAGTTAATAATAGTGTTAGTTTATAAAATTACCCTTGTCTAATGGTATTTTCCAATTCACGGCCAGTACGGTGATACTCCTGCACTTGACTCAGCTTTAATCGACAAGATTCTAAATCTGTACAAAAGAAAAAGATGTAAGAAATTAAGGAATCAAAGACAGATAGGCGAGAACAACTAACCCTAATAAGATTGAAGATTATCTTCACATCTATCTACTGAAACATGAACTTTCTTAAAACCTAAGTCTACGAAAGAGGTATAAAAATTTAACATACCACGTGATCGCTTGTTTTACAGTAAGAATAGACTTTACTGAAATACCTAACTTAAATATTAATATACTGAAGTCAAGTAAAACATGCGAATATTTTGCGCAAATTGTATAGTTCGTAGCTACACATTCGATACCTTAGTGTAGATATTGCTGAAACTACTTCATAGTTGTCTAAAATGAATTAAAAAGAGTAATACAGAGAGATGGACAAGAAAATTGACTACCGAATAAATGCAGCATCTCACTCTCGTCACTGAAAACCAATTAAGGTAGCTAAGAATACTTTGTTTATTTGACGAATAGTTTTGTTCATCAACATTCAACCATGGATAAATAAATAATATTTGAAAATGAAGAATAAAGGTGTCATTAGAATTCAGAACTAACTTCTTTGTAATATCTGAAGTTGTTCCATATTTTTATTTAACGGTTCCATACGTGTTTGATAAGATTGAACAGTTTGTATAATCTTTTTAAGTTTTACACTTGACTGATTCGAAAGAGTGTTGAATTGATCTTTTAAGTTTGTAAGCTCCGCTACGTGGCTTTTTATCTAGAGATATAAAGTAGATAAATACGTAAAATATGTCAATAACGAGTCCTTGTATTTCAACCAGCTAATTGGAAGTTCGAACCCATTATTAACATCGATAGACCCAAGTGCATCACGTTTTCCTTTTTTTATTATTCTCATTTCAAATTCCAGTATGATAATTCTATTTTTGAATTAAAACAAGCTAATAATCGATTTTTAATAAACTATACAAATAAGCGACTTGAAAAGACTTAATTTTCATGTCCGAATACTCCGTATTGTAGAGCTTTACAAACTTTTGGAGATTGAAAGGATTAAGTTTGCTGTGAGGACAGTACTAACAGTTGACAATTAATTTTCATATAGAGTTCAGTAATAAAAACGTTACTGATGATCCAAATAATCCGGAAGCAGCATCACTGACTGCTGAGAAAAATAGTACGAACTTGTATTTTAGTAGCTGCAAGTTTTAGTGTAGACAATTAAAAAACCTAAGTCCGTAACCTCTTGTTCATTGCTCTGAAAATATTTAAAGGCACGAAACGACTGCTGATGTACTACTTGTTACTTCGAATAATAATGCTATGTGCTTTATTGCACTATTTAACAGACAGATCGCTTGTAGTAATAATAACTAGTAATAATAACTATATATGCACACATTTTAAATAAAGCAGTGGGGAATAAACCATAAGTCATTCTACGTATCGACTAATCACCGAATCAGGTTATTCATTTAAAAATTAAGTGCGTATGCTCACAAAGTTTGTAGCGTAATTTTGTCTGTTGTAGAAGCTGAATACATTTAAAATGTTGAAAGGAACTAAGTGATGCTATCTGGAGTGAAATATTTAAGAGAGAACTAAGTTCAAAATAATATGCATCATCTACTTAGTAATAATTTCTTAACAGCATAAGAGATATTCACATTAATTAAATTTCAATTTAACAGTGAAGCAACTTTAAGGATTAATCTTTAGCTCAGCCTTATTAACTAACGACATAAGTGTAACCTACCTGAAGAAATAAATTGTTTTCAGTTAACTAAGTAGTTATTGATACAATTACTAAATACTTATAGTTTAGTTATGACTTAAGGTGTAACAGCTCAATTTTAAACACAAAATAAATAATCTACCTGGGCTGATGACATTATTTTTCAATATATCAGACTGTCAAAAACGAATTCCGTGTCTCATAGGCAACTCGCGTCCGGATGAACTATCAATCAAACCAGAATATAGTGCCCTTTACCAACTGGTTACGGAACAAAGTAAAGGCATCGTAACTAGGAAAAGAAGCGCAACAGTAAACAACTATGTTAGCAATGAAGGAAAAGTATAAGAATTGGAATAGACACAAAAAGGAAAATAGATTGCAATACGAAACAAAACAAAATGAGAAATTTATTTACAGATTTTGACTTGGAATAATGTACCATTACAACAATATGGTGGGTTATAGGAAGACGGGATAGGAGTTTGAGACTCATGAGACTTTAATTCTAGTTAACAAACAAAAATGACAAGATTTGCTAAAACGCAAAGGATTATGAATCGATTATTCAGTGATATTGATTAGACACTAATAATAAAGCTCTAAGTTTAGCAATTACTAGGTAGCCAGAAAATCATTAGAATAAAGAGAGTGATTTGTTCAAAGTGGTCCCAAAAGACAAAGTGCATTCAGTTTTAAGAGGTCAGTAAAAATATCTTTTAGACAAGCGATTAACTTGTATGGGGCTTAAGTAGTACAAAAATTGGATCTCAGTAAGTGGCAGATTTTCAACTTTGCAGCCTTACTTTAGTTACATAGAATTTTATCCTACGAAAATTTGTACTTGAAACTTGAAGTCATTAGGGATGCAGGTATAAACAATGAGGAAAGAATAAACATAACATGATATAGAAGGTTCCGTTTTGATATTTATCCCAATTGCGATTGGGAATAGATATTGTTGCTAAAAGACTAACAACAAAGGTGGCCAAAATATACTAGCAAGAAGTAATGCATTTATAACACTTGTTGCACACTGAGTAAAAGATATGGATCTTTTGAGGGAAGTTTGGGAATATTAAGCTAGGCGGGTTAAAGGTGAAAAATGTTTAAGTCCCGTTTGAACAATTAGGAATGTTCCCGACCAGCTATGAAAGAAGTGAGGTTGATTTTCTCACGATCCAAATTATATTAAATGTCCCCAGATAATTTAACAAGATAACTCCATCGAAGTGCGATCATGATTATCCACGAAGAGTGATCCTCACAGAACTATTCAGACACAAATAAACACACAGGCATGACCCAACTTTTTTAATCACGTATCTGTTATACAGCCACCCTAACTAGTTTCTTCGGTAGATTGTTTCAGGCGAATATCAGGGTACGCAGTAACACACGTACTTCCTTCTACCAGCTGGAGCAATAGGGAACTGAATGTGACAAGATCAAATTAGTTACTGGTTTTCATCTACCACACATACATTCCTTTATGATCCCGTCAGCATACTTATCGTTAAAATTTGAGCTAGATCTCATTGTTATGGCCTATTTTAAATACCTCTCTATCTGTATGCTTTGTTATTCTAAAGCAATCGATCAACTAAACCATCACCCGATGGTGTATCGTTCGTCCCAGAAACGCCATTATCAAGTAAAAAAGGAGCATAAAAGAGAACAAGTAAGCAACAAGTGAAACAAAAAACAAATTACTGAGGGTATGTACGTGCAACAAGAATCTGGCACGTGTGCGTCAATTCAAGCTGCCACAACTTAGCAGCACAGCAAGTTGAACACCATATCAGTAGAGGTAGTAGTTGCACTAATGGTAGTAAGGAGAACTTGTGGACATAGAATATGGTAAGGGTAGGAAAGAATCAGCCCGTGAGAAAGTACGACAGTTTAGGCCCACAATTTTAGGAAAGACAGAAAGTGAATGCACCTGTTCAAATTTGACCGATTCTGACCAACTACAGGATAAAGAACAGGTGGAAAACTAGACCTTTAAACCCTTACACTAAAAATGCCCATCCACGCAATGAACAGTAGAGTGATTGTGAAAAAGCTAGGTAGTATTGAGGCTAGCTTATAGAAAACTTAAGACACTACCAAGTATAACGGGTCGTATCTAGTCGAAAATTAATTTCTTTTCCATAGGAGTACGCAGAGCCACGAGTGTTTGAGAATCTGAAAGAGTAAAAGCAAAAGGTAGATCAACGACTTAGTAAGCACATAAGATGCACCTACATTTAATAATGAAAGTAATTGATTGTAGTAAAGAGTGACTTCAGTGTAAAACAAGAACAATCTGACGAACAGAAAATAATAGGACACAAGCTGCAAATAACCTTGTAAACAAGCTTACCGCTAATAAAGGTTGTTGAAACTCTACCTCCAATATCCAATATTGATATGATGACCTAGTTCCAGGTCATTGGTGGTATCTGCTGTGGTAGTTCTAGCTACTAAACAGATTAAAATCCTCCTGTTGTAGCGGTTGACTGGGGGGGGGGCTGATATCACTTGGATATGGATTAATGCATATCTCAGAGGGGTAAGTTACGTTTATTTACATGTTTACTCACAAATTTGATATGACTCTGATTTAGAAGTGTCCGTATCCTCCTTTTCAGTGCTGTTTTTGACTAGAATCAATCACTCTCTGTGACCTTTGTGCATCCTGAGATAAATGTTGTGATATACGAGAACGATGCTTATCAAGTGGAATCCGTGATGTATTTATCTTATTCAAACTGGTCTTCTGGTTGTAAGTGCTTCCTGGTTCTGACAAAAACACCGAAAATCGAACTGATTATATTTATAATAAACTCCATCGTGTTACCTACTATACCACTTAGACCGGACAGCCACTCTTGTTCACCATGTATGAAGACATGAGTTTAGGTATGTTGTATCTTTAAGGTAATTTGTATATGCTCTTAAATTGGTGAGTATCTGTTATTATGGGGCTATTTTAAATAGAATACAAACCCACCCAGCTGACGGTTTGCAGTTTGGATTACATTGGAGTTTTGGATCCCGTTTACCAGCCACAATCTTAGCTCATCAATATTTGACATATTTTGCTAACCTTCTCTTGCCGATTAGTTAATCTTATATTACCAGTCTCAACTTTCCTTTTCCTCATACCTAAGTTTACAATTCCTTAATTACAAGTTATCAACCAACTGTCCCTTTGGCTGATAATGTTTGGCTCCAGTAAATACATCTATCTGAGGAAGATGTACTCACGTACCCTTAAGTTATACCAACCCTCCAGTCAGAACACCAGATGTTGGACTGGTGCTAATATTATCATTGGACTTCATTTGAACAAGCAGTTTGGCGTCACTATTCTTCAGATCTACGGTAAGTTCATGGACATTTACTAATATTTCAGTCCACCTATTTTATGTTGGTAATATTATAGATTCCAGTAATCCATCGGACACTACTCAGTAACAGTTATCTGCTTCATACGTTGGCCTACGTGGCATGATTTTGTTAAAGAGATTATTGTTGTTAGCATTTAGTACTAAGCCTTCTTTAGGCTTATGGCTCTGGTGAATTTTCATCCAGTTGAGAAACATGAAGAATTTCTAGGCTAATTGTTGAATAAACATGGATTGCTCATAGGTTTGCTGGCGAACATATACCTTGCTTTCTAATTGTAGTTTCCAAACGTTGCATATTGAGTGCTAGGAATCGCGAAGAAAAGTTTGCGATAATGGTAATAGTTTCGACTGTAACCAAATTAAGGTTTTGCCACACAGTCCTGTCTATTGTAATGGTCTAGACTTTATGCATTCTTGACGATATTGATGAAGCAAGTAATCGCCTTGTGGGAACGTCCTATTATTTCACTCCGGGCTTTAGGAAATAACAATTAAGCCGTTATTCGACTAAGAAGAAATTTTTGTGGATCGACAGAGAGAAACATATTAGGCTTCTATAGCTTACAGAAGTTTCCCGGTCATGACGGCAACAGACATAGTCGAGAGTGGATAGTACTCTTGTGGAACTAGAGGTGGCATTCTGGCCTCGGCCGAAACCTTTAAATCTAGGTAAGTAAGTTCACCCTCTGCTTGAAGATTTAGTTGTCACTTTTCAGCAGCAGTACAAGTTGGTTTGAACCGATCTGTTGAAGTCGTCTCTTTTCTGACAATCCTGACAATGACGAATAGTTTCTTCACTTGTTTTACAACTTAGTATGGATTGTCTTACGGTGGTGTCAGTGGTTTGCTCATCATGTAGACGAGGATGACAACAAAATCTTAGGAATACGGGCACTTGCTAATTTGATATTTTTTTAGTAAGTAGATGTAGTGAGACTGGTTTTGACTACAGCGTGCGTTGCCGGCGAATATTGGTTAGATCGGTAATATCACTGGCAATGTCATCAGAGGCAGACCAACCGTCCGATTTGGGCAAGCGTAGTGTCGTAGATCACTGCCTTCTTAGACTGAATCTCAAATTCCGAGGGGGATCAAAGAAAGTCCGCCACTCTATCGCGTGAGTTTGAATTGCTCTGGCAGTGGAATCCTTCCACCAACCACTTTACAGGCAGATGGGATAAGGGTGCTTGTGTACACCTACTAGGGATTAAATTTGCGGAAAAGGTTAGACCGAAATTGAAGATCTTTATCTGTCATTATGATTGTGGAGGCCCCAGACGAGCTAATGCAGCTGTCTAAAAAGACTTAAAGAGTAGTGTCATGGAGGTGTTGGCTATATATTACGAAATAGACCATCTAGTAAATCGATCAACAGCTGTGAAGAGGTGGGTGAATGATAACCGACGACATTCATATGAGCATGTTGAAGATATCTGCCAGTCAAACCTCTGGAGAAGCGATCATGTATCAGTAAATTTCACTACGCCGGAATTTCTCATTTGCGGATGTCACTCAGTGAATGTTGAGTGAAATTTACTATGGATGGGTACCAAGGTGAGATAATGAATGCAAATGATTAAAAATGCTTTTCGACGGTCTATTAGAAATGGAGGTCGAATATCATTTATAGATGAGTCACATAGTATCGTAGAATTCGTATATGGAATCGAAACCTGTTTGAAGATTAAGGTGAAATACTTTTTGCAATGCTGTAGCTCGGGGTCGTCTGTCCGTAGTCGCGTCACAGTTTTAGGGCTGATTCTTGCTAACGATTCCATGACATGTATATGACCTCTACACAGAGAACCTCCCACATTACTAATATCCCCTTCCATAAATGTGACGTCAGTAGTAAACTGCAATGTACATTCTGATTGGAATGCTATGCGAGGAATGAAGCAAATTAACTTCACTTGACCGCCAGGTATGTTGTTACCGGTTCATGTCTATAAGTACTAAATCTCATGTAATGGTTCTAAACGTTTAGAATGGATTACTAACAATATAAATGCGCATAATGATAAATGAGGCATCATAGTTTATTAATCTGCAACACACGAACTGGAAAACAAGCAGTGGCCCGCAATGACACGACGACATAACTACCGCCATAGATTTATATGGATAGAAGCAGTATGTCATAACCTACACCCTGTAACAATATCCAAGATCTAATATTCTACCACAGTATCATACCCATAACGACGCAAGTCGGTAAAGAATGGTCTACTAGCGACCGCAGATTGGTTTTCTGTTTTTTTGGCTATCCCCTCACTGAAAACAGCACACAAATAGTACCGATGCAACACAGACACTCGGGGCTTTGGGAATAAATACTGGGAGCTTTTAGTAAGACTCATAAGATGCTCTGATTGGAACAGCTTCTCTACTACTGACTAGCTTTAAGACTCTAACCATTTTTTACACAACAATTCTATCATGCTTAGATACCATAGCCCCCCCCCAGGACAATATGCATGCCCTCTAGGAATAAGTCATCATTTCTCCCCTCCCCCAGGTAAACATCGAACTAAATTTAGAAAGCTATAAAATCGTTATTTCTCTTGTTTTTATGTCTTCATCCAATCTGGGAAACTTTAGAAGCTGTTAAAATATCACTTGACCGAGATAAAAAGACCAAGGACCTCATTCGCTTTGAAGCAGAACTAAAATGAACAATCTGACAGCACTCTTAAGTAGATGCATACGTATCTCAACAGACATCCTATTTTTGATCCAAGACGGCAAGGTATACAACGTCCCCAGAGCAATTTACAAAATGTACAGTAACTCGTTTAAAAACTTTGAGGCCAAACTACCTACGAACTAAGTGCGCATGGCACTTGTAGACAGTACATTGTCAAAAATGCCTTTCAGAGCCAGATGCACAGCTGGAACTATCGGAACCCTAGGTCTACAAAAGGTTCGGGGACCAGCGGCTTCTCACCAATCTTCCTCAATGATGTAGCGAGTACGTGCCACGTCTATTGTTTGAGTTATTTACCTTGTCGCTAGACACAGGATAATACCTAAACATTTGGAAAACTAGCTACATCACCCCCCCCCCCAATTACAGGGCCAATGATAGAACATGTGAAAGTGATTATAGGCCTATAAATATCACTTCCGTTCTTTCACGAATCATCGAGAGGATAATGAAAAAATGGCATCTCAGAATACTTACCAGTACAAAGCCGAATGTCTAGATCACAACATGGTTTTATAAAGAGTTGATCTTGTTTAAGCCGTCACTTTGACTTCTTTAATCACATTACATCTTGCCGCGACTTACGCTAAATAGTCTTAGTTCCATACTCCTATATATCTAAGGCCTTTGACACAGCACACTCTATGAGAAATTATAATCTATAAGAATTCGGAACCCTTTGCTGAGCTGACTTAAATCATTCTTAACTAGTCAATATCAGATAGTCAAAGAAAACTCAGTGCAGTTACCACATACGCAACGTTTCATACTTTAGAATTCAAGCATTCAGTTGCAGATTATAAATACATGAAAACTCCATTGTAGTGAACTATGCGCTCATTGTACCGAATGACACTTTCTCTTGGATACAGGCAAATGGATATATTATGGAAAGGGAAGTAACCAACGAAGAAAGTAATCGCGAACATTCAATACTGAATGATACAAGTGACTGTTTCTATTAGTTACAAAAAAGTAAAATCGAGTAGTTTGTCACAAACGAAAGGCGACATTTTCAAGAAATGTTTGATAATGTAATTGTCTTAGAAAGTTCAATGTTAATCGTTAATTTTCAATGAAATAACATTTAGAGCATTACTTGTAAATTAGTCTATCTGACTGAGAATTGTAAATTTCGGTAAATTATTAACTGAATTATATGGAATTTAATATAGTTTAGCTATAGTAACTGAATATATAACTCCGTTCAATGAACCGGCTTTCTATCAAGTTTTAAGAATATTTGATATTTAACGGAGTTATCACTACAAAACATTGTACTTTGCGTGTACTATTTAGTTACCAGTTCTCTGTACAAATGTAATTATTCTGGAATATTGATGATGAACGAATGAAAACATTATCGCTTAAATAATTCCTCATACTTAAGATAGCATAAATCACTGCTCGATCAATTGCTTCGGAACAAAATAAACATAAATCAATGGCACAGACTGATGTTAACAGGGAATCATTGAAAACTAGAGAGAAGCTGTTCTGTTTTAGCGTGGAACTCTCTAGTAGTATGCACCCTCAGATTTCACACTTGAACGAAATAGCTGTCCAGCGCTCCCTGGTTTTCAGTGGAGTCTGCCAACATCAGTCTGTGACATATTCAATCAATTAAAATACCAATCCACAATAACAGCCATCTCAGTTGAACAATAAATCCATGTGTTGTTGAGAATCTTGTATTTCAAACAAATAATAGAGATCAATTAACCGTAGAAACCAGGAAGTGTCTAAGACTCAGTCAATGAATGGAGTGTCTTACCAGGAAGTAATGTGTTGTGCATTGTGTTTAGCATAAAATAAGGTTGTTACACTACTATCTTCATGCTTCTTTCAATATGCTTATCTCTGCACTAGCATATAAACCCATAAAGGGACCAATTGGCAAAATCAACTCTTATCTAACCTCTGTTTCGGTAAAGAAATGTTGAGGTAGGGAGTTTCTTGGCTTACCTATGCATAATTCTTACGTGATAACTACCGTTCTTTCGAAGCATAAATACTTTGTTGTTATCCGTAAATAAAATTTTCTGAGTATTGAAAAGGCTTCATAACCAGATTTGTAAGTGGTATTTAGATGAGGTCATGAATCTATGTTTAGTTCGTTACTTATGCACGCAGTAAGCATATAAATTCTCATATATTCTCTGACTCCATACACTTATGCACCAAACATACTGCGCATATAACGAGAAGTCAATAACAACGATTTAGATAATGGTGTATTTGGAACAGATTAGAATGTACCAGCTACTGTAAACCAAATAAGCCGCAAAATCCAGGTATAATCGATCTCACCTCAAACATATATACCAACATGTAGATGTACAATATAAAAATTTGTTGTGCTCAGCGTTAACTACAGCTTCAACAAATACATTACGTTTAAAATTTACAATGGTGTCTTATGTACGTTGACAGTGTGCAATAGGATATCTTAGATGTAACTTCATAAACTAACAAACATATTATAAGATAAATTATGTTACTTCCCGTAAAACAGCAAACGTGCTATAAAACGCTAACCAGTAAAAACCTTTATAACCATTTTTACTCTGCCCTGGGAGTTGGAAGGTATGTTATGACGCCTCATGGTGAAAGCCGAGTTTCTTCGGAAGCCACGAGGCCGATATCTCTTCTGACAACCAGAGCAACAATTAATATAGGTACGTGGAATGTCCGCACGCTGTGGGAAACAGGGAGGACCATGCAAATAGCTGAAGAAATGAAAAGATACAACCTGAAGATACTTGGAATAAGCGAAACGCATTGGGTGCAAGCTGGACAACAACGGTTATCCTCGGGAAATATGCTTTTATACTCCGGCCACGAAGAAGAAAACGCCCCCCACACACAAGGAGTAGCATTGGTGTTATCCCAAGATGCATGGAATGCTCTTATAAGATAGGAACCTCATGGACCTAGGATCATCACAGCATCCTTCAAGACGAAGAAGGAAGGGATTGCAATGAATGTCATCCAGTGCTACGCACCCACCAATGACAGCCACGAAGACGACAAAGACCAGTTCTATGCGAGGCTGCAGTCAATCATCGAGAAATGTTCAGCCAAGGACCTGACCATTCTGATGGGCGACTTCAACGCCAAGGTTGGAGTGGACAATACCGGGTATGAAGACATCATGGGACAACATGGACTGGGAGAAAGGAATGATAACGGTGAGAGGTTTGTAAACTTATGTGCCTTAAACAAAATGATTATAGGTGGCACCATATTCTCCCACAAGCGTATACACAAAACTACATGGGTTTGACCGGACCACATTACGGAGAACCAAATCGACTACATCTGCATCAATAAGAAGTTTAGAAGGACCATGGAAGATGTAAGAGCAAGGAGAGGAGCTGATATGGCTTCAGACCACTATCTGGTGGTGGCTAAAATGAAAATGAAGCTGAGGAAGTACTGGACAACTGGAGCAGCAGTATTACACAAGTTTAATACAGCCCTTCTCCGGGATACTAACAAACGCAACGAATTCAAAATAACTATCAACAACAAGTTCCAGGCATTTCATGATCTACTAGAAGGTGGAACTAATATGGAGGACAACTGGAAAGAGACTAAGGATACAATAACTTCAACATGTCAGGAGGTTTTGGGTCCCAAGAAACAACACCAAAAAGAGTGGATTTCTGTTAGTACTGTGGAAAAGATCCAAGAAAGGAGGAACAGGAAGACAGCGATCAATAACAGTCGGACAAGAGCAGAGAAAGCCAAGGCACAGGCCGAATACACCGAAGTCAACAAGCAAGTGAAGAGGAGCATCAGGTTGGATAAACGAAAATTTGTTGAGGACCTAGCAATGACAGCGGAAAAAGCTGCAAGAGAAGGAAATATGAGGCTCTTATACAATACAACGAAGAAGCTAGCTGGGAAATTCAACAAGCCAGAACGGCCAATCAAGAACAAGGCTGGCAAACCAATCACTGAAGTGCATGAACAACGGAACAGGTGGGTAGAGCACTTCCAAGAACTCTTGAATAGACCAGCCCCACTGAACCCACCAGTCATCGAAGCAGCAGCCACGGATCTCCCTATAAGCACAGACCCACCAACAGTCGAAGAAATCAAAATGGCCATCAGACAGATCAAGAGTGGCAAGTCAGCAGGACCAGACAACATACCAGCGGAGGCACTGAAGACAGATATAGAAGCAACTTCAAAGATACTCCACATTCTCTTCAGTAAGATTTGGGAGGATGAACAAGTTCCAGCAGACTGGAAAGAAGGGTACCTCATTAAGATACCAAAGAAAGGCGATCTCAGCAATTGTGAGAACTACAGAGGCATTACCCTACTTTCAGTACCAGGAAAGGTCTTCAACAGAGTGTTATTGAACAGATTAAAGGACCCAGTCGACACCCAACTCCGAGATCAACAGGCCGGATTCCGTAAAGATCGATCATGTACCGATCAAATCGCTACTCTACGGTTCATTGTTGAACAATCAATTGAATGGAATTCACCACTTTACATCAACTTCCTCGACTATGAAAAAGCATTCGAAAGCGTGGATAGGAGAATATTATGGAGCCTTCTACGACATTACGGCGTGCCCGAGAAGATAGTCAACATCATACGAAATTCTTACGACGGACTACATTGTAAAATCGTGCATGGAGGTCAGCTCACAGATTCATTCGAAGTGAAGACCGGTGTCAGACAAGGCTGTTTACTCTCGCCCTTCCTCTTCCTACTGGTCATCGACTGGATCATGAAGACTGCAACATCTGAAGGCACTCTCGGAATACAATGGACAACATCGACGAAACTAGATGACTTGGACTTTGCAGATGACCTAGCTCTTCTTTCTCACACACATCATCAAATGCAGAAGAAGACCAACAATATAGCAGCAGCCTCAGCAGCAGTAGGCCTCAACATACACAAAAGGAAAAGCAAGATCCTCCGATACAAAACAACAAACACTAACCCAATTACACTTGACGGAGAAATTCTGGAAGACGTTGAAACCTTTACATATTTGGGCAGCATCATCGACAAACAAGGAGGGTCTGATTGGGATGTGAAGGCGCGGATTGGTAAGGCAAGAGCAGCATTTCTACAACTGAAAAACATCTGGAACTCAAACCAACTGTCAGTCAATATAAAAGTCAAAATTTTCAATACAAATGTGAAGACAGTCCTGTTGTATGGAGCTGAAACTTGGAGAACTACGAAAAGTATCCTACAGAAGATACAAGTATTTATAAACAACTGCCTGCGTAGGATTCTTCGGATCTGTTGGCCAGATACCATCAACAACAACCTGTTGTGGCAGAGAACTAATCAACTTCCAGTTGAGGAAGAAATTAGGAAAAGACGCTGGAGATGGATTGGTCACACACTGAGGAAACCGTCAAACTGTGTCACAAGACAAGCACTGACTTGGAATCCTAAAGGCCACAGAAACAGAGGAAGACCCAAGAACACATTGCGTCGGGAATTGGAAACAGACATGAAGAGAATGAACAGCACTTGGGAAGAGCTAGAACGGAAAGCCCAGGACAGAGTTGTTTGGAGAATGCTGGTGGGCGGTCTATGCTCCACTTGGAGTAACAGGCCTTGATTGATGTTACTTCACTATTTTATAGTATCAAGTTAGTTTTTCCTCTAATTATTTTATTTTGCAAAAATTAGCCAAGGGTATTTTGTCTATAAGTAAGTGTGTCTTGTACTGCTTGCAGTTTTGTCCTTTTATGGTAAACGTATAGGAATAGTGCTGATTGTCAAGATTCGTAGCTTCGTGAGTACACTTGTACTTATCGTTTATTGAACTAAATCCTAAATGAAATACTGCAGTCACTATACTTATGTAATCTGGCGCTAGATTCACATTATTTGACTACTCCCTTTTCTGTCCTACTCTTATCATGGCAACCAGATTTTTTTTATAAAAGATAATACACTGTCATATT
This sequence comes from Schistosoma mekongi, assembly GCA_034768735.1. Lineage (NCBI taxonomy): Eukaryota > Metazoa > Platyhelminthes > Trematoda > Strigeidida > Schistosomatidae > Schistosoma > Schistosoma mekongi. The sequence continues at coordinate 49,350,998 of CM068305.1, read as the reverse complement.
AAATATTTATTTGAGTTCAAATTTGTAAAACTATCAGTCAGTAATAAAGATCAACTTCAAAAATTTAAAAATTACTAACATATACATTCTACCTACTAATAAGTAGTATTGAAATTTTCTCGTATTTTTTTGGTAACCTTGATTCCGTCCAATTGTTAGTTCAACTAATATACATTGTATTTGAATTGAGGTGGTTTTGTGTAGATAAGTATTAAGTTCAATTAGTCATAATCTTCTGAGATTGGTGTTAGTTGTGTACTGCTAAAAACAGAGAGCAACGGATAGCTATCACGTCCTAGTATGCGAGTCCTCAACAGATCATGCTTTCTATTCTGCCAGAGGACCGAAACCAGGGTCTTCAACTTGGCGGATGCCTCAACCTCTAAACCACTGAGCATCCCAGCGTCCAATAGTCGAGTTCCCACTTTGATAAATTTGTGACGTAGCATGTTTATTTATTCATATATTTACATCTTTCCATTTTGAAAACAATTGTTTAATCAACTCGTAATCTTATAGATATTTGGATTATATAGAACAAAATATTCCATTAATTAATGTTTTGATAAGTATATAAACTCTCTTAGAAGTGCTAATAAATCTACGAAGGTTCAACTTGTTAATATCCGAACTACACATACATTAAAACTCCATACACCATTTAGGAATTTCTGTAGTTTTCTCACATTCTAAAGTTGTTAGGCAAGAAAACTGTGGGTTATGTATCCTAGTAAGTTCAATATTGTAAATACTACTTAAAATTACAGGCAAAATCAAGATAATAAGCTAAATTAAAGAGTCAGAGTCAGTTGCATCAAGGAAAACATTAGAGTTAAAGTATAATATTCCTTGAAGTTTGGTTAATTCTCCAAAGGACCCTGACAAATTCTAGCCATTTAAAAAAGCACATGTTGCACATGAATATCTTATAAAAGAGGTCAATAGTACTACGATGAATATACAGTCCCTATGTGGATACTACTGTTATAGACTCTTTCATAAATAAAGCCAAAGGATACAACATAAATTTTCTTTTCATTTGGCTATAGAGCATCAATGCTGTCAGTAGTCCATTTACATATTTATTTTGGATTACGGTTAGAATAGTTAGGTTTTTGGTTATGCAGTATTTTGCTAAGATATTACAAGTGCATTCAGTTAGGACTGTTTAAATTACAGTTCAGATGAATTCGTGTTACATTTAAATTACAAGACAACGTTCCATTTAAGCAAATTTGAATATGGTATAACTGTTTAAGTCAGGGTAAGGTGAAATATTTGGCCTATGTCAATTGCGATTGATTAATAAGAGTGTAGTCAGAGAAGTAGCGCATCGCAGTTAAGTGGAACCAAAACTGTTTATTATGCATTCTGTCTTATCTTTGAATGTGTGATTTTCTGCTTACATTAATGTTAATAGAGTACATGCATACTACATCTTGATAAGATAGTCACAGAATGACAAGCGAAATGAATTCATTTTATCTCATAATGTTTATTATTCTTACTTTACAAAGTCTACTAATTACTCGAATAAACAAACTAAGTGGTTTACACGTTACATATAATTTCCTTACAAAAATGATAGAACACTATACATAGATTTTCTATAATATCATTATTTTAATTGAATATGTCACAGATTGATGTTGGCAAGGTACCATTGAAAACTAGGAAGCATTGGACAACTGTTTCGTTCTAGTGTGGAACACCTCAGCAGTGCGCACCAGAGATTCCATACCAGAGGCTTTAGGTTGAAGGCGAACGCCTAACCATCTGTACCACTGGATCGGAATTCAATAGTAGAATTCCCACTTCCATCAATCTGTGACATATTCAATGAAAATAAATAACCAATCTTCACTAAAATAACCATCACAAATGAAATCATTATTTGTTAAATATAGGAAGTGTCATCTGTTCAATAATTTCACATGGAAGGTGATTTTTAAATTACTGGTTAATTGTAGACTATTGAATATTTCAACTAACACGACCGAACATGTGCTATATAGACGTATACAAGAAGGCAAAATCATCATGCAGAACGGTATATAGCGAATTACTTGTATATACTATTGAATAATGTAAAGCAAAATAAGAATGTAAATGAACCTATCTAAAAGTATTTAACTTTAAAACTTGCAATTACAAACTAATTTTATGACTGTAATTAACATTTAGGATAATTAAACTGTAATTAACCATACATTGTAGATTTAATGAACAGTAGGATGGATTTATATTGAATAATTTGTTGATGCTTTTAAAAAGTTGAATTCAGTAGTTTTTTGTATGAAAATTAGTATCCAACTAATTATTTGCTTTGGTTGATTGATAATAAATCATTAATTTATTTCGACTGAAAACAGATTTTGATTGGTAGTAGAATCTAGAAGGCGTGTTTCGTTCTATTTGGGATTCGTCAGCACGATGTACTTGCTCCCAAGATTTGACAGTTTGATATTATAATATCTAATTTATCAGAAATTAACACCTCTTTTATAATATACATTACATTTCTCCAAGAACAGAGACAGGAAAAGGAGAATAAACTTAATAAATTTCCAACAAATACGCCATACGATCAAAACTGATGACCGTTTACCTTAATATGAAATTGTAAGTACCACTATTCTGTAAATGTAAAGTACTCCTAGCACATAAATTTGTAATTTTTCTTGCATCAGAACATGATAATTGCTGTGTAATCAACGTGTTCAGTGATATAGATAATAAGATACTTAAAAGTTATCATGAAAGCACATTAATAGGCTGAGTAGATATCCCTCCGATAAAATCAGTATATTGAACATTTTATAGAACAAAATATTGGAGTATATATGTGGTGGATACTACTTCCAAGTCAATTTTTTAGACTCATTATCTGGTGTAGGTAACGTTCGCCTGTGAAAGTTTGCCACGATTAGCACCAAAACCAGTGAGTCTCCATTCTGCCCAAGACGCAAGCCCCTGATTGTTGTAACGTCGCCTGGTTATCTATCAGACTAGTGAACTCCTGAACTATCCGCGAAGACATTACGTCTAACAATGAATTTTTGACGGAATTAACCACTCGGCCGTATTCAACCTTTACTCAACGTCTCATCAACATCCGACGTAGCGTTACTCTAGCCGCATAACACTATACTAATCAGTTTGGTGGTTGCTTCAACTGACGTAGGAAGCCTCTAACATTTCCTTATTCGTACTGTTGTAGCTATGGCACCTACATATTGTTCGAAGGTAGCAGCAATATATGTGAAGACCAACCACGTTTGCTGACAGGGTGCTTTATGTGGTGAAAGTGCAGAACGTGTTACGTTATCTTCATTCTTTTCATTTCATATCCTTACTTTATTCACTACAGGTTGGTCCCATACTGCCTTCCTTTACTTATCTCCTTATTTCCTGCATATTCCTTATGTGCCTTGCCGCTTCATTATTGTTCATTATTGTAGCTTTATACGACGTTCCGCTAAAAAAACTACTTATACGAAATCATACAAGTAGTATTCATCACATGCATTCTAAAAGTAGTTAGTAACATTTACTTAAAATCATTAAAGTTTCCTTATATATGCATAGAATGACTTCTTCCAATAAAATACATTGGTATCACGGAATTACAAATAATATATATTTTAATGCAATGCGAATTCTCATTGAAATAACACAATGATTATGCATTATATACAGAATTTAGAAGATGACATCACACTGTAATTATGATAAATTACTAGCTTTGTTTGATAAATTTTCTCATCATTGTGTAAAATTTCATATATTACATTAATTTCACCTGACCCGCCTTCCCCCCTCCCCTACATCCTCGGTAAACAATAAAGAGTTATGGTAACAGTTGTTGTTGTTGTCGTTGTAGCAACAATATGCGTTGTCATTCCGAAACAAAGTTGTCTCTAATCTAATCGTTTATTTGATTATAGTAAAAACTTTGATATTAAAGAACGTGTTCTCATTAATCAGTTTCTTCTCTTCACTTTCTTCTCATTAACATGAGATTTAAAGTAAACTTATAAAGAGTTGTTCTTCCATCAAACTAACAAAATAAATTATTAGTAAACATTAATATCTGTGACAGTTTATTTCAATTTTTGTTTGATGGAGTTGCATTCTGAAAGCTGGATGGTTTAATTGTTAAGGTCTTATTGTCTATCTAGACAACGCCGTCAGTATATGTTGAATTGATCGATTACTTGAATTAGTTATATTATTCCATCTAATGTGACTTGAAGGTTAATCGAATTCATTACTGACAAAATCTAACAATATTCATTTAGCTGCTGCGAAACAATATCAGTTCATATGTAGATAATCTACAGATTGTAGCAATTCATGATCGATTGTCATAATTACTTTTATCTTCATTTCTTTATTGAAAATAATACATTGTTAATTCATTTAATGCGTGTAGTTTACATTTTTAGTCTCTGATGTTTTTCACAGGTATCGGCCTTGAGCATGATGATGTGACGCAGACAAACATACTGATTTAAAAGCAACAAAACCTTAGAAAGTTAGTTCTAAAAATAAAGTGTTCATCGACAGTCACACTCTAATACGCAGCACTTATTCACTAAACGAATGGAGAAATAATCAGAAATGCTAGTTGCAACATAAGTATTGGCAAGTAAAAATGCTCAGAATAACCTGAGTCATGCATAGTCATATTTATACATATCTTCAGTGAACGAAAATCCTGCCATGAAATGACACTCTAGACTGTGTTATTCACTGCCACCATCATCCTTCAACCAAAATGACATGATACACATCTCTATACACTGCATATAAATCACTAGTAATGGTGATTAATTTAGTTAATTGTGCATTCTCAGTGAAGATATATCATACCTTTATTATTGGTAAAACTGCTCAAAATTATTACAACAGCGCTGACAATGCGACTGTAAGTCATTATAGTAAATGTGTCTAAAATTACTAATCTCCAAAGGAAGTTGCTTATATCTTGTACAATTAGTTACTTCATCATATCTAAAGTCAATGGTTTTATAAACCATATGCAGTATACTGATGCACTAATGCCGTATGACATCTTTTATTTACACAGTGTGAACAAAACTTGTTAGGTGGTTATAGTGAAATTACACGTTCAGATCTGTTTTCAAGCTGTTTTTTTCTTCACACAGATTTTGTAACTAGTGTTCTTCTGAAAGTTGTTATAAGCGTTCTTCTAGTGTCTGTACAAATCAAAAGGTTTTATTTGCGAAAATTAAACTTTGAGCTAGTGTTTAAGGTTAAGACACTCCACTGATGTATTGTAGACGTTTACAGTGTTGAATACAACGTGAGTTTTGAATGATTAATAAAAGATTTTCATTTTTATTGACCTAGCAGTTTTAGGTACCATTTTCAAATTTATCACTTCCCACAACACCAAATTTCAATCAATATCATGTAACTAGTGACTTACTTCCTCAGGTAATTCCTGAATCTATAGTTAGGGAACGTGACCAGTGGATCTAAACTTTTCTGGGTATTAGGTAGTCACCTATGGATGGGAATGTATGGAGTCACCTAAATATATTGGAAATTGTCTGAAGTTAGAAATATCAACAATTAGTTGCTGGTTTAATGGTCAAATAGTTAAATATTCACCCATAAAATCTTAAAATCCTCGGCTTGATCACAGGTGAAGGTCATTGGTACTGATTCATAAGAAGTTCATACTAGGACGGATCATTTACTCATTTCTTACTAGTTTCTAACGATTGTATAATCCATGTTAGTTCGTGATATAAAATTTGAAATAAACTAGATAATTCAACATAGTAAGTAATTTTATCTGAATTCATTATTCTAATCTACTTGTAGGTTGGTACAGGCTTCATATTGTAGGTGATCGTTCAAATACACTAAGGTAACAAGGATGTAATTAGTTTTCAGATTGTTAAACGATTTAAAAATTTTCTTGGAAGCTCTGTACATAGGTCTTATAGAACTGATGGGCGTTATATATCTGGGACCTTTAGGGAACTGGTAGTTTTAGCGGGATTCTAAACAGCATCACTGAAAGTTACAATCTCAGAAGTTGTCACTGACTTATCAGTGGATGATGGCTGAATTTCTCCAGGTACAGATAATTCCGCTTCCCATTTCCTAATACGGAACAAAATATGCCTAAGCATATTTGAAATTAATCAACAAAACCTAGTCCGATTGGTAAAGCTTGACGTTCATTACAACTCAATAATAAGTTAGTGTAAACACTTTGAAGTACATGTTCCAGTTAAATATTTCAACACAATCAAAATAACTGTATCCACTCTAGTCTTAAAAAGAATACATTTACATCAATTGAGCCGGTAAAAGAGATTACGTTACATATAACTAAAGTGTATAATTAGATTATCATGAAGTACAATAACAACATATCAGAAACGTAGTTATCACTTAGCATGAATCAATATGAACATTTACTGATGTTATTATTACAAATAGTAGTTTTATTGACATTACTTTTAGTTAATTTTATTAGACTACATCCATTCTAATGAAAATATTTGATGCAATGTAAGCATTTAATGTAATTACTATGAGATCATTTACTAAGACCAGACTAATTACACATGTACACACACACACACATTTACAAATGAAAATAGATCATTATGCATATTATGCATAATAGTAGTTTGTTAAAAGCTATTTATATTGTAATTATTGCATAATTAGTTTACTACCTACAGACATCATGAAATTAAATAAACGTCAAATGAAACAGAAGAATGTAGTAAACCTATACATGATGGAAAATACATTTTAGTTGAAAGCTTACAAGTGCTACATTTCTCAGAAAGGAGTCTTTTCGTCATATGGATACTTATCTGATAATATGATGCTAATTTTTTGGTATCGTTTCTAAGGTTAAACGTGGTATTTTCAAACAAATTGAACACCGAGTTAGTAGTTTGTAGAATTAAGTAGTATATTTGTAATATTCCGATGAATAAAAGCTGAAATTTCTGAAACCGCTTTTTCAGAGGATAATTAACCAAGTTAGTTTAAAGTAAACTTAAATAAGAAAAAAACAACAAACCGTAATTAAAATACTTAGTACAATCAAATCGCAAGTTTGAACGTGTTGTAGTAGTCACAATGGGTCAAGGTGTTTCACAGTGTACAACATTTAGGTGGGCACAGATATGTGATGTGTGAAGTAAAGAGAATGGTGATAATTTGTTTGTTAAACATGTGAAAAATTTGTAACCATTTAATTGTAATCATTTGGATTGATAACCCTGGTAGGATGCTTAATAAGACCTTTCTTTCTATTAAACACAGTAAGGTTTATAAAAATATGAAATGCCTCAGCTACTCTCCTTTTTTATAGTTGAAAAAACCACCGTGGATAGTTTGGATGCTATTGATGTGGATTTTATGATTGTAATAAATAGTATATACTAATTAGAATAGACCTATATTTTCCCGTTGATTTGCGATGTGCTGAAATTGACCAGCCTCTGTTGCCATATGTGCATCCTGAGCAGATTGCCTCGATATAGAGATAGTACACAAGTAACATTTGAGTTGGATTGTGACTATCAAGCGGAATCCAGTACGCACGTTTCATCCTATTTGGGACTCATCTGCTGGATGTACCTGCGTACCAACGGAGGGTGACCAGTTTCAGTTCATTACAAGTCAACGGGAAAAAGAAACCTTATTCTAATTGTATATATACCCGTTGCACAAGTGTCACTGTCTGGATACAGTACCCTAGTGGTGAACGCGGTGGCATTTGGCACGAAGCGGACTGAGTTCGTATCCCAGTGTACACATCAACATTGGGATACAGATACATCCAGCCAATGAGTCCCAAATAGGACGAAACGCTCCTCCTGGATTCCACTTTCCAGTTACGATCCAACTTAAACAGTATACACTGCTATTTTAAATTTGACCTACAACATGTCATTAGATTTATTGTTAGTCAACAGTAGGTAGTATCGTTTTTGTACATCTTAAAATAATATTCAACAGGAAATTATTAAATTGTGGGATGTTAATTATATTTTTAAATTCATGATTTCTATCCTCTACCGATGTAATAATTTTAGTAGGTCATTTAAAAAATTTAGAGCTCATGAAACCATCACTGTGGATGGATGTACTGAATTGAAATCAATGTAATGGTTAGAATGGGACGACTTTCGATGGGTGGCTAGATAAAGATTTATATCTGAAGTTAAAAGACAACACGCTCAACAATATAAAACATGTATTTTGATTGTAATAGATATTTTGATTGCGTTTTGCCCCATTGTGTTGGTTATTCTCTGAAGAAACTGCTTAAACAAAGACGAAAAACATTGGATATTTCAATTCGATAAAAAAGATATAGAAAGGTTGAACAGTTTCACTGAACGAACTAGACAGGAGGATCAAGGAAGCATGAAGTATGTGTATTTTTGAATTTAATTATATGACAAGTCAAATAATAAGTGCAAATTAAAGGTTTACTTGAACTACGTTTTACACATTTTCAGCTCAATACGTTTGGATAGGCAAAGAACTTGTCATATAACCAAATCCTTATATTTGGATCTAGTGATTGGAATGTGGAGAACAGTACTAAGTTTCAGTTAATGAATTCATCACAGATTGATGTTGGTAGGGTACTATTGAAAACCAGTGAGCACCAGACAGTCACTTCGTCCTGAAATGAAATTCTTTGGCAGTTTGGACCCTAAATTCCACCTAAAGCCTGTAGGTTGGTGGATGCTTACCCCTCTGCACCACTGGGGCCTCACGATGTTCCTGAAGTTTTACTGAGGAGTCCTGACTGGTGGAGTTCAAATTTGACGGAAGTGAGATACTTATCACTAATGACAATGGATAATAATCCCGCTATATCACAAATTGATGGAAGTGGGAACTCTACCACTGAATGCCGACCTAATGTTGCAGAAGATAGGTGTTTGACAGCTTGAAGCCCCTGAAGAGGAATCTAGAGTACTCACCGATGACGAGTTTCGTACTAGGAGGAAACAACTGTCCAGTGTTGACTGGTTTTTTAATGATACTCTGTCAACATCAATCTGTAACGAATTCATTAGCTAAAAATTATCATGTCAAATATTACTACAATTCTAGGCTGAGGTTACGCGTAACGTTTTCTGATTTGACTATATGTGTTGTTTTCAGTACTATCGGGCAGTTTACAGTTCATTTACTAGCTGGATATTAAAGAGTAAACGTTAATTTGTAGATTTTATTTCAACTTCTAACTTTATCATATTATATTTTGTTTACATTCTTCATTTAATATGTCTGACTATGCTACTATGATGTGATCATATAAAAACCAGTTACTAATAAATTCAATCACTTAAGAAAACTAAATGAAGTAGCACTTATCAAACTAACTAGTTGTCTATAATGGCATTGATAGATTCTTGGGAGATTATACAGTTTGAAGTTATTTTAGATTGTGGGCTTATTTTTGTTTATTGAGCTGTGAAGACCAATTTGACATATCGAAAGGTATACTATGTGAAAATGAACAAGAAGATAAATAGTGTGTGCATTATATTCACTCATCTGTTTACACTTTGCTGCATTCTTTACTTCATGTTGGTTCTCTACTGCTTTCTTTTACTCCTCTTATCTCCAATATACTTTGGCTATGCCTTGCTTATCTTGTCGTCAACTATCCACTGTTTCCATTTCGTATAACTTTCCTGAACCTATTATTTATTTAAAGTTTTAAAAGTAATATAAACCACACTACCAAATGAAATAAAATATTATACATGAAAGCAATTTTGTTCTAATATAAATCTATTCATTGATAAATACCCATGAATATTCCAGTGATGGAATAGAGACAATTAAAATACCATTTACAACATTGATCAACTCACACTGTTGTGTTGTTATCATATAAGTGTGTTCGCTGTTTTGCAGTAGTTGTCTAATTAAGCTAAGTTTTTGCTGAGAATTGACTTTAAGCTAAATAGTAACTAAAACGAGTTTGTTATTTAATTCTAGTTTCAACCCCTCCCCCCTACCCTCCAGACAAAAAACACAATAATCCGACTATACAGTGAATCACATGTCATACAGTAAACATCATACAATGCCATTTTAAAGTAAACAGTTATAACCACTGAAAATCATTCTTGTTCCTCTTTTTTTCTTAAAATATACAATTGTTACCTGAATAAAATGTCATGTGATTTCACTTTAAGATGTCGCAGAGAAAATGAAGCCACTACCATTACTTATTCAGTAGAAAATTAAAGAAAAAAGTCTGTCATAAAACTATCATATTCCACATCTAATAAACAACCTTAAAACATTGTGTCGATGTAAAAATGCCAACATTTTGTTGGCTGGTATGTTGGTATAAAGAAGAGGTGACTAAAAATCGCTTTGTCGATGTGTACTATGGTTTTTAAGTGATTAGCAATGCTTATTATGTTGTTTTTATCGTATAAAAACAATAACAACAGAATTGTGTTTAATATTTACAAATTGTGTTGCGTCTAACATTTTCATCCTTCGTATTGGACTGTTGTACATGACAAATCTATAGGAATTACTTGTGCACAACCTGAGGAACCTGAATGTCTAATGGTAAATTACACAATATTATGTAATAATTATGAATTAGGTGAACAGAAATACAACCAGAATTCATGAATTAGTTATACTTGTTGAATCTAACCCAGAACTTTTAAGTCTTAAACCGGGTTCATATCCATCTGAATCACTGAACCTGCAGGTGTCCACTTCTATCAATTTGCATTATAGCGCGTACATCATCTGTTGTCATTAGCGACAACACTCTCACTTCAGACAACCGTGTATTCAATCAGTCACGACCACTCAGTAGAATCACATGAACACTTTGATGCTAGTCACCAGTGAGCTGATTCTGTTATTTAGTTGAATCAAGTTGATTTTTTTGATGGAAATTGTTACTTACATTTTTGCTTTCATTCACGAAAGATTGATCGCGGTTGGGCACCACTGACAATGGATGATCGTCCAAATGAATCATACATTAATTCAAGTGGGAATTCTACAATTAGATGCCGGCCAATCCAGTGGTGCTATTGATTAGGCGTTTACCGTGTAATTTGATTGTCCTAGGTTTGATTCCATGGTACAGTCTAGGGTGCGTACTTTTGAGAAGTTTCAAACAAGGACAAAACAGCTGTCCGGTGCTCCTCAGTTTTCAGTGGAACCCAAGTGATATTTATCTTTGATCTACACAATTAACAAAATTAAATTCCAGCCTACATAAAAAACCTCGAAATGTAGTTGCTGAATACTAGAAACACTGACACTAACCAAAGTCATTTATTATTCGAACGAGTTTTAGTTGGTTGTTGTTTTCGCACTTTACTGAATATTTTAATACACACAGTCTATCGTTAAGAATAAGTTATGATTGCCTATAAAAAATACTAGGGAAAATTTTTCTGAAGTGAATAAAACATCCCTTTTGGGAAAAAAGGTTGACTATATTTGTCTTGAGTTCGAAGGAAATGAGGTCTCGGGTAGAATTGATAGATGAATCATGACGGCACTAAAATGTATGGTACCTGCTGCCAAACTAGCTTCCTTCTCATGCAACACCAGGTGCTCATTAAACAATTCGCATATGAATCAACACCTTTAAGCATTACCTTTATCTGTGTTTACGAATTCAGATGTACCTATGGTAGCATGTATACACCAAGGAATTAAAAAATAATTTCTACTATGTTTTCCTAGTCTGTCCTAGGGAATCTGTCTGAAATACAGCAAGGCATTGACAAATTCAGTTTCCTGAACCTTCTCAATAGACTGTATAATGTGAACATTTATAATTATTAACATAGAAGCAACACCACTATTTCTGCCATTCACTGCGGTAATAGGTTCAATTTACTAGGTCAAGTTTATAACTATCTGGAGAAAATGTGTCAATTTTAGTAGTGTCTCATCAATGTGTTATTCCTGTATATATTCTTGCTTATTGTTAAATCATTTTCCGTTTTATATTGAGGTCCAAACATTTGAATTGATCATCATAATCACGTTTCATTGTGAATTGTTCTCTCCTATAAACATTACTGTAATGATGAACTATACACGGAGAGTAATACCTACCATTACAAATAATAATGGTATCAACAGCTACAAAAGAGTTGCTTGTTATTATCACAATTTCAGATTTTTTTATCCAAATTGATCAAATAGGTATCTAGAAGGTTGGATCTTAGTAGTGATTCCATGACCACTCCATCAGTTTGATTTTATAACTAGTCTTCAAATTTTAAATGTATTCCTTTTGTGCAGACTATTAGCAAATGTCCTAAGTCGATATCAAACTATGTAAGTGAATCGGATTGTGTCAAGGACTGCGTCTAATGTTTTTTCCTAACGATATGATCGAAGATAAAGAAAGCATGGTAAAAGACACTACGATTTTATCTGTTGTGCTTATTGTAAGTGGTATTGTCAGTGAGTTTACCTGCAAAAAAATTCTTTACTATGTTTATCAACTCTAGCTTCGATTGTAGCTATGACAACTTTCTTGCGTTTATAAGTTTAAGTCTGGATGGAGGATTCAATATGTGTGGCGTTTGATATACATTGACTTTTGGATTCATTATAACAACACATGAACCTTCGTCTGATCGTCATTCTTTCATAAGTTCTTCAATGCTGTTATATTTTATTCAGTTAGAATGTTTGATTGTGAGAATGGAGACATGTGATGTTGCTTTGAGATTTACATTCATCTCAACTTCAATAGAAAATAGGTAATTGAATGTAACATCAAAGATTAAAATTATTTTAGTTTATTTCTATTTAATTCTTGTTTAATTTAGTAGAAAACTATGAATAAATTATTTTTTTTCTGTTTAATTCACCTGATGATTTATGACATGGTTAAATTTATCTTCATTTTCTTTATATACAAGGTGACCGGGTAGTAAACCGGTTACAGTGAGTGACGGGGGGGGGTAGTGGTAGTGGTGGTGGTGGAGGGGGGTGAATTGCTGATAAATCTTGGTATTTATTTATTGAGTAAATGAGATTTACTGGTATCTGTTAATGACGACTTTACTTTATTTGTGTCAGCTTAGTTTATTCTATTTTCCTAGAGTTTTTGGTCTTTTTTTAACTTGATCAATATTCAATTTATTGATATCAACATTGATATGTGAATATTGTAACTAATGTGTTGTTACATAGAAAGAATTTTGTTAACGATAAAATGGTAATGAAAATATACTATAACGTATACTATTAGTGTGTTATAAACAACTAAATGTGCCTCGAAGTATTTTCATTGTCCAGGATTACGAAATGAACACAGTATAATTTAAGGATGAGCCAATATAGACATTGAAATGGCCATGTAATTATAAAGGCATTGTTTAATCAATGGTCAAGAAGTTGATAAATATCGAGTTTATGTGAATGTGTTAGTCCCAAATTGATGGGAATGCGTATCAATAAAAAACAGAGAAAAACTGAACAGTTATTTCATCCTAATTTGGGCTTCTCTGTCAATGTGCACTCTCGATTCCATATCGGAATCAAATCCAGGGTCTTGAGATGTTAGGATGAACGCTTATCCATCTGTATGAATGAACTGGTTGGTATCCACTGTTAGCATCCCCGCTTTGATTAAATTATGATGTAGCGTGGCGACCACTCAATATTCTCGGTGATAGCCTTCTCATTCCCTACAAGCCAGAACCCTACCAGCCACCTCTTATTAAAGGGTGGAGTCCAATACTAAAACACAACAGATGTCTTGTGCTCCCTGGTTTTGAGTGATACTCAGCTCATATCAATCTGTGACGAATACTAACAACTAAACCTATTACCAGTCTCCGAAAAACCACCTCTATTCAGATATCAAAAGTATTTAAAAACAAAATCAAATAATATAGCGTCGTAAATTAATTGCAGTTGAACAACCGCTAAAATAAATAGAAACTCTGGATAGCAGTCTACATGTATTAAGTACTTTCAGGAGCAGCCAGTGTCTAAAATATTTTGGCACCCGTTTGTTTACATTTCACGTGACTTTATCCATTATAATTTGTGATAATTGCTTCACTCCCTATATAGTTGTATATCACTAGTCACACCAACTTAGAGCTTCTGAACTACCTCCTTGTGCTAGTCACTGGTGACTTTATGAAGTCTATTTTGTTTTACAATGATTTTAATAACTTAAAAACTTCAAACAAAATGGTCTATCTTTGGAACATCTTTATAGTTATAAGTCTCACTATAGAACATTTATGAGCATCCAATATAATAGTGGGTAACTTACTCACTTAAGAGTTAACAGGATGACGGTTATAAAATAGAAATCACTGTCGACTTTGGCATTCGTATTTTATTACCACCCCTTTTGTTTTCAGGAAAAGAATTAACTATGAAGAAAGTGAATTGAAATAAAACTTTATTGATTTATGTGCTACATATAAATTATGCAGAAAAAAAATGTAAATATTTTGCGCATTTAAAATTGTCCCATTTATTCTATGAACATAAAAATTATTCACCTTGATCACTGCATAATGGCATTTCAGTTAAATTCCTTTAAACTTTACGCCAAGGTAACAAATAAACTGATATTCGTTTCGTCGATACAGATTAACTACTACCCTAGTAACAAAAAGAATGTTTACTTTTTTTTAAAAACAAGTAATTAATATTGTCTCTGCAAAATTGAAAACAAAAGTATTTCATTATATGTAACTAGGTAAAACGTTTTACATTTCATGTAAATTAGCAGTTTTCTTATTTTCTTCTATATATGGTAATTAAGTAGTAAGTAGTAATATTGACTTTGTTTATGAAATAATATTTCACATCAATTATGATCATGATGGTTTCATTTTAACCAGAAAGTTATTTTGCCATTAAGTGTTATGTATTTCAGAATTGAAATTGCCGTATGATTCCTTGTTAGTAACCCGATGTTTTGTAAATTTTCACTCATACATTATATTTACATGGATCATATTTATTGAGCCATATCATCTACACACTAAGTTTTTACTCGATCATATCTCTACGTTTCTAATCTCTAACCAGTAACATTTCAAAGTATGTTAATTTTTATATGAAAATTTCGATTATGAAATAGTATGTATGTACACAGTTGTAGACAGTTGATGGAAATCTGATGAGATAAAGGTTAATTCATCTTATTCTACCCAATTCTTTATTTTTGTTCTTCTCAAGTTTATGAAAGGAAGTTAAAATTAATTTTTTATGATCCAGAGATCACAACACAGAAGTCAATTAAAAGATGCTAACTCAGTGGTTAATGGATTGAAGTTTCGCCTCAAAATCAGGTCTCGGACTTGGTATCCAGTGGAGGTAGTGAAGCTGAATACCGATGAGTCAGATACCGGGACGAAGTGGCTGTTTAGTGTTTTCTGGTTTTCAATGATTGTTTAACCTAGGGAAGCTCGTAATACTGAATCCAGAATCTCTGAAGTTTCCTGTAGTGAATGTGGAATGCTCTACGCTAATGCGTCAAAGTAAACAGTCAAAAATCCAACGTGTAAACATATACTAATAGTTATTACGAGTATATTAAACACGTTTAAAGTTTATGTGAATGCAGTTTACTTAGATGGGCAGAAAATTTGAGTCAAGAGGCAATATTCCAAGCGATACACTATATTATGTCATTCGTTAATTTATTTACCAAAACCAAAGTTGGTGAAGTGACGACCACTGGGGCAGTAAGTAGGAGGTTTAGCAGACAACAAAATATGATGCGTTGGGTTGAGCTATCGACCGAGACTGTAATGAAAATCAATCTCAAGGTCAATGTACAGAACACGACTCAAAATAAACTGTATTGTAGTAGGTTCTATTTGATAAACTGGTAGGTAAGGAGAAACGAACAGCAGACAGATGTAGAAAGAGTATAAAGGCACAAAAGACATTACTGATGTAAGAAACACTGGATTTCAGTGTATAAGCAGTTTTGTACCAAATTACTTACTTTCAGTTCTGATAAAAACGTTTACCTTAACAATGTGAACTCACTTTGAGAAGAAAGAAATGCTGTCCTTTCATCTGAGTTTTCTGTCATGTTATTCGGTCAGGGTTTATTAACATTTATAAATTTGGTTCATTTATTATATGGCTAGTAATAGAATCTTGGATTCCAGTGTTGATGCTAACCTCATGCTAAGTATCTTTCGATTTACGTATCTATACATTATCCAGTGAGCTACCCAATTAGTTTAGCTAGTAATCTGTTCACTAGGTATGAACGTATTACTGAAGGTATGTAATTTAATACTGATGATATTGAGAGCAAGAACTGATCCTTTTATATTAATATTTGTGCATTCTAAGGGAGTTATCTCAGTATACCCTATTATTATAAGTTTTATTATATATGGTACGGTATCTTATTTATGTATTATTTATTTCTAAATTTATAGCACAGTACTTGTAAAGTGTACCCTAAGACTTCTATTTTCAAATGAGGTCGTTATTTTCGTGGATATTAATAATTTAGTTGACGGAATATATCACAGAATGATGGAGGGTATCATTGAAAACCAGGGATCACTGGACAGCTGTTTTGTTCTAGTGTGAAGCCCCTCAGCAGTGCGTACCCCAGATTCCACACCAGAAGGTTCAGATTGACGGCGAGCGCCTAACCCTCTGCACCACTGGGTCGGCATCCAATGGTAGAATTCCCACTTCCCTCAATTTGTGATATATATATATATATATATATTGCACGACATTCATCCATTGTCATTGGTGATAACTGTCTCACTCCCGACAAGTCTGAACTCCGCCTGGTTTTCAATGCTATCCCGCTAACATCAATCTGTGATATATTCAGTCAACTTATATTTCCATAGGAATAATAATCACCAATTGTAAGTAGTGGATAAGTCTTTTAGAAAATTTTCTATACTCACTATAGTATGAATTTTCATAAGTAGTTGTTCATTAGAGTAAATCTATAGTTAGAAACATGAACAATTTCCTGAGATAAGATTGTGAAAACATTGTCCCTTTTCTAGTGACAAAAAAATAAATGTGATACAGTCTAACAAAGTGCATAGTATTATATCTGTTTGTTGTTAAACACATATATGTACATAGTAACAAATGTCAAGTAATGACAACTCTATCACATAAGTAAATGCTTATTGGTGTCTTAAATAAGTTTTATCATTTCTAATGTAATGTTAATGGATTTCCGTTGAGAAGTTAGTTGTACATGTATCATTGTTAATAATAGTGACTACCTATTGTCATATCAATATGTCGTAATATCAATAAACGTTACTACATAGTAGTAAACTGTTAAAAGACTTCAGTGTTTATTGAACTCATGTTGAATATAATTGATTGCTTATTCTATTACACACAACATAGTCATGAATATTGTTAATGATTCTTTAGTTTGATCTTATTGTACTGTGAATATAAGAAATACATCATTAATAAAAGTGTAATGTCACAGAAAATGTATATTCTAGTTGACAGGAGATGAATCAAACAGACATTTCAACACTTTTCATCAGTGATTACACTCACACAATCGAATCAGACGTTGAAAAGTTATTCGTTAAGGCCACTCTAAAAGATGTAACAGTATTCATACATTCATGTATGTTTTATTAGTACTTAAAATGAGGAATAAACTTTGACTACCATTTTTATACACATATAGTTGATTCAACAATAATTTTCATGAACAAGGTAGTCGTAGTGAAATTCCTGATAAACGGCTTTTGCATAAATTCACTAATTACATAAAGTTTTGTGCTAACATTTAGGTGATATTGAGTAGCTAGGCACATATAGCAGTATATATATATATATATATATATATATATATATATAAGCGGCCTTTGTACGCATTACATGATTGTTTATTAACTAGCGACTTACTGGAAGATGAAATCCTAGTTTTCGTACCTAGTAGTTTATCACCTAACATCAGTTTATGCTGAAAATTGACTTTATACTGCAAATATAATTGATTTGTATGGGAGTAAATGTGAATATCATATGAAAGAATTTGTATCTTCTTATTGAAAATGCCGTGGACTGAAATTGATTACTCTCTATTGCTATATATGCATCTTGATAAGAATTCTCAGATACAAAACTAGTTCCGGTTCAGGTGTGAACATCAAAATCAGGATTCAAGTAAGTTTCTTTGGGGAGTCTTGGATAGGAGGAAAAGAGAGTCCTGGATTCCACTTGCCAGCTATGACCTAACCGTAAGTGTCATTACAATGCTGCTGTTAAAATCAGATTAAGAGAATTAGTTATCTTAAGTGTAACCGCGTTTTTGTCATGTTATTGCTAAGAATCACACGATTTGTTTGTATTTGTTATCTGTTCATATTTAATAGGTTCTTATATTCGTATCGATTTAGTTTAACACAGAGTAGTTTCAATAAATTTTATGTGACGTACTAATCAGAACCGTTTGATGCCGAAATGACACTATTTACCAGTCAAGCAATTATTTGCCTTTTTCATATTAAGGCACACATTATGTTACAAAAGCAATGTATCTGATCATAATTTTAAATTCATGTTAGTTGGCTTCCTCTATTCCGTCTTGTTTATATATTAACAGTCAAATTTACACTTAGGAGTTATATAACTATTTCAATGCACTTTAGGACTATTCCATAACGATTATAAGATCTATGTATTGTGTAACCAAACTAATTTCGGATAGCACATTCCAAATCTATAAGCCTTTAAAATTTTGCTATCATCAACGTAATGAATATTGCAGGAGGGCTAACTCAGTGTTGCAACACAGATGATCTGCCACAGCTTTCATCGACTTCGTCTACTGCTGAAACGCCAGCTTTAACCTGGACCCTGGATGCTGTTTATTAGCTAATGTCCTCTTAGCTATACGATTTAATTTTGAACACTGTCACACAATTACTATTCAACACTGTGCTCAAAGTAACCCAGATCCTAGCTATCTTGAGGGCTGAAAGAAGATAAAACCTAGCCTGCGACTGCTAAGAGGATAATTTCTAGAGAAATTATCACTTGCATATCATATATACTTTCCATGATTCTTAAAACAGTGTTGGGGCTATTTTTTAGTTAGTATTTAATATCATGAATTAACTTCAGTTAGACATTCATTAAAAACTTGAACTCGCTAAATATCTATTTCATTCACTATAAAACTTCTTAACCGTCCGCGTCCATATACTCAGTAACTATCGCCTTCAGGTGTAACGCTTAGCTTTGATACTACTCAACTTTCAGCCAATGGCTTAAATTTTAAACTATAATCAATTTGTGATACACAGCAAAACATTTTTATTTCGATTGGAAGGTAACTATCACACTCCTAATATGGCTGAATAGCCAATAAAAGGAATAATTCTTTGTACATTAGTGATTAGTTTCAGGAGGAAATTCTTAAACTTCATTGGACAGATGTGACTAGTGAAGCTTAACCATATTTAGTGTGAGTTAAGTGTCACTATTAGTTGTGAGTAACGTTGTGCAATATATCACGAATTGTTTGAATATTAGTGTGAAACTGCTAAATGTCGGCTTACATGTTTAAAAGTCAAACAACCATAGTGAAGCCAAATTGTACTAGGTACGTCAACTAGCATCACTGAGTCCTACAGCAGGATAAAACTTTTGTCTGGTTCTTCCTAGTTATTAAACCCAATATAAAGCATTTGTACAATCATCATAAGGCAAAATCTCTGAGTTTTTAGATTAATCCCATCCCATGTGCTTTCGATTAATTTATCTAACATTCGTTGAAATGCATAGTCTAGGAAGTGGAATTTTGATTGTTTTTATATTCCATAGTGGATCTTATGTCCTGAAGTGTTTTATTGAATAAATTACGTAGAATGATGCTTTATTGACTGAATGCCTTGATTGTTCAAGGCTCCCAAGAAGCATATCAGTTAGTAGTGTTCCAATATGACTATCTATAACGAGTTCATCAGTTTAATGAAACAACATAATGTTGAGTTGAGATTGTTTTCCATTGACCC
The DNA here is from genome assembly GCA_034768735.1 of Schistosoma mekongi. NCBI lineage: Eukaryota > Metazoa > Platyhelminthes > Trematoda > Strigeidida > Schistosomatidae > Schistosoma > Schistosoma mekongi. Next base: position 49,330,932 of record CM068305.1, on the reverse strand, counting down.
ACAGTAGCCATTTGAATCCATTTATTGGTAAGGAGTGTTAAAGATATTTATGTATAACGGTAACAGTGTCTTCCAAAGGGATCTTAATGAAAAATGAAGAAATGTCGAAGGATGCAATAAATTACCGAAAACATTTATTCCTTCTAACTTTCGTTTAAATTCAAAGCTATACTTCAAACCTTACAATGCTGAATACATAGTTTCTCAATATAAATTACAAACCAACGGGAATATTAATGAAACGGTGAATCGGTCATTGGTAGTATTGGTCTCATTGGAGTGCTTACTATATTTATAGCACGTAGGTCATATTTATGCAGCAATCTAAGTCCTCATGACATGAGTCCATTGTATATACTACTGCTGATTAAATCCTTTTCCAGCAAGTCACTATGAGGATTCAACTTAAAAATGAGCTTATGTTATTCTTCATCAATTATTGTTCTTATTTTGTTGCAGAAACTCTCCACTATTGACATCGTACGAAATGGTTACATAATAAATTACAGTGAACTATGTATGCATCATGAATCTTTAAAGTATAATTTTTACTCTACTCATTTATAAATAGTGTACGTTATCATAAATAAACATCACGTAACTACAGAAAATTCCAGTCTACTAATGGTTACTTCAGTAGGCAATTTGTGGAGTTCTAGTGAGAAGACATGGTCAGTGGAGTTTAACCATGTTGGATGTAAGACAGTTACCCACCTACAGTAATGGATGAAGTCTTGCAGATTTATTGCAAATACACTGAGTTAGTATTTTTCAACCGTTAGGTGAGAAGCCTAAAGGTCATAGGCTGGATTTCCTGATGGGGTCGTTGATTAACACTGATAGAGAGTCCTATACTGGGATGAAACGGCTGTTCAGTGATTCCTGGTTCTCGATTACTGTCTATCGCAGACCAATTTCTTGACATCAAATAAAAAAATATGGATTCAAATACGTTTTGTAGGCTCTAGTTTGATATTTAATTTTGTGCCTGCAACTAGGTACGTTGATGACACATTTATTGTAGGCGACGACATAAACCAAGAGGAAAAACTACTTCAAATCTTTAATGAAGCTCATCTCAACATTAAATACACAATGGAGTACTAAAAGAAAAATATCTTCCAATTTCTAGATCTAGGAATTTCACGGAGTTGACGGAACATGCCAGAGATTTATATTCAGGAAAGATACATGGAATGGACAATACCTCCATTTTTATAGCTTTTGTCCAATCAGCTATAAACGTGGATCAGTCAAAGTCACTCTACTACGGAGTTGAACGATGATAATGCAATCATAAAAGAATATCTTCAACAAAAATGGGTACCCTGAAACATATATTGAGAAATATAGTAATAGATGTAATCAAAAATTCGAAGTTGAGAAACCCGAGAAGAAAAGGGTGTTTATTCAGCTAGTAATTAAAGGAGATTAAGTAGCCAAACTATTTAATCAAAGACTTAGAACGACCAACAAACAAATATTGCCTGCGGCCAAACTACTGACGATCTACAAAACACGATGTTTAATAAGTCAAACAAAAGTTGATAAATATCCGTCTCATGTCGCCTCCAATAGTATTTACCAATTCACATGCACTTGCAAAAGCAGGTACATTGGAAGGACAGAAAGACGGACCAATTTACGATTTATTGAACATATCCCGACGAACTTGTATTTGAAAGAAGCAACCGTTTTTAGAAGTTCAATTATGCGTCATTTGGTACACACGGGACATGAGGTCGATGCAACAAATGCTTTTAAAATCATCAATAAACAACATAAACCGATTTTATTAAAATTTGCTGAGGCCATTGTTCACTGTATATACTTTTGTTTATAATAACCAGTTCAGTGTTTGATTACTTGATATGCCAAGGAAAAATTACACACTGGTAACTGGAATTAAACTTCATGAAGCCTACTACTGTGACAGTTCGTCAGTATTCTTACCATATTTCACTGTATATAAGCAGATTGTAACTAGACTTGCATTTAAATAACAAACACAATAAAATGTACACGAATGTCTACTAAATTTGGTGTAGGGATTGAAATTCATGCTGATTCGTTTAAGGTCTATTAAGGATTTGCTGCTTTACCTTTTTAAGAAGTAAATATATGATACTCATATTGCATACTTAAATATAGCTATAGAATTCTATTGGCTTTTATTAGATGCAGTGAAGTTATTGTGTAAGGGGTATGTGAATTATAAGTCACTGAAATGGTTATTACTCATAAACGACTAATTTGAATAAAGACATTTTTATGAAGGTAAGTAAAAGCATTTAACGACTGAATTATGATATCATTAATCTCATTCCAAGCATAGTTGAAGTTCACTAGTCACATATTCTTACTACAGCTTAGGAATTGCCTCTTGAAATCAATGATTAGTAAGTACATTAATGTTATTAATAGTTGTTGAGAGAGTATTGAATTCAGTGTTCGAATTCACAGACGGACATTAGTTATACAAGCAGGAAACATTTAGGATTTGATGTACACATTAAAAAAGTCCTAAACAACAGAACAGATACGCAATGCTTCCTTACATTCAATTATCGTTTCATTATATTTACCTTACGATATGAAACTCTGAAATGAAACCTTTGTTTAACTTTATCTGTTCCCTTACATACAAACACTCTGATTTATCAACCTAGTCTTTTTTGAAAATTGTTGTAAATACACAAGAATATATTTAAAAACAGAATTAAAACATCATTTATCATATTTTCGAAAGCTGAATATGCTACTGAAGTTTCATAATAAGAAATTGCTGCTTTAATATTTAAATTTTGCAAATTGAATGTTTTCACATATACTGATGAAGGACGTATACGGACGAAAGTTTACAAAATCTTTGACAGTTGTTGAAGGAAAAATATCCCAAATCTTACATATGATATATTAGATTTTCTTATTATTCAGGTAAACATTTTTTTTCATTGGTTACAGTAGATAGTTTGTTAGAAATAAAAGTGACTGATGATGCAGTAAACAAAAGTATTATCATTTTTATCTTCCCCCTCCCCCTCCCGGAAATCATCACAGTACCAAGTTTATAACAAATTGCTTCCTATGAATAACAAAAACAATGTTTATAACATTTGCCAATAAAAGAATGTGTTACTGATACCGGCGAGTAGTAATGGTATTACTTCTCCTGTATAAACTACTACACTATATTATAGTTTGATTAATAGAATAGTAGATCAAATTGTTTATGAGCAAATCATATATAAATGATTCTGTGTCGGATTTTAGTCATGAATTTCAGTACCTACTTAAGCTGTCCAATCTTTATCCATTCGGATACTGGTATGACCACCACTCCAGACAATGTCTATATACGACGAATGGGATTTCTAGGGTTGTTTCGTGAAGATTTTTCACAAGTTGAAATAACATCAATTTCAATGTCGAAGAAAATCAGTGTGTTAAATAGTTGTTGTAACTCAGTAACTTGTAATTAATACTCATCTAAATTTCTCCGGATAGTAAATTAATTCAATCACAATATATAAATCTACAATTTGTGTATAGTGACACGAAGAAGATGAGTTAGTTGCAAGATGTGATTGTTGGGAAAAGTAATCAAAGCAATTTTAGATTATCCAACTATTCTGTACACATTTTCTTATACTGTGATTCATGTAACTATATCTTTGATGTACCAGTCATCACCGATAACAATGGATGATTGTCGCGCTACATATCACAATTCGATAAGAGTGGGAATTCTACCATTGGATACAGACTCAGTATTGCAGAGGTTAGACTTCTATCACCCCGAAGACCCTGGGGTGGAATTTAGATTACATACTGTTGAGGAGTTTTATACTATAATGAAACAGCCATCCAGTATTCTACCAACACCAATTCGTGACGTATTCAATCATGTGTATATTAGTTGCATCATAATAATTACAAATGTAAGAAATAATTGAGCAAACAATTGTTTTCACTAACAACGTCATCAGGGTCTTATCCATAAAAAATCGTACTACAATAGCCAAAATATGTTGAGTAAATTACATAGTTAGACAATGATACATGTTAGAATACATTAAAATTCCCAATATATGAATTAGAAGCAACATATACAAGCGAACAATACTGTATTCAATTAGGTAACTTATCCTTCAGTCAAGTAACTACCACAGGTCAGCAACTGAATGATAAACATAAATTTGTTGCATTGAACGTTCTTTTTACAGATCTGGCTAGTCTCTCGCTTAATATATTACTTGCCATCTTCTCTATGAATCGAAGTTTAAGGAAGAGAGGTTTCTTCTTGATGATCAACGTTACAGGTTTAGTGTTAACTTTCGACATATTTTTGTTTAGAAAATTATGTAGATAACCAATTTCTGACAATATATTGAATTTGGTGTCAAGTTCAGTTTTTATAATGTTTTCTGAGCAAATCTTTCTGTCTCTGGTTGATAGACATGCAACAAAATTTCTCTTATAGTGCATGGGCAAGAAACTGAAGAAATGTGTATATTGACATGCAATGTTTTTTCTATACAAACTTCTGCTTAAGGACCCTTCTCATTTTCTTAGTAGACAACTTGAGAAGTGTAATCCGTTGTCGCATGCGACCTCTCAAGTAAAACAAATTGCAGGGTGAACATCATTAAACTAACTTAAGATTTCTTCTTTATTGATGCTGTGATTGATGATGATGAATGTAATTTCAATAAAACGACAATATACATCTAGTTTGTCGATTACCACCTTCAAAGGTCAATTTTCTAACTT
>CM068305.1:48308659-48588659 GCA_034768735.1 Schistosoma mekongi | reverse complement strand
TTCCAGAACACATTATTTATCTCTCTTGGATTCAATCCCACGTCAATCAGTTAAGCAGTCTCATCCAGAATAACTTAGAAGTAATGTCTCAGATACCAGAATTTAGTGATGCATCAGTTCCCATAAAAATGCAGGTACCACATACCGACAATTATAAAAATAGAACATATTGTATTACTCTCCCAGCCAATTACTGATAGTGACGCCACTTAATCAACGAGATGAAAGATATTACTGTTTCGATGATAATGATCTTTTGAGAGCCTTTGGGTGACTTAAAACTATGATCTGATAATTTAAACGCACAGAGTCTGCTTTGACACTATCTGGACTCAGCTGGAAGTTGTAAGCTTAAAAAATCCATTCATAAATACTTAATACATTTAATCTTTGAAATCAAGGGTACAGAATGAAATTGTCATTTCTGTGAGCAAACTGGAAACTGGTTATGTGGTTGCAGAAAACTTTTGGGTTGCGGTAAGTTTGCCACGAGATGACCTAACGAGTCCTCTGAATTGACTATTCCACTGAGAGTTACAGAGTCTACTATCCGATGTAGAAAATGTTTTCATAACTATCAATCGTCTATACAGATTTACAAAATAACTATTGACATAGTCTAATGAGCTTATTGGGGAACATTTTCTGTTTACTAAATATTTGTCAGTTCATTTGCAATGCGGATTGGTGGATATTTTTTTCTGGGGTTTGTATATGGAGTCAATCGAGCTTATTTACTATAGTCATCAAGGAGAACATTTGCCCTTCAGGCTCAACTTCAGTGGTCCCAAATATGATAGGTTTTGTTTGAAAGTCACCCACCCCTCACACTATTAGTTGATAACTAATGGTATATTCATATATATTGTTATTCGATTCCATAAGTGCACCAAGATAAAATCTTGTTTTGATTAATCATAGTAATAACCTGAGATAAGTTAGTCACACCTGAGACAGTACGAAAATAATGATTGCTAGATAACGTGCCATAAAACAGTATCCGAAAAATTGGCATGAGATAATACGAAGGTGAGGTATAGCACTTGAAAACAATGTCTTATATTTTTATACGTATAGGACATTCTTAACGAAGTGTTGCATTTAATTATATATTAGTAGTTTTACTTTCGCAATGTTGGAAATTCGCTAATTGATCGCATACTACTTAATTGAAACAAAGTAGCTTAATAAATTCAGAAAAAATAGGTTCATGGTGGCTTTCGTTTCAGTTGAATGTTAACACAAACAGTGGATTAGGAAACGTATTGAAAAACAAAGCAGACAGTTTAGTGGATACGCAATTATTGGGTTTTGCTCTGCGGAACACGTTGTTACATTTCTGATGAAAACTGGTAGTTTTCTAATAATTACAATAAGTAATCTCTACTGTAATTACAACTAATGTAGAACTTTTAATCCCTCTCATCTATGTGTACTTGTGACGATTTGATCACTATTCAGGCAAATATACTTTCCTTCGGACGATTCTCTTTTCTTGACTAGTCAGAAATAGATGAATGTACTCTGTTTAAAGTTATTCAAGCTATTTGTTCGTAAGAGGAACATATTCCAAAAATAAAACGACTGGTCAATTATTTCACTTATTTAAGTTGGACTATGACTGGCAAGCGGAATCCAAGACGTACATTTCGTTCTATTTGGGACTCATTGGCTGGATGTACCTACATTCCAATGTCGATGTCCACACTGAGATTCGGACGTTTCGGCGTTTCGTGTCAAATGCCACTGCGTTCACCACTGGACTACTGAGTCCAGACAGTCACATTTGTGCAACGGGCGCGTAGGTACTAGGATGAACTTGTATCTTCTTGTCAATTTGTTATGGACCGAAGCTGGCCAGTCTCTATTGCCGATGAGTCCCAAATAGGACGAAAGGTGTGTTATGGATTCCACTTTTTCCAGTCACAGTCCAACCTAAATAATACTTGTGAGTAATCGCTCTATCGGAGCAACCCGCTCAGGGTGAATATATAGCAGCAGGGACTGACTAGTTTCAGTCCATACAAATCAATGGGAAGATGGAAGTTCATCCTAATAATTATTTCTCTTAGTTTTTCATGATATATTATATTCGTGTGGTGATAAATACAAAATATTTTAACTAAATTTATTAAATTTCAAGTTAACTAACCGTGATATATGTTCGTCTGCTAAGTATTCAATTTGCCGACAGGCATTTTTCAAGGATTAGAGACATTTCGGGTGATTTTTGTCATGGATAGATATAAATGAAAGCATCATTGGAGACCGCAGAGCTCTGAGACAACTATTCCGTTTTAGAATGATACGCCCCTCAACTTTTAAATTTGGAAATACAAACCAGTGTGTTTTGATTCCTCGACAATTAAAAAAGGTGTTTTCGTAAATCAGGAAATTTCTGAAAATACTTTTACTGATTGCCATCGGAGAGAAACTTCTAGAAGGATTCTAGAAAAGGTTATTGCTTTATTTATTAACCAGAAATTTTGTTGCTAAATTTACGAGGTTACCTAAAATTTTGTGGAGTCTCCAAGTCACATATCAGAAAACATTATTGTTTTCAGTACATAAATTAAATTTACGAATTTATGCTCGTTTCATACTTTACGCCTTTTGTCTTTTGATCAAGTCTCACAGTTAAAAGGTCTCAGGGAACTCGGAAGCAGTTAAGATGTCCCTACCCAGGCTTTCAGATACAGGACGCATAACACTAGATTACGAATTCGTGGTCAAAAGATAGCATGACTCCTGTGGTTTCTGAAATAATTCTATCTAGTCACTTGTCTGACAGTAGGTTTTTAGTGTTAATGAGTCACATATGAGGGTCAAATAGCTATTTCTTTCACTTTAGCTGTTAACAGTATCTCAATAAATGTAGAACTGTAACTAAAAACCTCTTTCATATGAACGGTTTATATCATTTATATTTTCCCAAGTGTGAATTTTTGAAGATCTAAATCACCTGATAATGTTTTCAAATAGAAATTTACTTAGTAAATGTAATTATGTCAAGTTATGAGTGTTTCATTTTGCATCACGAACTGAATTCAGTCAGGTACCCCATTGAAAAGCGACAAGTAAGGATGGTTGTTTCGTGCTAAATATCGTGTATTTTCCTAACTGCTTCTATACACCTATACGTTGACGGTATATTTTAACCAATCTCTATTCGCTACCTTCACAGAATTTCGGCTTTCCATAGAAAAATTTATGAAAGCTAGCATTCTATGTTATACTGAAGGAATACGAGAGTCATATCTAGGTAACGATTATATGGTACAAATGGACTTCAAGATTCTAAAAGAACGAATAATATACGAATCTATTCTGATTACGGCTACCATAAGATCCACTAATATATCCTCAAATCAAAGACTATGGAAATATTATTTTTTAAGTAAACCACCTCTTATCGTCTTAAGTATCTCTGAATAGACAAAATGTTTATTATTAAAAATGAGAATATAATTCATACGATATTCAACATTCATGGTGAACATGTGATTAACTATTCAACAACACTGGTTTTATCAATTATTGATTGTCAAAGTAGTCAATCTATGAATATTCCATCAAGTAAACAGTGCAGAGTAAAACGAAACAAGTCAACTATATTCTGATTTAGGACACATTACCTCAAGGTAGCTCGACGTTTCCAATTTCACTGACATCTTCCTTGTTTACTAATTACTGGACGATTAGTTATCCGTTCTACACAGAATATACATAAATGTTGCTTTGATAAAAAAGAAACAATTCAATACAATGTATACTGTTCTATGCCAATAAAATTGGACTACAAAATGGTTAATATAAGTTGTAAGTGTTTTGTTTTGTTAAAACAATATAATTCTTAAGTGTTGACAAAGGAAGCAGGAAATATGATGACCAATTAATACAACTCATTGTACATTTACTACATAAACAAGTAAGAAAGTATCAGGTTCATTGTTAAACACGATTGTATTTCGATTAATTAAAAAGTCTATGCATAACTTATGACAGGAAATTACTAGGGAGTGTATTATTTACTTATGAATTCTTATTTAATTGCTGGCAACAATGTTTACTTTGCTGAATTCTATAAGAGAAGTAGAAAATGTCAGGATACAAACATTTTAAATTCTGAAAAATAGTTTATACGGATACAGATTTTTCGGTACTTTTAGACAATAAGTTGTTTATTATTCAAAGTAAACTCAATTGCATTATTGTGATCAGAGTTTTGTCTTCAGTTTATGTTACTAGTGAGTAGTTTATTAACGTATTGTGAAATTATCAAATGAAATAAGTCACCGGTTCAGCAAATTCCATAAGTTGTTGATGAGGATCAAATTCAAGCCTGTACACATTTATGATTATTCTAACTAAGGAATAAGCATTAATTTGAAATACAATAAGTAAAACACAAGTAATCACCAATTCAAATATACAGTTACTTCATGTGGTTTGTAACTAACAGATTTCATCAAATCTTATTAACATTTGTGACTATCTCCATGTCTTAAGATCATCATCGATACTTATAACAATGATACTAATAGTAGACGATTAACTCACCTACTTGCATAAACTCCCTATTCATGTCTTTTTAATAGAGTCTCTTCTGTTTAAAAAGTTTCCTCAACCGTATTAATTTTCTTTTGACATTTTATTCATTTATTTTTGTTTTGTTTCTAAGCTTTTTTCATTATTGAGTTTATTATGATATAATTTGGTTGCTTTCTCTCTTTTAAAATTGGGCGGGGTAAATGTACAGACTATAGGGACCAAAACTAATTATCTTACTACTGTTAATAAGGACAATAATGACGATTAAATAATTTTTCGTAAGGTAATAGAAAGAAGATAACGGGGTGTGCTATATTTGCAACTACAGTATTGTTTCCTTTCCCTCCATCAATAAGTCTGATCATATGACAAACTTGGCTTTATGAATATTTTATGAAGTTGTAACAATAAATTCATCTAACATTGTATACACTATGTGTGCTTGTGTGAGTTACGATAGACAAGTAGGTATATACATACACAACAGCTATTCTCAATGGATTGAATTCAGTAAAGATTTTTGTGAATAGTACTGTAGAGTGACCAACCAAAGATAATACAATTCTAGCTGGATATCATTATCAGAGAATTTATAAACATTTGGTGAAAGACAGTTAAACCCATGAATTGATGCCAGTTAGGAGGACAGCCAAGAATCTAGGAGCAATGTTATATACCAGTATGGAACTCTGCTATATATACAGACCTGTTACAAGCTGAGTTTGGAATATTTAAACCACGTGATGTTAGCGTTGTTGCTAGTTCAATGTGTTGAAGAAATCTAAAGATTGACACTTTTAACCTCATTTGACTTACATTATTACACGACTATCATCTGGTGTATTTGTCATGAGGTAAATGAACATTAGGAACCTTCGCTTAAAAGTAGTCACTAGTCGTATAATTATTAGTAGGATGGATGTTAACTTACAATATAGGTCAGCTGCATGGTTTCAATATTAAGATTCATCGTTTTGTTGGACAATATTACTAATGCTTGATGATTTCCAGATCAAGCGCCTCCCCCCTCCCCCCCATCTACCTCATGTAACTTAATAGTTCTTCAATCGATGCGTTACATAATTGTGTTTTCATAATAATAATTAACGGTCAAATCCGGTATGTGTATTTCCATCTTATTTATGACTTATCAGCTGCATATACTATTGCTAACGGACATTTAAAAATATTATAAAAATTTTATAACCCCCCATGCTTAAAGAGGCCGTGACTGAGAATAATTCAGTTGTGAATACTGTCGATGCTAGTAGATACATATCCTAATAAGTAATTCAACTTAAATCCTTTAAGTTATTGGAAAAATTAATCATTAACTAAGATCAAGTGAAAACCATGAACTTCATTACAAATACAAACAAGCAATTCAGCAATGAAATTATTTCACTACGACAATTTTATTTTCAATAGCTGCACAGTCATAATTTATCTGAGATAATGAGCGTGATAAAACAATTTTGTATGTTCGTGTGCATGTATATGGTAAATAGAAATTATGGAATGTATAAGGGTAATCATAGATGTGACAGATAATACAACATAATTGAATCATCAAGCCAGACGAAAATGGTATGGGTAACTGGAGATTAAAAGACATAACTACAAGATAGGGGATTTTGTTGGTGACTTTCTCCTCATGTACGAAAATGAACGTCATAACAATTGGAGATTCGAGGTGGTCAGTGTAACAATCATCATCATCCTCATCATCGCCATTATTAATACTATTATTATTACCACCATGATCACTATACTAATACTAATACTACTTCGACTAACAGTAATAGCAACAATACTAATAATGGAAATACTGATAGTGATGATACTACTTCTAATAATAATATTCTGAATAACAAGGATACATGCCGATAGAATATATTCAAAGATAGAAATAATAGGGGTAAGGTAAAATGTAAATTACAGGTATGATAAAAATAGATGAATTTATCTTAAGCAACTAAGGCCTTGGTAATGAGTGTCTTTAAGAATTGTTTTTGTATGCATCAACCTGGCTTCAAATTGCCTGTCACCAACGCTTCTGGGATATAAAGGAAATGTGTGCGAACACTCTGAGATAGATTACATTTTATTCTCTGCATAATTTCAAAATTCAGTCCACCTACTGCATGGTCATGGTCAGTTACATGCTATGGAATAGATGACCTTATACTTTCTTACTGTCTTTTACTGCTGATAGGTGCTCCTTTGATGCGTCAGTTGTTCCTCGTTTAATGACCTATATACCTAACACGACAAAAACGGGTGAACACGATTGTACAACTATTGAAAATAAAGTAGTCTGAATAAAAATTGTCTTCTCTGAATTACTTCTTTTTGGGACGAAATTGTTAATTACTAATATTGCAGCTGTTATTACCGGGCATAAACTAATATGGCTGAGAGACGAATAAAGATACAATGGAGTAAGACTTATTTGAAAGTAAAAGTAAATCATCAGCTATGTCAGTGAGGAATAATTTTTACACATTCTGCTTGTACTCACAAGTGATCACATTTTGGATGAACAAAGTTGGGTATAATGTCACATTAATGTGTACACAGTTTGCAATATCATAAAACAGAACTACAATAATCAACACATTTAACTACTTTAATGGGTTGTATATTTTCAGCTTCTTAACCTCTTACACTTTGAATATATGTGAACCGGTCACATGTTGATGATCAGCTTAACTGCCCGATGCCCCTGTTCATTAATAAAGACGTCCACACATATGAAGTATATTATCAAAATAAGTATAGTCACTGAATATATTATGTATCGGATAACCAATATGGCTGAATTAAAGTTGATCAAAGCTTAGATCTTTCAACGTAATCACAAATAGTGAACATGAAATTATTCCAATATTTTGATTGTCTTTCATTTTGTTTATTCATTATGATTAAGTCTTTACACCTAATTGTTGACTTATTTCTAGCATTACAAGAAGTTTAAAATTAATCCATATTAGGTGTCATTTAAACTTCCTGTTATAAACCAAAATATAGAAAAGAACATGATAACAGTCGGCATTTATTAAACTTGTTACACTTAAATTTGTTAACTATTTAAAAGAGGAATTGTTATAGTCATGAATACAATGCGATCAAAAATAACAGTGATAATAAAAAGATAGAATCATATCACTAGTATGCATCTTTGTAAATCCACTGAATACATAACAGCTGAGCTGTAGGAAAAATGATATAATCTTTTCAGTAAAGTTAGATTGTAGTCTACACTGGGTTTCAAGACTCATGTTTCATTTTATTTCTGTGTGGGTGGGTGGGGGGCTAATCAGCCTGATGAATATATACTATAAGTGGCTAATCCATTAGAGCAGTTCATATCAAAGACGGGGGAACACTAACTCTTACAAACAAATAGACAGCCATCAATAAATTTATAACATATTAAACTGTCTCTCTGATTACAATCATAATGACTCGACAATGCTCAGTTTATTTTCAGAGAATGTACTATTTTTCTACTAAAGAAGAAATACGATGTATGTGGATTTGACCAATGATGTTTATAGTATTGGAATATTGTTAAGAAAACCCTATGAAAGCTGATGTATATAAAGAAATGTATAGTTATACCTATTGATCAAGCTTTTTTTCATAAATAAGTATAAGCTGTAAGTGGATAGTGTACAATGAGTAAGTGTTTGACAGGTAATAAAATCATTCTATTTATAACTTATGAGTAAATCTGTCTATAAAAATATTTATATCGAGAATGATCTATTTATATCTAGTTGTTTAACAAGAAATCAAGAGTGTATGTAACGAATTATGTTCTTATAGTTACAGTAACTAATATGAAAAAAGACAGTGTGATAGAATTTTTTTTAATATAACGAACGTACTCAAAATTATACTGAATAATAACAAGTGGAAACGTTTCAGGCTATAATCCATTTTCCTTCCGGTTATGGATGAACATTAATGTATGGTAATTAGGTTGAACTTGTATCATCCCGTTGATTAGTCATGGACTGAAACTGGTCAGCCTCTGTTGTTATATGTGCATCCTGAGCGGATTCTCTTGATATGGAGGTAGTTCACAAGTAATGTTTTAAGTTGGATTGTGATGGGCAAGCGGAATCTAGGACTGACCAGTTTCAATCCCTGACTAATAGACAGGAAGATACAAGCTCAACCTAATTACATATACACCTGTTGCACAAGTGTGACTGTCTGGACTCAGTAGCATCATGGTAAACGCGGTGGCATTTGATACAAAGCGAACTGAGTTCGAATCCCAATGTGAACATCAACATTGGGATGCAGGTACATCCAGCCGATGAGATATGTATTCTGGATTACTCTTGGTAGTCATAATCCTACTTGAAACATTATTGTATAGTTCCGAAATGTTTGTTTTTGTTTCAGCTAATACAATTTTCATGCAATTAGTTCCTTTGACATACTTCTGCGAAGAAAGAACAACATCGATGTATAAAGTGAGTTCGTTTTTTTTTCGGCTTAAATCATTTATATACGCACTAATTTATGTGAATACACGTATGCTCTACTAATGTAGCCAAGTCAAACCAACATTTAAGACAGTTATAACATGCTTTGTTGGTTCCACATAAAAGTATTTTTCTTGACAGATTCTTGAAATAAGAATTAAGATAATCCCAGCTACGTTCGCTAGTAAATCTACGACTAAAACTCACAAGGAAACTTGAAGAATGTGGTGATATGGAATACATCTAAACTATCCATAGTAGACTTAGTTCTTTACAGAGGTTTTAGGAATGGAGTCAGTATATCACTGTGCATCGATAGCTGATCTTGTTTGTTACAATATCCTGTAAATAGGACATCGCTTTCGACTCTATCATCACTTGGGAAGTAATTACCACATAACTTCTCAGAAGTTCAACGCAAGTTCACTCAAGGATAATCTTCCTTTTAATATTTAGAATTCCATGATACCAGTCAATAATACTTTCAAGTATCATGCAGAGAACTTAATACCATCTTACTGAAATGCAATGGTTCGAATTTGTTGAACTCCAGTATATTTATGATATCACAAAGTAGTCTCTACGAAACACTATCTGTGAATTACTGCCTCATTCCCAATTAAGCTGATTTCACCGATTACAGTTTATTAACTTAATCCCGAGAGATTGACCTAGAAGCCAGTCGACAGAGGATCACAGGATTATAATGAAGTGATTATGGAGAGAATTTTCTAGGCAGCTCTAATGAAAGTGAAACAATGATCCTGTGTTTAGTTTTCCAACACCTGATAAAAATTTGATGCAAAACATTAATTTACACAGACTACTATGTATTCCTTTTTTTCTCGCTAGTTCTCTTCAGCTGTTCACTAACGTGTTTGTATTATGTTATAGCATAACTTTAGGACATGGTAACTGAAGCATCAATGACAAGGAATACAAGTATCATATATATATATATATATATATATATATATATATATATGTATGTATATATATACGCCTTTATAAAGCGATCTACTCAGTTCATGAAGAATTTTTCCATCAATAATTTGATAATACACGTATGTTGGTCTTTTTGGTTTCCATCTTTATCTTTTTTAGAATGCTGATGAAATTCAAGAAAGGTATAATACAAGAAATGGAATTTACTTGATTAATAGTTTCCGTTTAGCAGCATCAAAAATGATTGTAGTTTAACAACCAGTGAAAACGACAAAATACAGGGTAGCTACTTCTCCCTAGTGTAGAACTTAAACCAGACTGGAGATCGATCACAGAACCTTCAGGACTGTAAGCCAGAGCACTAAGTTGGCATTCAATGCTTTGCATCCTAACTCTGGTCAATTCACGATATTGTGTAGCCATCATCTATCACTGTTAGTGATATGCATTTCGTTCCCAATATGACTGAACTCCACTGGTTATAACTTCTGCTAGAATGTTGGGATTTGTTATCCTGTTGAAGTTACTTACTAAAAGGCAAATGATGACTAGTTAGTACTTGGGACTGGGAAAATTACTAAATTCCGTTTACCTTAATTTAAAAAAATGTTTGTGAATTTTATGTTAACAGAGTAACTAGGCCGAAATCAGATTAAAATTATACTTATGTTAGAAGGAAATGAAGATTAATGGCTAGAATGTGTTTTTATATCAATGAGAAAAAAGTTCGTTCATTACTTTTATATCCACTGAAAGTGCCCCATGTTAGTGTTTGGTTTGTGAGCTGTAAGCAACAAAGTGAAGATAATCAATCGTTTGGATACAGGTTCAAGTCGAGATTGATTTAACTTACCGAAACAGTTTATAAAAGTAATTCATCAGAACTGTATTCAGATAATTTGATTTGATCTAAATTTTTATTTGAGATGTCATTTCATGACATAATTTGTGCAACATTTGAGTTTTTCTCTTGGAGTGCTGGGTTGTAATACACTGATATTTTCATAAAAGCTATTTACAGATAATTCTAGAGCATGAGATAAAAGCGATAATCTAAATATCCCTTCAATATACATAGATAAATAATAAAAAAAACTCTGGATTAACGTCGAAATCTTTGAAGATAACCTCAGTCTGTCATATCAAGTCTATTTTGGAAAAAGTCACATTCTATATTACCGCTGAACAAAGAACTCCAATACATAAGCATTGATTTAATTGATATCATTAACTGATTGGAGGTGGTTTTGTGAAGATTGGTTAATTTTGTTGTTTGCTTGTGCCACCCCAAATCATTTATAATAATTAGCTGATTAGTGACTAACCTCAAGATTTTCCTTTAGTTATAGTAAAGAGTTGTGAGTGATAGAATTTCGATCTGTCGACAGTGAGACATTTATCACCAATGACACTGGATAATCGTCGCGTGAATTGATAGAAGTGAGAACTCTACGATTAAACTCCGGCCAGCCCAGGGGTGTAGGTGGTTAAGCGTTCGTAGTGAAACATGAAGGCCATGGGTTTGATTCCCTAGATAAATCGAGTATGTACTGTCGAACAGGCCAGTACTAAGATGAAACAGCTATCTAGTGCTTGTGGGTTTCCAACGGTTACCAACTTAGAGCAATCTATGACGAATATAAATAACATGATATCAATAATATTCATAATACTGATACCAATTTCATACTGTTTTTAGATAAATGAAATGCATCATCGTATTTCAATAGATAACAAGCAGACAGATGGCGAGCGTTAGTCAGAAAACAAAATGTAGCATCAAAAAGTCACTTATTTAAACATCAGACGTTTTTGTTTTACTCCACACACTATCATTTTAACTAGGGTTGATTGGAATATGCGGGTAGATTAATTAACCCCACATATCAAAAGTGCAAGCTGAATTTGCTGAAATGAATATTGATTTTATTATGTACATCATGATGAAACATCGTATATGTATGTATATATATGATGTGCGCGTGCGTATGTTCATGCGTATCTGTCTATATTCGGCTACAGCAAATTTACCAATATTCAACCGGAATGAAAGATTTAAATTTAAGTAAATAGTCGAAAGCGAAAACACTTGAAATGGCAATCAATACTGAAAGCTTCATCAGTAGGTTACTTGTAGATAGTGATTAAAGAACAATGTTATAATATAGTTCAGTGAATTACTTATTTAAATGTATCTGTTGGTGTATGTATACATACATGGATAATAAAGAAGGAAACAATGACTAAGTAGATAGTTTATGAAAACAATTGAATTTTAAAGAAAAGTTCAACTGATTCTTTTTATTAATTTAACTAATTATATGGTGTACTGGGTTTAAATTGATGGAAAAAACAGAGTAAACAAGAATAACGATTGGAGAAATAGAAGAGTATAAATTTGTTTGTATTTTATTTACACCTCTCATTAGATGCTTGCAGTCTGTACTATTTAAAAATTAAAACACATAATGGAGCTCAACACACTTATAAAACTTAATTGGGAGTTAATGTAATCACTTATCAACATAAGGAATCGAAGATCCAGATAAAGTTAAATAACTAAATACAGGAAGTGTGCAAAAGAACACTGGGATGCATTAACAGAAGCAAGAGGACAACTGGTTTGAAATTTGTGAATAACTGTTAATTCAAATCAGAAGAAATAAACAACATAAAGTTTGTCAAAAATAAAACTATGAATTAGAGGAATCAATATATTTACAAGTGATATTCTTCAGAGACTAATTACAGTTAAGGTATCAATTTAAATTAGGAATCACTAGATGCTTATTCTGTCCAAACATAAGACTTGCAGACGACGAGGATTTATAATTTTGTCGGAAATTGAAATCGGGATCTTTAAGTTATGTGGAAAACGCATGACCTTTAAAAATCCTAAGTTTTTCTACAAACGTATTTTGCATCTCTTTTGCAGTCACTTGGAAAATATATATTTGGGAAAAGTGATGCAATGAAGTAAGTAAATGATAGAAATAGTTGAATAATAATCTGTAGGCATGTGAGGGTTATAAAGATACTAGGACAAAGATGGATTAGAGACTACTTTCTTTTAAAAAAAATAAATAAGATTTCGAGCACTTGATAGCAATAATTTCAGTGAATTTTAGAATACTAGGGTTTAGTTGTTAACGGATTATCATGGAAAATTTTATGGCGTTTAACTAGTATTCTATATCACAAAAGTTTCTAGAAATTGTTCTGCTAATTAGGATTTGATGAAATAAGGTAACATTATTCTAATCCAATCGTTATTCTTGGTCATTTCAAGGAAATACTAGTTGATTATTAACACTGAACAAAATCTTAAAATTCTAACAAACCAGGTTTTTACCCATCAACCACAACTCTCAGTCGGATTTCTATTTTTCTTACTTAAAATGCTAGGTCTACAGAGTTTAATAACCATGTAATAAGTTTTTAAATGTTTTTATAGTACCTTAAATATAGACTACAATAATGACTAACTTGGAAATAAATGGTTGAATTTGATTATACTGAATATATTGAATGATTATTAAAATAACCTGAAGTAATTTTCCACCATTTTTTAACCAATGTAAATAAACGTGATGTCGAAGAAGAAAATATGGTGTCAAAGTAAAGTATTACACTAGGTGTATCATTTTTAACATGACAAATATACAATTGGAAATTTACAATTAGGGGGGGTTTATGGAGATAGTTAATTGTCAATTTTGATTTCACGAATTGATCTGAACCAGACAACCATTGATCATCTAGAAGCACTGGACAGCTGTTCCGTCCTAGTATGTGACTCCTCAGCAGTATACATCCACCACCCCGCCGGGGATCGAACCCAGGACCCTCTGGCTTCGCGGCGAACGCTTTACCATTGGACCACTGAGTCGGCTCCAAACGGTTGATATTTCCAATTCAGTCAATTCGTGATACGTTGCTCGACCTCCTCCATGCCATCGGTAGGTGATAAGTGGTTGTCTTATTCAGATCAATTCGTGAAATAAAAATTCAAAATTTCACTGATTATACAAATTCAATTGAAAACCTAGTATATATAAATTTGGAGGTCATTTTAAAATCACGAACAAATATTTAAATGGTACCTCTTCATGGACTTTAAAACTTTTAGAGCTAATTTGTGTACATTACTCAAACTTCTATATTGACATGGCTATCCAAGCAGCTACATTAGTTACTTATCCAAAGAGATTTCAAATAATATGGCTGTTTTAAGTTATAACTACGAGAAAGAGAAAGAAAAGGAATCATTCCTGACTGCTTTTTCGCTAACTCACATTACAGTAGAATGTTACACCATCTATTTCTATTTACTATCACGGTTCCATAACTCCGCCTGTAGCCCTTCTAGGGTTACTGCCGGTCCCAACCCCGGGTAAAGGAGGAGGGTTGGGCATGGGGCTAGCATTCATATCCCATAAAACCCAAACTTGCTAAAAAAACTCTAGCCAGATTAAACAAACTAAACCATTTAAACTCTGCCCTGGAAGTAGAAGGATTGTTTATGACGCCTCATGATGAAAGCCGAAATTCTTCGGAAGTCTTGAGGCCGATGCCCCCCCCTTCTAACAACCAGAGCAAAAACTTCTATAGGTACATGGAATGTTCAGATAATGTGAGAGAGCGGAGAGATAAATCAAATAAACACAGAAATGAAGAGATACAAATTGACAATACTCGGAATCAGCGAAACCCATTGAACTCAAGCTGGACAGAAAACATTGGCTTCGGGAGAGATGCTACTATACTCCGGACACGAAGAGGCAATTGCTCCCCACACTCAAAGAGTTGCTCTGATGCTGTCCAGAGATGCACGTAATGCACTTGTGGGATGGGAACCACATAGACCCAGGATCATCAAAGCATCTTTCAAAACAATGAAGAAAGGGATCACAATGAATATTATCCAATGCTATGCACTAACCAACGACAGCAACGACGAAGACAAAGATCAGTTTTACGATAGACTGCAATCAATTATAGCAAAGTATCGAGGAAAGGATCTGACAATACTGATGGGGCACCTAAACGCCAAAGTCGGAATGGACAACACTGGATATGGAGAAATCATGGGATGACAAGGACTGGGAGACAGAAACGACAATGGTGAAAGATATACAAACCTATATGCTTTCAACGAATTGGTTGTAGGTGGTACAATATTCGCCCACAAACGCATACACAAGGCTACATGGGTCTCACTGGATATTACTACAGAGAATCAAATCAATCATATACGCATCAATAAAAATTTAGAAGATCAATGGAAGATGTGAGAACAAGGAGAGGAGCTGGCATAGCTTCAGATCACCACCTGGTGGTTGCCAAGATTAAACTGAATCTAACGAAGCAGTGGACAACTGGAGTGGCAGTAGTACAACAGTTCAATATAGACTTTCGTCGAGATACTGACAAACTCAAGGAATTCAAAATAGTTCTCAATAACAGGTTCCAAACCTTACAAGATCTAGCGAAAGGAGAAGAAACCACTATGGAGGATAACTGGAATGGAATCAAAGAAGCACTAACGTCAACGTGTCAGGAAGTTCTAGGCCGCAAGAAGCACCATTATAAGGAGTGGATCTCCATTGAGACATTGAGCGAAATTCAACAAAGGAGGAACAAGAAGATAGAAATCAACAACAGCCGAACAAGAGCAGAGAGAATCAAGGCTCAAGCTGAATACTCAGAAGCAAATAAGGAGGTAAAGAAGAGCATTAGAGCTGACAAACGGAAATACATCGAAGGACTTGCAACGACAGCGGAGAAAGCTGCAAGAGAAGGAAATATGAAACAGCTATACGACACAACGAAGAAACTGGCAGATAAACATGGTAAACCAGAGTGACCGATCAAGAACAAAGAAGGCAAGACAATCACCGAGATTCAAGAACATAGGAACAGATGGGTAGAACACTTTGAGGAACTCGTGAATATGCCAGCTTCACTGAACCCACTGGACATGGAAGCAGCACCTACAGATCACCCGATAGATGTCACTCCACCAACGATGGAAGAAATCAAGAATGCTGTTAGATAAATCAAAAGTGGGAAGGCAGCAGGACCTGACAATATACCAGCTGAAGCACTCAAGTCAGATATCGACCTAACAGCAAGGATAATCCACGTTTCATTCGGGAGGATCTGGGAGGAAGAACAAGTGCCGGCAGACTGGAAAGAAGGACATCTTATCAAGATACCAAAGAAAGGAGATTTGAGTAAATGTGACAAC
Organism: Schistosoma mekongi; assembly: GCA_034768735.1. Lineage (NCBI taxonomy): Eukaryota > Metazoa > Platyhelminthes > Trematoda > Strigeidida > Schistosomatidae > Schistosoma > Schistosoma mekongi. Next base: position 48,572,411 of record CM068305.1, on the reverse strand, counting down.
TACAGAGGGATCACGCTACTGTCGATACCAGGGAAAGTCTTTAACAGAGTATTGTTGAATAGAATGAAAGATTCAGTGGAGGCTCAACTTCGAGATCAACAAGCTGGTTTTCGTAAGGATCGGTCTTGCACAGACAGAATCGCAACACTACGGATCATCGTTGAACAATCAATTGAATGGAACTCGCCACTGTACATCAACTTCATTGATTATGAGAAGGCGTTTGATAGTGTAGATAGGAGAACACTATGGAAACTTCTTCGACACTACGGAGTACCAGAGAAACTCGTCAACATCATCCGGTACTCTTACGATGGAACACAGTGCAAAATTGTGCATGGTGGACAACTGACAAATGCATTCTCAGTGAGGACCGGAGTCAGACAAGGTCACCTACTCTCACTTTACCTCCTTATTTGCTTCTGAGTATTCAGCTTGAGCCTTGATTCTCTCTGCTCTTGTTCGGCTGTTGTTGATTTCTATCTTCTTGTTCCTCCTTTGTTGAATTTCGCTCAATGTCTCAATGGAGATCCACTCCTTATAATAGTGCTTCTTGCGGCCTAGAACCTCCCGACACGTTGACGTTAGTGCTTCTTTGATTCCATTCCAGTTATCCTCCATAGTGGTTTCTTCTCCTTTCGCTAGATCTTGTAAGGTTTGGAACCTGTTATTGAGAACTATTTTGAATTCCTTGAGTTTGTCAGTATCTCGACGAAAGTCTATATTGAACTGTTGTACTACTGCCACTCCAGTTGTCCACTGCTTCGTTAGATTCAGTTTAATCTTGGCAACCACCAGGTGGTGATCTGAAGCTATGCCAGCTCCTCTCCTTGTTCTCACATCTTCCATTGATCTTCTAAATTTTTATTGATGCGTATATGATTGATTTGATTCTCTGTAGTAATATCCAGTGAGACCCATGTAGCCTTGTGTATGCGTTTGTGGGCGAATATTGTACCACCTACAACCAATTCGTTGAAAGCATATAGGTTTGTATATCTTTCACCATTGTCGTTTCTGTCTCCCAGTCCTTGTCATCCCATGATTTCTCCATATCCAGTGTTGTCCATTCCGACTTTGGCGTTTAGGTGCCCCATCAGTATTGTCAGATCCTTTCCTCGATACTTTGCTATAATTGATTGCAGTCTATCGTAAAACTGATCTTTGTCTTCGTCGTTGCTGTCGTTGGTTAGTGCATAGCATTGGATAATATTCATTGTGATCCCTTTCTTCATTGTTTTGAAAGATGCTTTGATGATCCTGGGTCTATGTGGTTCCCATCCCACAAGTGCATTACGTGCATCTCTGGACAGCATCAGAGCAACTCTTTGAGTGTGGGGAGCAATTGCCTCTTCGTGTCCGGAGTATAGTAGCATCTCTCCCGAAGCCAATGTTTTCTGTCCAGCTTGAGTTCAATGGGTTTCGCTGATTCCGAGTATTGTCAATTTGTATCTCTTCATTTCTGTGTTTATTTGATTTGTCTCTCCGCTCTCTCACATTATCTGAACATTCCATGTACCTATAGAAGTTTTTGCTCTGGTTGTTAGAAGGGGGGGGCATCGGCCTCAAGACTTCCGAAGAATTTCGGCTTTCATCATGAGGCGTCATAAACAATCCTTCTACTTCCAGGGCAGAGTTTAAATGGTTTAGTTTGTTTAATCTGGCTAGAGTTTTTTTTAGCAAGTTTGGGTTTTATGGGATATAAATGCTAGCCCCATGCCCAACCCTCCTCCTTTACCCGGGGTTGGGACTGGCAGTAGCCCTAGGAGAGCTACAGGCGGAGTTAGTTTTTCATAGTACATGATTATTAAACAGCTAGTTTTGGAAGGAAAATATCTTCGGCCTTAATGGAATGTGAAAATCCCACTTAATTCATGTTAAATCGAAGTACTTTACATATCTAAGATATTTTCCAACCCGAATAATTCATTCTCTACATTTCCACCAAATCATAAGTTTAAAATTTACTAAATCTAGAAATTCAAATCTTTGCATGCATAGTCTATTGTCTGATGGTTAAGTGCTTTCAGCAACGCCTTAACCTACTAGGTTCTATCCATGGTGTGGTTTCAACCTGAATTCCACTTTTAACAACCATCAGTAAGTCTGGAATTTAGGACAAATTATAAGTTTCTTTATATTTAGTTAACAGATATGGGACAAAACTCTTGAATTGTGGAGAAAATTAATAACTAGTAAGTTCCGTTGTGCCAATGTTAGTACTACACTAATAACATCGAATGAGTCCATTTGCACAAGGAATTTGTTAAAGTTAACTTCCAACACTGACAAAATGCGCACTTTGAGAATAAAGCCTGATTACTTTGATCTGATGTTTGATTATTCCCCACTTGTTATCAGTTGGTAACGCAAACTGTTCTCAAACACAATTTAATGTAGTACATGCTTATGACCTAAGTTATCAACGATGTTTTATTCGTGACATGAATTCTTAAACTGCATTATAGAAAATGATGCAGCTTTGAAAGTGATATAGGGTAAAATAAAGCTCTTCCCCCCCCCGACCGATTTCTAATTGTTCATGACTCATCAAATGTTTTCAATTTAACAAAATAATAACGCGGACCCTTCTAAAAATAGGAAACTTGATGGGTCACTGTCAAACTTGCTGAGTTGAGCACGAAGTTTCTATTTCTATACGACTACATTATTAAGCAGGAGTACCTGAAATATTACTAGGAAACGCTGAGCTGAATTCATATCTCACTCAATTACAAACATTTCGAACAGAAAAAATCATTGATTTCATTTTCTTACCGATCTCTCAACTTGGAGAGAACTTACCCGTAACTCAAGTATATTAACCACTTCTCAACTACTTAACTGGAATGAGATTATATGATGTTAATTATAATATTAATAGCCGCCACAAATATATTCAGTTTTGAAATTTAATCAATCAGATGAGAGATCTTGTGATCAAGGACTCCAAATATTCATATCTACTCATCACGTTTGTAGCAACCAGTTTCTTGATTAAAAACACCAAATCCATTACCTACTGACTAAAGAACACAGGCAACAGCCGAAACAACTTAAGGATAACAACGATCCTTTAATAACACCTTGATAAAAAAGCTGGAGTGAATTCGGTAGATCTAAAAGTTTATATAGACAAAAACCAACCTTTCTGTCAGGTGTAGTCAAGCTTTTGAATAAGTTAATCTAGAATAATAAAAGTTAAACAACTGACAAACGACTGATTGATATTTTCCAAACAATAAAAAGTGTGTTTAATAAAAGATTATCTATACGAATGAATTAAACCATCCGATTCTATAATTCAGTGACTGTATGGTTTGCCCAAAATTCACAAACCAGGATTGTCCATTCTTCCAATTCTCAATATGTTACATTTACCATGATACCATACTGCCATACGGTTAATCAGCCTCGCTGAATCTTCAAACACACCATACGAGGTTTTTCTGACTTCGTCGATATTGTAAAGAACGTGAACCTAAACAACAAATGTATTATATCGCTTGATGTTTAGTCATTGTTTATAGATATCCCTCTCAATGAAACTATTTGTTTCACTTGTAAAATTATATTGGTGATAACATGATAAACAATCGAATACCAATCACGCATCTCAATGAACTATTATTATGGTACACGTCCAGTTCACGAAGAGATGAAAAATCAATTAGATACCCCCCTCTACCTAAGTACCTCACTAGTAGGTTGCTCCATGACTAGTCTGAAAAGTAACTAACTGAAGCCAACTATTGGCAACCTCTGTTTGAATGAAATGTATGTCGTTGATACCTTTATAATCTAAACAATCTCCAACAACTTTTCATCATCTCTCACCCATCTACCGAATTCTCTCTTGAAAGAAGAATGAACATTATTTCCACTTTCTAAATGTCCAGTTGTAAAGAAAAACCAGTGGAACATTGCAAAGATCCATTTACAGAGAGCATATTTATAACGGTCAACTAACAGGTTCCTATATCTTGGTCCAATCAGTATATATATATGCACATGATTCATTTCATTATTACTTCTGTTTGTTTTACGAACAAAAGTAAAGGATTTTTACTAGTTCATTTGATTTACGGGTATCTGATATTTTTAGCCTGAATATCTTGGTCATAATATCTTAAAACTGGATGAGGCAAATTCAGATCTCTCATTAGTTGCCTAACATTTATAGACACGCCTCAGTTTAAAAGTGCTTACTTTCTTGAAAACATGTTCCTGAGTTTACTCCAGATTGTTTGCAATCAAGTGACATCGAACCACAATACATGCGATGTTTAGTCATTTAAGCTAGTGACTAAATCATAACTTTATCAATAATGTTTCATCAGCTTTAAACGACTGAGTAAGTACCACATTAAGGATAACCCCGAGATTAATTAATTTAACACTTTAGATTTAAAAAACCCAAAGATGGAATATGAAGACATACTCAGAGGTACGTTCATTTCTTATACAATAAAGCTGGAATGTGTTGTATTAAATGTCTGTTTATCTATAAAATATCCCATGGAATGACTGTAGACTTTTGCAGTCATTTTTGTTACGTGGTAATATCATTAGGATAGATCATAGAGGAAATTCACTCTAAGATATTCTAGAATCCCTTAAAGAAAGCAAGGCTGAAAATTAAAGTAGGCCTCTTATTCTATTATTTATGATGTAAATCACAAACATTTCGAATACTACAGTATACAGTGTTTAGTGTTTTTGAGCTCACGTTTGATGTTGTTTTAAAAAAACACCCTGGATATAGTTTGATAAGTTAACAATCTAATCTTAATGTCCCACAGGACACTAACATCTTCCCCCCCCTAAGACGTTTTACACGATTAAAGTACCACTTAACTGACATCACTACATTTACCCATCCTTAACTTATACTCTCTGAACTGAAGCATAAGATATTTCGTTAAATATGTCATACTGATTGTTGAAATCGTAAATTTTCTTTATTTAAGGTGACTAAGATATGCATGTTTACTGTACTACCTACTGAGGCTTGGGATTTTCATTAGGAGTGATTTTCAAGATGCCTAGGGTAGGTCAATCGAAGATACAGCACCAATCTATGAAGGTACTAAATGTTGATCTGAACTCTATTGCTATATGCATAAACAATATCGTTGTGGTTTGTTCGAAATTGGCAACTACCTATTATACGTTAGGTGACATGATATGCATTCATTCTTTATCTTATCCCAGATCTTTGGTCTCTGCATTTTGTGCATTTTTGTTCCAGTCCGTTTTTCTGAATTATATGCTCTACAATTAGTCTTTCTCACTAACATTAGAGCGATTACCGATTTGACTTATCATTCTTCTGGGTAACTTCATCTTGTAGTGTTGGAAAGATTTAACAACCTGGGTTTATAAAGATTTTCGCATGTTTCTACGTTGATAAAAACTGACAAACTAGTTGAAGTAGAATCTAAGCATCAATACTTTTAGTTTTATTAAATCTCTTCACGAATTTTCATTAATTTAATAAATAAGCACACCAAACTGGTTACAGTGCTTAAATTTCCATACACAATTCCTCTTTAATGGATAACTATGCCCATTATTCAAAGGAAGGAATTATTCCAAATATTGGCCGCTGCTGGTATTGTCGTTATAGCTACAGTCGGATGTTTGACTTTAAACACAAATGTTAGGATCAAAAATCAATTATCAATACCTTCCAAAAATTAAAATATTCTAATCGTTAACGCATATTTGATGATAAACAGATTTCAGGTAGTAATGTGCATAACACTGAAAAACTGTAATCATTTGAACCCAGTTGTTTTCTCTCCTCAGAAATAAACAATTGAAAATCGATGAACACTGATTATTATGTAGTTAAATAAGCTGTAAAATTTACATATTTGCACCAATACGATCACAAAACGTTACAGTTTAATTTTTGTTAAATTGCACATTTTAATAATTCAGCAAGAGCAATTATTAAATATATGAAGTTTGATTAATGAAAATTTAGTATAGAGCTAGAGGAAACAGTGAGGATCGTTCAGTTTTGTACTTTATATCACGGACTAACTGTATGTAGACAGTAATCGAGAATCAGCCAGGACTAGACATCTGTTTTACTCTGTAAATGAATTCCATACTTATGTGCAATCACTACTCGACTGAAAATTAAGCCTACGAAATTTAAACCTCACCTAACGCTGTTAATTTTCGGACAGTTTGGTTAGTATTCAATGGTTCATATTTTTAACCTCAGTCAATTCCCGGTAATAAAAAAATTCGGCGAATTACTATTCACATACGAGAAACTATCCTTCAGCACTAATCATAATATTTTTTGTGACCGTTAGCTTAAGGTCTATTACCATGCATAACGTTTAATGAGATTAATACCAATCTAATTCCATTAGATTTCATTAATTAATACGCATATATAAATGTATTAATAGCCATTTAATTCATTCAAATGTACTTTAATGTTTTTCCAATATTATTGAAAAGTCACATAAACACGTCCTATATTTGTACTCCTATTCACATGTTAAATTTTAATTTTCTAAACTTCAGTATGTAATCTAACTAAACACTAAATGATTCGATGTTCCACTGTGATCTGAAAAGTTGCCTTTCACAATATTTTGAATATGTAAAATGGATATAGAGATTTTCGTACAATTCTAAAGTGGATTTTGTCAGACCAACAGAAAACAAGTTAAGAAAGGGAAGTACTTAAAAGTTACTATCACTTTGTTTAAAAATCCAAGTATTGTGCATCACTTCAGTTAAATACCTTCAGGTCTTACGTCAAATGTGACATCGTTAAAACAGTTAATCGAAATCTAATATGTGTATATATTCAGTTTTCGTCATACGGTTATGAAAAATCAACTGGCACTCAGTATTCCTTTCATCCTTATTTTTAATTATTCTTTAAAATTCGTGTTAACTAATGGTGAAAAAATTCTATTCGACTAAATTTCAGAAATAAAACTACTAGTGAGAACAAAGATTTTCATCGTTTTATTACTGAAAATAGCACTGTTATCGGTTCCAAGTTTCTTGTCATAGAAATATATGTGCAAACACAAGCGTGGTTTGGAGGTAGCTAGTAGGAAAACGTTGGAAGTGGGCTTCATGCTATCAGTAAGCCATACCTGCACACATGAGGAAAGTGATGTTCCTAGGCAGATTCTACCCCAATTCACCTTTTTTAACAGTCCACAACTGCTGACACAGAGATATTACGGTCGAAGACCGCGAAAGTGGGTGACTTTGGATGGAATTCGCGAGTGTTCATGTTTCCTCGAGACTGTAAAGAAGACTTGCTGACAAGTGTCGAATATGTTTAGGTTGTTTGCCGACAGTCCTTAAACCACTTATCTCATTGTAGTGCCCCTGATATCGAATATCGTAGGCTAGTGGCAATATTGCAAATTGGTCAATAAATTAAAACTATGCAAGACTATACAAACGTCACATTAATCACTACCAAGTGACCGGTCGACATCTACATATGCACATATGAATCATCTGATCGTTAACATGGAAATAAGAGCAATTTACTTACTACAAAACATCAGGATTATAAACGTCTCCATTTTTGCAAAGATTAATAAAGTTGCTTTTTAAAAAATATACTTAAATCATCTCATAGTTCAATGAACATGGAGATTTGGTAATGTGGGTGCTTCTTTTAAAATAAAACTTAATATGACATGAAATCTGTCATAAAACAAGACAGGTTAAACTATAATCTTAATCGTAAATGGCTTTTGTCAGACACCACTGAACATCAATTTTGTGCTCTTTCGAGACTAATCATTAATACATATGCACTATCACACTATCATACGACAAAAAAATCTAGAACCTTCAATTATTACAACAAGATGAAAGTTACGAACCAACAGACAGTTATGATAGACTAGTCTGTTTACTGACAGATTCTACACTCAACTAATCTTCATTTTCAAAGGTGAGTTAGAATATTTCTAGCTTCGATCAATTAGTATTTTAGTGTATTCAATGCACAATGTCTTCAACACTGTATACATCTCACTTTCGTTTGATTAATATTAAAATCAATACCAACTTTCCGTGTGAGAAATAGATATTCCTCTCAACTTTTTATTTACTTCATAATCAGTATATGGATACATAGAAAATCTTTTAAACAATTAATGGACTTTGTCCTTTATTTAGAAACAGCATTAGCAATTTCTCATCCAATGCTGCTGAGGAGTCCCGTACTAGAACAAAACCGTTGTCCTGTGTTTCCTGGTTTTCACTGGTACCAAGCCAACATCAATCTGTGACGCATTCAGTCAATTCAGATATAACTTGATGTTGGTTTTTGGAGATTAGTTTTAATTTGTTGATTTTACTCGTCGACTAGGTACCGATGGAAACAGAGGAGCGCCGTGCTACTCTTTCGTCTACGTTCTGGGCTCCTCAGCAGTGGACACCTTGAACTGTTCTTTGCAACACCTGATATAATAGTAATTTTCATGAGTAAATCAAAAAATATCGCTAGGAACAACGCCTATGTTTGATTATGGAACCGTGACACTTACTTTACTTACTTACTTATGCCCGTTACTCCTCGCTGAGGAGCATAGGCCGCTCACCAGTGTTCTTCATTTAACTCTGTCCTGAGCAATCCTTTCCAATTGTTTCCAGTTGCTGTTCATCCCTTTAATGTCTGCTTCCAATTCTCGACGCAGCGTGTTCTTTGGCCTTCCTCTTTTCCGTTTCCCAACAGGATTCCATGTTAATGCTTGTCTCGTGATGCAGTCTGATGGTTTGCGTAATGTATGTCCTATCCACTTCCAATGTCTTTTGTTAATTTCCTCTTCGGCTGGAAGTTGGTTTGTCCTCTCCCATAGTAAGTTATTGCTGATGGTTTCCGGCCAACGGACATTCAGTATCTTTCGTAGGCAGTTGTTTATAAATACCTGTATCCGTCTGAGGATGTTTGCAGTAATTCTCCAGGTTTCAGCTCCATACAGTAGAACTATCTTAAAGTTCGATTTGAAGAGTGTGACTTTGAGGTTAGTTGATATTTGTTTTGAGTCCCATATGTTTTTCAACTGTAGGAATGCTGCCCTTGCCTTGCCAATCCTCGTCTTTACATCTGCATCGGACCCTCCTTTTTCATCGATGATGCTCCCCAGATATGTGAAAGTATTCACTTCTTCCAGAGTTTCTCCATCAAGTTGAATTGGGTTGGTGCTCTCTGTGTTGTATTTGAGAATCTTGCTCTTTCCCTTAAGTATTTTCAGGCCTTCTGATGCTGAAGTTGCTGCTACACTGGTTGTCTTTGCATGCATCTGTTGGTGGGCACTGTTGCTAAAAGCGCTAGATCATCCGGCAAGTCCAACATCATCAAGTTTGCATCTACTTGCAAGTAAGCTAAGCTAAGCTAAGTAAAAGTAAGTAAGTAATAAGTAAGTAGTAAGTAAGTAAGTAAGTAAGTAAGTAAGTTAAGTAAGTAAGATAAGTAAGTAAGTAAGTAAGTATAAGTAGTAAGTAGTAAGTAAGTAAGTAGTAGTAAGTAAGTAGTAAGTAAGTAAGTAAGTAAGTAAGTAAGTAAGTAAGTAAGTAAGTAAGTAAGTAGTAATAAGTAAGTAAGTAAGTAAGTAAGTAAGTAGTAGTAAGTAAGTAAGTAAGTAAGTAAGTAAGTAGTAAGGTAGTAGAAGTAAGTAAGTAAGTAAGTAAGTAGTAAGTAAGTAAGTAAGTAAGTAAGTAAGTAGTATAAGTAGTAAGTAAGTAAGTAAGTAAGTAATTAAGTAAGTAAGTAATAAGTAAGTAAGTAAGTAAGTAAGTAAGTAAGTAAGTAAGTAAGTAAGTAGTAGTAAGTAAGTAAGTAGTAGTAAGTAGTAAGTAAGTAAGTAAGTGTAAAGTAAGTAATTAGTAAGTAAGTAAGCTAAGTAAGTAAGTCAAGTAAGTAAGTAAGTAAGTAAGAAGTAAGTAAGTAAGTAGTAAGTAGTAAGTACGTAAGTAGTAAGTAAGTAAGTAATAAGTAAGTAGTAAGTAATAAGTAGTAAGTAAGTAAGTAAGTAAGTAATAATAAGTAAGTAGTAAGTAAGTAGTAAGTAAGTAAGTAAGTACGTAAGTAAGGAAGTAAGTAAGTAAGTACGTAAGTAAGTAAGTAAGTAAGTAAGTAAGTAAGTAAGGAGTAAGTAAGTAAGTAAAGTAAGTAAGTAAAGTAAGTAAGTAAGTCAAGTAAGTAAGTAAGTAAGTACGTAAGTAAGTAGTAAGTAAGTAAGAAGTAAGTAAGTACGTAAGTAAGGAAGTAAGTAAGTAAGTAAGTAAGTAAGTAAGTAAGTACGTAAGTAAGTAAGTAAGTAGTAAGTAAGTAAGTAAGTAAGTAAGTAAGTAAGTAAGAAGTAAGTAAGTAAGTAAGTAAGTAAGTAAGTAAGTAAGTAAGTAAGTAAGTACGTAAGTAAGTAAGTACGTAAGTAAGTAGTAAGTAAGTAAGTAAGTAAGTAGTAAGTAAGTAAGTAAGTAAGTATAAGTAAGTAAGTAACGTAAGTAAGTAAGTAAGGAAGTAAGGAAGTAAGTAAGTAAGTAATGTAAGTAAGTAAGTAAGTACGTAAGTAAGTAAGTAAGTAAGTAAGTAAGAAGTAAGTAAGGAAGTAGTAAGTAAGTAAGTAAGTAACGTAAGTAAGTAAGTAATAGTAGTAAGTACGTAAGTACGTAAGTAAGTAAGGAAGTAAGTAAGTAGTAAGTAAGTAGTAGTAAGTAGTAAGTAAGTAAGTAAGTAAGTTAAGTAAGTAAGTAAGTAAGTAAGTAAGTAAGTAAGTCAGTAAGTAAGTAAGTTAAGTAAGTAAGTACGTAAGTAAGTAAGTAAGTAAGTAAGTCAGTAAGTAAGTAAGTAAGTAAGTAAGCTAAGTAAGTAAGTTAAGTAAGTAAGTAATTAAGTAAGTAAGTAAGTAAGAAGTAAGTAAGTTAAGTAAGTAAGTAGTAAGTACGTAAGTAAGTAAGTAATAAGTAATAAGTAAGTAGTAAGTAAGTAAGTAAGTAAGTAAGTAAGTAAGTAATTAAGTAAGTAAGTTAAGTAAGTAAGTAGTAAGTAGTAAGTAAGTACAGTAAGTAAGTAATTAAGTAAGTAAGTCAGTAAGTAAGTAAGTAGTACGTAAGTAAGTAGTACGTAAGTAAGTAAGTCAGTAAGTAAGTAATAAGTAGTAAGTACGTAAGTAAGTAAGTCAGTAAGTAAGTAATAGTAAGTAAGTAATTAAGTAAGTAAGTACGTAGTAAGTAAGTACGTAAGTAAGTAATTAAGTAAGTAAGTACGTAAGTAGTAAGTAAGTACGTAAGTAAGTAGTACGTAAGTAAGTAAGTAATGTAAGTAAGTAAGTACGTAAGTAAGTAAGTCAGTAAGTAAGTAAGAAGTAAGTAAGTACGTAAGTAAGTAAGTCAGTAAGTAAGTAATTAAGTAAGTAAGTAAGCTAAGTAAGTAAGTAAGTACGTAAGTAAGTAAGCTAAGTAAGTAAGTTAAGTAAGTAAGTAAGTTAAGTAAGTAAGTTAAGTAAGTAAGTAAGGAAGTAAGTAAGTAATTAAGTAAGTAAGTAATTAAGTAAGTAAGTAAGCTAAGTAAGTAAGTAAGGAAGTAAGTAAGTAAGCTAAGTAAGTAAGTACGTAGTAAGTAAGTAAGTAAGTAAGTACGTAGTAAGTAAGTAGTACGTAAGTAAGTACGTAAGTAAGTAGTACGTAAGTAAGTAAGAAGTAAGTAAGTAAGTCAGTAAGTAAGTAAGTACGTAGTAAGTAAGTACGTAAGTAAGTAATAAGTAAGTAGTAAGTAGTAAGGTAAGTAAGTAAGAAGTAAGTAAGTAATGTAAGTAAGTAAGTAAGTAATAGTAAGTAAGTAGTACGTAAGTAAGTAAGCTAAGTAAGTAAGTAAGTAAGTAAGTAAGTAAGTAAGTAAGTAAGTAAGAGTAAGTAAGTAAGTAAGTAAGTAAGTAAGTAGTAAGTAAGTAAGTAAGTAAGTAAGTAAGTAAGTAAGTAAGTAAGTAAGTAAGTAAGTAAGTAAGTAAGTAAGTAAGTAAGTAAGTAAGTAAGTAAGTAAGTAAGTAAGTAAGTAAGTAAGTAAGTAAGTAAGTAAGTAAGTAAGTAAGTAAGTAAGTAAGTAAGTAAGTAAGTAAGTAAGTAAGTAAGTAAGTAAGTAAGTAAGTAAGTAAGTAAGTAAGTAAGTAAGTAAGTAAGTAAGTAAGTAAGTAAGTAAGTAAGTAAGTAAGTAAGTAAGTAAGTAAGTAAGTAAGTAAGTAAGTAAGTAAGTAAGTAAGTAAGTAAGTAAGTAAGTAAGTAAGTAAGTAAGTAAGTACGTAAGTAAGTAAGTAAGTAAGTAGTAGTAAGTAAGTAAGTAAGTAAGTAAGTAAGTAAGTAAGTAAGTAAGTAGTAAGTAAGTAAGTAAGTAAGTAAGTAAGTAAGTAAGTAAGTAAGTAAGTAAGTAAGTAACTATGACACACTGAGAAAGTACATCACTTACTCTATTCGGTGTCTAATCGACAATTTACAGACTAAATCACTAGAGCCATATCGATCAACCAGTGGATCGGTAATAAACTGGTCACTTTTAAATTTTTAGTCAATTTCTAGTTAAAGTTCGTGTGGGATTTTAAGAGCATAATGTTACAAAATGTCGGAAAGTAGGACGAAACATTTTATCTATCAGTACCAAATTTTCAATTATTTTGAAGGTGACGTCAGTTCACCATCAAACTTTAAGTTAATTAGCTTAGCTATATATGAAGTCGTATCTAGCTAAGCTAATTAACTTTATTAAGCAAAAGTTTGAATTCTAGTTCAAGGGAATTTTTATTTGTATTTTTATGACTGTAACAATATGTGGGATATTCACAACCTGCAAAACACCTTTAAATGAAACATACATGTGTCTATGAGACAAGTTTACATAAAGAGAAAGGGAATGACAACTATCAGCCAAACGTGTTTCTTTGAACAGACAAATAAACAAGATTATTAAGCCGAAGGTATGTTGTAGAACTTCAGAAATATTTCCAAAAATTAATCGAATAGTTTAGCATTTTTCAGCTATGTTTGACACCAGGGATCAAATAAATACACGATGAATGGCGTTGAATTAACGGTTGTAAACAGTACTTGGCCAACAAGAATATGAGTATTGCATACAAGCAGCCAGCTCCTATCACAAAAGTGTCAATGAATTGTTATTAAACGTTCGAACAACCACGAATGAGTTGAATCCTAAAATTTTAATGCTGTTATATTTATAAGAGCCAGGTTGAACTTAGTCTGTTCCGCTAGTCACTCAGAGATACTGTAGGTGAGTAGAGTATTTGAGTTAACTAATAATAATTTCATATCCAACACGTTCACATTTTCCTCAGATTTACAAAATAGAAAATCTACAAGGACACCGGAAAAACATTCATACTTGTCAGGTGACTGTCGACTTTATTATTAAATGATCAACCGATGGGACTATTTATCCAAACGGGCTAGTTGTAGCTTCTATTCGTCAACACATTGAAAAAAGAAGTTTGATGAGTGAAGAAACTTTCATCTTTAAGAGTAACACAGGTTCGCTGACTTTCTTAGTAAATTAAAATATTGTAACTGAGGAAGTATTAATCATTATGTATCAGTGATATTTGTTTAATCTTAATTTATTCACTACCGATAAAAGTCGACCATGAAATATATTAGTATTTTGTTCATGTGATCAAACAAAGTGGTATTTAATACCGTACTAAACTGAAATTAATACATAAAAAATCCATAAATTTTTAGTTAATTATTACTGATCATGCATGTAACCATCACATGATTAACACATGCTTATTTATGATAATCAGTGGGTTTTTTTTATTATTGAAGAAGATATCGCCCAGATTTTTTTCATCACTCCTCAAATCTGCTAATATTTTTTAATTAAAATTATCCGCTAATTGTAAGGGAATGATAGAACGTATCTAGTTCACGAATGAATTAAGACTAAATTTTTATGAACGGTTGTGTTGAAATCACCAACTTGACATTACAACAACACCTATGATAATTAGTCAAGTTAATAAGCTAAAACAAAATGCCCAACTTCAAATGATCACCTGAATTTTACATGACCTTGAATTGCGACATTTAATTCACATGTTGTGAAATGTGTTATTGGACATTAGAAAACAGGTAAATTGTGAACTTAATTGACAATACTTAATTTCAGGTAAAATTTTGAATAAATTTCTATTTTCATTTTGGAAGATAACATGTGAGAAAAAAATCGTTAAACTGTCAACCAACATAAATTTGTTTTTATCACGTGTTTTATTGTTTAAGTTGAACATTGTAATATCGTGTCCGTTAAAATATCACAGTTTATTAACATTAATTATAACACTAATTAAATTTTGAATAGTGGTAGTAAGGAAGTACATAAAGTGAATTTTGCTTCTATAAGGATTCACACTTGATTTATGGTTTTGATGCTTGGAATGAGACAAACCTTTTTGAATGCTACTGTACTCTATATTTGTCAGGGTTTGTATTCTACTTCAAGGAATCAGTCAGATATTCATTTAGACAGTAACTGATCAAGAATACTTCTGAATATTGACATTGATTAATCCAAACTACTATAAATAATGCTATTTAGTAAAACTAGTTAATGGCATAGATTACAATCACAGGGCAAAGTATCTTTACAATAACCAATTCGATTGTTTCATAAGACAGTTATTTCATCCACTAGGTACTACACTTAACTACCAGGTGAATAGTCAGTGCGTAATTGCTTGTCTCAGATCGACTAAAATCTACGCCTAGGAAATATATATGTATATATATATATGTGATACGATATTGTATGTGCCACTCAAGATTATAAGTAGGTAGGTGATTAACTTAATATCTTATTAAGAGTTATTCTAATCATTTCATTTTAAATACAGGAGCAGAAAGCGTAATATGCATGTACTTAACAAATGATAACACTTCTGAGTAACTTAGGAGAATATTTAGGATCTCAATTATAAGATAATAGTAATAATAACTTGTAAGTAACAAGGATATCCATTGGAGATGATTGGCTTTCAATAAAAAAAATACGTTTAAAAAGTACATATAGGTATTATACAAGAGTTTTAAAACTAGTTGATTGAATGCGCCGCTTCAATTAAGAGTACGTAAGTCTACACTACAGCAATTCCCACTCAAAACATTTATACAGAAAAAAAAACTATTCACTCACCATTATTATCAGCTAATAGAGGAAAATTAAATCATTTTGACTGTTATCTTTCAACTACCTTCTCTGTAAATATTATTTTCCTTGTTGTTGTTGGTTACACGACACACAACTAAAGCCATTACTCAATTCATTAATTAAAGATAAGACAGTAAGTTAAGCATAAGATGCATGAAAACAAGGAAACATTGTAAATGATTTATGATTTCTACTGTCTATCATCTGTGCGTATAATAAGCTTTGTTTTAGAATTTTTAAAAATACTCTAGGTAACTATAGACTTTGAGCTGTTTCTTCTCTCTTTGACAAAAATATGACTGAGTATAAAACAAATTCATGAATAACTTGAATCAACCATCAATTTAAAAAAGGCTTTCTTTGAAGGAAACTAATAACAAAGGAACTAATTAAGTAATTGACTTGTCTGTACTTAAAAAAATATGATGTAAGCATTCAATGAAATATTCATTAAGTAGATTTGCATGACGTATTTAAATAGGAAATGCGGGGAGGGGATAGTTGTTTCTTCATTCCAATGTATTATTGAATTTTGTCCCATTTATCTTATGTTCTGCAACGGCTTGTAGCATTTTCTAGGACCTTGATTATTCTGTGCAAAAAGGTGTTTAGAAATAAATCTAAGTAATATATGATGAATTATTTGTGAAAATGAACTGCTGATGAATTCGACTATACAAACTTTGTAAATAGTACTAATAGAAGTATTTTTTTATATGAAATTCTATTCGGAGGTATTTTAAAAATGTTCACTTACATTTCAGTACATAGTAACCACTCAAGTGTCCATTAAAAATAGAGCAATTAGGGCAGATTGTTTCACGTGAAGATCAATTTATTCAAAGAGAATTGTGTGAGATTGCAACAGGAAAATGCTTTATTGTATTTGAGGCTTCTCGGTAGCGTTTGTTCATAACTTCTTACAGAATCCATTACAGTTTTTGATGTCTAAATGTGTGGAAAGGTGTAGTATTTAGATCATTGTATGCCGCTATGTTGACAAGTATCTTACATATATTTTTCGAAAATGATCATTTCTAATTTTTAGGACTATTGTATTCGGTACTTCGTAACCTTTGATTATTTTTGAAAACTCCTATGCTGAATGAATTTGTCACAGACCTACATTGGTAAGGTATCAGTGAAAAACAGGGAGCAATGAACAGCTGTTTTGTCCTAGTTTGGGACTCCACAGAAGTCCATACTCTAATTTTTGCCAAAAGACTTCAGATTAGCGAACGTCTAACCTCACTATCACCGGCATCCATTGGTAGAATTCCAACATCCATCAATTTGTAATATAGCACTATGATCATCCATTGTTATTAGTGAAAACTGTCTCATTCCCGATAAGTCTTAGCCCTACCAGTCACGACTTCTAACTAGAGATGCAGAAGTATCCTGAGGTTAGTCACTAGTGACAAGTTCAATCAGCAAGAAAATTTAATACCAATCTCCACAAACCACCTCCATTCAACTGTGTTATGTGACATAACTCCTTTATAGACCATTTGATAAAATTAATGGTTTTGGCTATATGGCATGTTATAAAGTGATTTAAACTGAATGTAAATCTCTTTGACCTACAATTTGGACACTCGCGACTACATACACTTGAAAAGCTTAGCAACATGCCGAGTAATCGGTGCCAAATTAATTTTAAATCTCTAATTGGTTCTGTATTTGAAAATGTGCGAAAGATTTTTGATAACTTCATAAAGTAATGCAATGCTTCTCTATTTTTATCATAGACTGTAGCTACTATTGTAATGTTGATGTGAACAAAATTCCCTCCATTGTCTTCATCTGAAATAATTTCTGGCTAAGTGATTACCTACATTTTCGCTTTCATTAAGTCATTATGTAAAAAAATTATGTACCCGGTTTTGAGTTTCTTCGTTTTCGTATATTAGACATAATTATACTGACTGGTCATCCCAGCCAAAATGGATGAAGGGACATCTGGAACCAGTGAATCATTGGCTGAGAGGTGAGTGCTTTCTCCGCTAAGTGTACGGTCAGCCAAGTTGTATTAACCCAACATCTTGTCCCATTCGTAGAATAATGTTACTTATATTACGCATTTAGAACTGAGCAGAAATAGTTTTCGTTGAGAATTCTTGATAGTTCGTCGAAAACATTTTCAGTAACCAGAAAAATGCTGGGAAAATTTTGTTCTGTCAGCGCCCTTTCTTAGAATTTCAAGAGAATTACAGACAATTGCGGACATTAATTTTACTATTCGACTGAGCAATTATTGACTTCGTCAATTTTATCATGTTTCCTATATGATCCACAGGTACCAAAGTTACGAACAAGTGTTAAAACAACACTATTTACCACACATACACTATTCTACAAAGTAATGCTTCATCCATACCTTCCACATTTTGTTTTCCAAGAATAGATTTCTTAAGACAAAGAATCCATCATAAGTCGATTTCTAAGAGTTCGATTACTCGATGTACTTATTTACTTACTTATGCCCGTTACTCCTCGCTGAGGAGCATAGGCCGCTCACCAGGATTCTCCATTTAACTCTGTCCTGAGCAATCCTTCCCAATTGTTTCCAGTTGCTGTTCATCCCTTTAATGTCTGCTTCCAATTCTCGACGCAGCGTATTATTTGGCCCTCCTCTTTTCAGTTTCCAAACAGGATTCCATGTTGATGCTTGTCTCGTGATGCAGTCTCATAGTTTCCTCAATGTATGTCCTATCCATTTCCAACGTCTTTTCTTAATTTCCTCTTCGGCTGGAATTTGGTTTGTCCTCTCCCATAGTAAGTTGTTGCTGATGGTTTTCGGCCAACGGACATTCAGTATCTTTCGTAGGCAGTTGTTTATAAATACTTGTATCCATCTGATGATGTTTGCAGTAACTCGGCCTGTAGCTCTTCTAGGGCTACTTCCGGTCCCAAGCCCGGGTAAAGGAGGAAGGTTGGACATAGGGCTAGCACCCACATCCCGTAAAACCCAAGCTTTCTAATAAAACGCAAACCAGATCAAACAAGATAAACCATTACTCGATGTATCAATATAGTAATTGGTAATCTTGTAGATAATTTCTGATTAATCCATTAGTAGTCTAAAGATAAAAGCGTTCTTCATTTTATAAAATATTGATTAACATCTTAGTAAAAATAACTTTATAGCTTCACAATAATGAGTTCATCATATTTATTTTTTGACAGCAAACAATACAAAATGAAATCATCGAATATTTTCTAGTTTCATATTTGCTATTTCTAGATAGTCTTGCATTTCCTGAAAAAGATGACATTTTATGGATGACTTACAGTGTTGGTTTAAACGACAGTAATAACAACAATAATATTATTATTATCCTTGTTGTTGCCAGTAACATCGGGAAAGAATCGTGTTGTTCAAGCATAATATTTCGTTGAAACAAATGATAAATTGCTTATCATTTTGGAATTCTTCAATAGATAAACCATGTTTTGTTTCCGAACGACTGGTGTTTACTTCATTTCTCTTCTTAATCAATGCATTGGCTAATTCCTCTTAGACACCTTGTTTTTGAAGTCTTCATCGTAGGCATACTTTAGCAAAGCAACCATTGAAAGCCGGGAACCACTGTTTATTACGACAGAAATCTTTAAGACTGTAAACAGTCTGAACAAAGGTCACCCTAACCTATCAACATAAAACAGTCCTAACTAGTGACTACCTTCGAAATAAATTTGGTGTAACTCCAATGAATTGTGGCCTATGAAGTCAATTATTAGAAAGCTGAGCGTTGTTAACTCCGGGTTGAATTGTGCTCACTGATGTGAAACTTAAGGAAAATTGCTCAGTATTTCCCAGTCTCATCAATTCTTTTGCTGTTATAACAAATCGAATAAATTTATCTTTATGGTTCTAATTTAATTGTAAAGCATATCAAAATGTCATTCAACCTATGTGTAGGTTATATCAACTCAGTCTATAAAATTCATTCTTTAATAAGGACTGGACAAATGTGACATTGGTCACTACTCACTGATTAGTAGATGTAAATATCTCGGTTCTGTAGATGACCAGTAGCTACCAAATTAGTTAGGTAGTAACGTCTAATTTTGAAAGTGAGTGGTTCGAGCAAGAATCTCACAGGAAAAATCAGTCCTTTCAAGACCTCATGTATGCTTTGTTAATTGATAGCAAGAAAGCTAGTTGAACCAGGGTTTCTTACCAACTATGTACAACAATATGATAGGCTACATCAAAACAAAAGTAAATAGGTGGAGAATAAACTTTTCTGTCATGAAAATTTGTGAAGTTCATCTTTATTGTAGGGAACATTCCTATAGATGCTCTACCAACGAGTTTATGCTGAAAAGTTGGGAGAAATATAGGAACAGCTTACTTTATATCTCAATCATCATTATTATGTTATTATATTAATTATACTACTGTTGAGAAAGGTTCATCTGTTGAATAAATTGCTGAATAAATTCCCCTTATGATGACATGGTACATGCATCAAATTTGAGACGATACAGAAGATTTGCAGCTTAGGGGGTGGGGTGATAATTTTGATACTTTGTGTTTTCTGTGCTTGATTGTTTGGTCATCCATTGTCTTTTAAAGCACGTACATATAATACTGTCTTGGAAGAAAGTGAAAGCTCCACAATCAAGTTATTCATGTCAGAGTACATTTCTTTAAAATACGGTTATTAATATACCTCACTGATAAGCACCAACTTGTTAAAATCTAAAGTTTAGATTTTTTTATGAATTGTCACCAATCGTTTAACATGAAATCACAATTTTCAGAGATAAACTAGTGACCAAATTAAAACTTTATCGATAATATTTAATCAACACAAACCATAATTAAAATATAAGTTACCAATCAGTGGTCTTTTCGGGTATATATCCTAGTTCTGAAGCCCAGATATCTGAGCTATTAAACTAGGTGATGCAGGTTTGAATCCTCAAGGGAACATAGAGTTTCCAGGATTGTAAAATGTGTACAAAGTAATTAAAAACTTACATTCAAGACTCTATTCCAATAGCTTACAACAGCCTAACAAGAACAATATTTAATTGTGGTTACATGAAAAAGTCAATTGAAACGAAGCGAAATATTTGAAGAAAAAGACTACACATCCTAAACCTTAAATTATTTTGTTTAAATTGACAGCAATATTTCAAGTAAATATGGGTTGGATATTTTCATTACAGTCATAACATGCTATGGTTTCTTGGTAAAATCTCTCGCTGTTAAATTCAACAACTGGTCAGTTACATCTCATTCTATCCGTGATATCAAGAAAACATACAGAAGATTTAATCCATATGAAAGACATTGATATTACTTGGTTGTAACATTCAATCCTTTTTGAATAGACACAAATAAATCAATGTTACTTTAAGTGAATAAAGCAAAAAAATTGTAATGGCTAGATGAATTTTTCCACAGAGCTTCAGAACACTCATTTATTATTCATTTTTAAATGTTTCCCCAAGTGGTTTGTTTGATTTGAAGAACACTAACTTTAACGGCGGATACACGAGTACTCGAAACATACAAAAACAGTTTATCTATCTTGTAGTGGAATTTACAGAAGTGCATAATCTTATCCAAAAACATACGTGAACTCAATGCGCTCCATATTGTATATTATGAAAAGCATAATTTCTCAAATGAATGACGTAGAATGAGTGCTGTTGTCTATTTAGAAAAACTTAGAAAAAGATTTAAACCATTAAATCACGACGATGTTTGCAAATCGTATCATACTTTGAGAGAGAATGAATGATTTTAAAGGCAATTTCTGTCCATGTTATTAGTAGAGCACAGAAATAAACAGTTATGTTGATTAATCAGTATGTATCAATAAGTGTTGTACTAATCCAGCTATTAAAACTGTTCCAATTCCATAGATTAAATAAGAATTTAGCTATCGAAGTATATTACAAAACGTCTAAGTGCATAATGTTTCAATTCTATATACATGAGAGCAATTTTCAGAGACACTTGAACTTGAATTTCTTGGCATTCAACAACAAAGTATGTCTGAAATCTCAGGGATCGAAACTTGCGTCACTTTGTGTCATAATTAAGCGCGTTATCACGTAAATATTTACTCATCGACTGATCCCTTATGGGGTTGGAACTTTATACTGACTAGTTACTATATCACGACTAAATTCATGCTTATCTATTACTTAGTACTGATAAAATATTACCAGCTAAAACTGAGTAAATAAGGAAAATCTCTAGGTTACTGAGCTAATAAATGTATCATTATATGTATATGTATGTATATATATATATACATATATATATGCATGCTCGACATGAACAGTGTACAAAGTATATTGACAATTTAGTAGATTACTTCTGCAAGAGTTAGGCTCTGATGTTGCTGTTATCCAAAACTGCAAAATGGCTCTATAATTACCGACTGAAGTTCATAGAATGCAAGGTAATCAAGATTATCCATTTGAACTATAAGCAACGTATTTGAAATTTCAATTTATGGCTTAAGTATTTCAGAAACGCATGCACTGTACAATGTAAAATAAAAAAACAAAGAATCATAAGATATGTCATCGACCAGATATAGATCAAAACTGTTTTAAATTTTATGCCTTCCTGAAGGTGATAGTAATTTCATGTTCGAAGAAGTTGGATACTGTTCACAAGCAATAAACTTTTTAAAGTCACTTCCGAAAGAGAAAAAAAAGCCAAAGATAACTCACATCGGACAGTGTTATTTGTTGAAGATTCTTGTTCAACTAATTTATATTTACACACAAATTTTATGCAGCATAACTGTTGCAAATTTCTGATTGTTCCACTTTTCCGACTGAAAGAATTCTGTCACATAAGTTGGTTTAAACGATGGCATAAATTTAGATAGAAAATTCAAATTTTTAATGTTAGGTGGTCGGAGATAATCGACGGGAATCGTTTGACCTCAGTTCTGTTTAAATTGACGCCAGTCAAAATAGCATATTTTAAATCTTAAGAAAACTGTTTCTCCTTGTAGGATTCATACCCAGGTAATTCATCGGTGAATAGTAGTCTGTGTCATGTTAAGTTATCAGGAATGGACATTATATTTCTATGAATTTTTATCCAAATGTAAAGCAATGGCTTAAAATCATCACTGGGCTCTAGATATGTACGATGAACTGAATACAAAATTATGCTTATGAAAATCTCAGTGACTGATAATCCAGTCTAAAATTCCCTCAGATAATAATATTTTCTTCATTCACATAATTCATTGTTTAACTAATTTCAAAATTCTGTATGAAGTAAGTATTGACGATATAGCTGTTCGGAAAGACGTTTTAGTTAAATCATTTTACTTGTAGAGTGTAACAATAACAACATTTAAAGCTTTCTATCATTACATGGAGGCAAATGACGTGATGACTGAATGAAATGTCCTCCTATTTGATTACTATATTCAACTAAAAAGTATTGGTACTGAAAACTGATCATATTTGGTTGGCAAACGCAAATACTAATGAAAATAAGAGACAGGTCTGGAAAAATCATTTGTATTTACTTGTTATATTCTCATGAGAATAACATTTAGTTATGTTTTTGGCTAATAAAAACAAGCTGGTTTACTAGTTTTATAATATTCCTCAGTATGCAAGATCACTTTTGTGTGTCAACTCAGTGGTCTAGGTGGTTGAGCACTTGTGCTGAAATATGTAGCCAATCACTGGTGCAGTAGTGGATGTTTTCTGATAGGGAGCCTCATACTAAAACCAAAGGATGTTTAGAGCTTCCTGATTTTCAGTGATTGTCTATCTAGAGGCAGTTTGTGATGCATACCACAAATCATTTTGGTATGTGCACTTCTTTGGATAATACTGAACAGTTAATTTTGCCGGTTGTTAGATAGTAACGATAAACGAATTATTAAATAAATGCATATATACGCGTATATTTATCAAACGTGAACTAAATATTCTCTGAAAAAGTAGTAGTTAACATATTCTGAACTAGTTACAATCAGTGTTTTTTTTCACTACTGTGTAGAATGAATTTAGAAGGGTGGATTCAAGGTCATGGTAAGTTAAATCATTGCAGCATTGTTTAAAACAAGCATCAGGACATGAGGTGTTTCTAGGAGTTGTACAATTTTAGACCTGGAATTTGGTACTTATTTCATGTGTACATATATATTCATAATGGAGGTCAAAAGTTAATATATATTTGTATGCAGTCTTGTAAAATAATGAAATGAATACAATTAAAGAATATATTTAGTGCTTGACTGACTGCTGATAAACAATCACACTAAATTACGTTCAATAGTTGTTTTAGTGTTATTTACATTAGAGAGGATATATATATCTAAAGATTACTTGGTGTTATAAATACACTTGTAAATATTGAGATGATTTTCAATAACGTTTTATTTTTCAGGTTGGATTTAGTTAAACTTCGAAGATTTCTCTGTCCTTCTGAATCGAGAAAATACCGCCAACATCAGGGAATTTTTATATTTATGGCGTTTAGACTAATTAGCAATTAATAAACACATCGAAATAAATTCAATTTGTCAGCCCATACAAAAGATGTCAATCGATCACATGATCAGTGGTCGGCTAGACAAAACTAACGGGAACAAAAGGGGTATGTGAAGATAATAAAACTAATAAAGTCAACCAAAACTATATGACTTAGTTCTTGCAGAATAATCAAAATGCTCATCTGTGACTCAGTAAACGTCAATGATATTTTTTAAAAGGACAATAAAGTCTTCGTAATTAAATCATAACGGACTCAGCGTTGTCAAAGACATTTACCTTAGGAACGAATCTTCTTTATCACTAAAGTTAGATGTTTTGTAGAGATCTGTTCAATGTTAGAAAGGTTTATTTAAAATGAACACAAAAATTGTTGGTTTTAATCTCGATTGTTTAGAAAGTTTCAAATCAGGTGTACATCGTTTTAACTATTTCGATAGATGATGTCATCTTAGGATGATAACAATCACAAAACTAAAATGATATATGACATAATTCAGTCAGATTTATTGATCAACTAGTTAACTGATGAAATTTTTAGTAATAATGTACACACTTGGATTAAGGTTACATATTTTGGTATACTTAAATAGTCACCGAAAGCATGCTACGTAAAGTTGTTTTACTCCGTACAAAAATAAGGTGTTCATAAATTTAGTGTACTTATTTACAATAATGAGTGACGGATAGAATATATTTGCATATATTACCGAGTGTTTCTTTTAAACTTCTTGAAAATACATACTGCAACTGTTTACTAAATCCATCAAAAATGTGGGCCGACGAGGTCGCCCAGAATGATAATGAAAGCCTCGTCGTCAAATCATACAACTCAGAAAACGCAATCTGACAAAAACTTGCTATAAGTATGAACTTTCAAGTAAACTGATGGAAGTTGTTGACTGCCAAAAGCTTCATACTATATACTATAGACGTCCTAATTCATAATCAATCAAACGATTAACGCTGAACATGAACATTGACGTTTATCTGTTTATCCTGTGGTTGTTAAGTAATGATCCATAAAGTTTCTTGAAATCGTAATGTATATTATAGGACACTATATATAAGCAACATAAACTGTTATGTATTTATATTGTATTGTAAAGATGGTCACTTTTTTCATAGACTACAAATCTTAGAATACTTTAAGAGTCATTCGCTACCTATTCACAGTTTTTGTTTTAGCAATGTTTATATGTTATCAATAATATTCAATTACTAGTAAATGCAGATGTTTCAGAGGGTTATAAATAATCCACTACCTTTAATGATGACTGTTTAGATCACAGTTGGAAGCCTCTGAAATTGTTTTCAGTAT
This sequence comes from Schistosoma mekongi, assembly GCA_034768735.1. Taxonomy (NCBI): domain Eukaryota; kingdom Metazoa; phylum Platyhelminthes; class Trematoda; order Strigeidida; family Schistosomatidae; genus Schistosoma; species Schistosoma mekongi. The sequence goes on along the minus strand of CM068305.1, from coordinate 48,547,365 downwards.
TTCGTTTTACTGACATTTAGCTTTGTTTTATACCAACCCTATCGACTTTAATCTGTGTGTATGTTATTTTTTCTGTGCATCTCAACTGTTATCACATTTTCTATTATCAAATACATCCATTCAGAAATGTGTTTTGGGAGTATTGTAAAAACTGTACAGTTCGACACTTACCTTCCCCACATATCGATATCCTAATAGTGATAATAATAGTAATAATAATACTAGTTTACTCATTATAAACTATCTTCATGAAGAATTTTTTATAGTTTAATGATTAACCATAATCAGTGGTGTTCATCTATGCTAGGACGGAAAGAACAGTGGATAATGGCCATAATGTGTTGTAAATAGACTAAAGTTGGAAATCTAGCAACTCCGTAGTTGAAAAATATCGTGTTCACAGAGAGATATAATTTTCCTGGGTTCGGTGCAGCGTAATGTCACTTATGTACATTGATAAGTTGCCTAAACTATAACATAGGAACTAGTTAACAGTGATATACGAATTTCAGTGTTTTGCTAGCTGTTGTCATTTAGAGAAAATGTAATAGTTACATGCTTACTGATTACTATGACTGGAATATCCGCCCCTCTTACACCACCGGCGTAATTGTATAGTAAGTTCTTGTAACGAGATAAGTAATTATAAGGTACTTAGTTACATTGAATTCAACAACTTTGTATAACTGTAATTATCCCTATATATAGTTAACAATTCTCTTTTAAGTGTTTTTTGTCGTTACATTTTATTCACGTCGATAACAAACAAAATCCGAAGTAACTACTTGTTCATAAAACTACTTAATATTTTTGTTTATTGTCTAGTTAGCTACGCATAAACTACTGTTTACATTTTTGTTCATGACTAAAATTCGCTTTACAAACGAAACTATGCCTGTAACTAGTAAATTTGTTTTCTTTCTACGATTATTAAGTTAAGTGATAAGTATATGAAGGTTCCAAACAAGTTAGAGTTATCCTAGTTTTTAAAATATCCATCAAACTTCTCACCTGGTGTCACAGTAAAGCTATTCAGACTTAATAGATTTAATTCGCTTAGAGATACTTGTTATCAGTTGCTTTGTATTCAATGATCAGTGTAGTTTCAACTAGTCTACTTTATTTTCAAGATGCGTTAATTGACACTAGCAAGTCAGTTAACCAGTTGATCAGTCGTAAACAACTCAGGATTTAGTACCGACATAGCATCACTTTTACTTGATTCATTTTACATCTGTTCAACAAGAATATAATCCGATGTAAATCAAAATTGTAAAAGTAGTATTTGTAACCTCAATAACTTACAAACCAAATGTACAGAGAATGTCTTGCAAAACTAGAGTTGGAAATCTGTGCTTTACAACATAAAATAGATCAACAACGTAGCACTGATGCTATGTTTTGCTTTGCCTTCCGTTCACATTCCTCTAATCTACTTCTACAACCGATTACCGAGGATGCGTTAAATCTACAAAACCGCGGCCTTATCGATTGACCTAACATATCTTTCCTGACAATCCACACATAACTTTATCTAAGCATTATTCTCTCAGCAAATAATTTTATTAGTAGATACACATAACATTCATCCAATGAAACGGAATTATCTGATACTTTTGTAAATTTGAGAATATAATATATTACTTCCTTTACAAAGAAACAAGGTCGACCAATTAGTAATGTGAATATCATTGTTTAGCTTTGATCATACAACTTAGGATGATTGTAATGATTATAAAATGTGTGAACTTTAGATATGTTTAACTAGTCAGAATTTGTAATCCCTCGTTGTTAATAATCCCAAATGAATGATAATAATATTGCAGTCATAAAAACAGTTAGTCGCAGCTGAACCTAGTAGTTTATTTAACAGTGGGATGGTATTTGACATATTTCGATATGGGATATCGGTTCCATGCAGACATCACTTTTGTAGATTAGCCTAATTATGCCACAAACTGGTCGATTCTGGGAAACAGTGTCCATCTATTGAATTCTGGACCACTGAATATATGAACTTTTATTTCTGAAAGTTATGGTAATAATTTTATCTAGAGAGATTATGGGAGCTTCACGATTAACACATCTAGCTTAGAGAACATAGCACCTCGAAAACAATACGCCTTGAACAATTTCGAAGATATGAAAAGTAGACAAATAAAAAAGCTAGGATGGATCATCTTTCAAGTACTTGACAGATTTAGACTAACCTTTATCAGACACATGCTTGTGTGGAAACTTGTTTTAACTCAAGAAGATTATTCGAACTACAGACACTTGTGTTTAGATATAGTACATTACATGTATTATTATTATATCCATCAGTCATTGCAAAGTCATCTGTCTCATAATATTTAATCTGTCGGTAATTTGATCCATCTATTTAGGTTTTATTGCTCGCTAGGATTGTTCATCAAACCATTTCAGCAACTTCGAGGCAGCCCAACACCCTTTTAATTTTCAAACATAATCTGAATATGTAAGTAATCAGAAATTCAACTGCCGTGATGGGTGATACATCTTAAAACTTTTCAAGTAGACTTTTAGAATTACAGATATGACATGTTGGGAGATAATCATAAGTGAAAAAACTGGGGTCCAAAAGTAAATTCATTGTTTCTAATCAACAAACATTCCATTCTTTGCATCTTCCCTAACTTAAATATTCTTTATTCTAAAGATGTTTTAATAAACAGGATTATAAAAAGAAAGAAATAGACAAAATGAGATATTTCTTACTACGCTATTTAAAATATTTCATTTCGTTTGACTTTTTCAGCTGACTAATTTCAATTGTCAGCCCCTTGTATCAGGGGCTACACCTTCTATCAATCTTGTCTTTTTAATTATCCTTAACTGTACTAATAGCATAATTATAATAATTAATTCGTAAGATTATATAACAATTTGCATAAAAAAGTACACTGTATCTAGGATACAGTGTTCAGCTGTTTACTTATGTCTCAACATATTTCTACTGTGAGTAATTCTATCTCTCCCTCTCTCTGCATCCCTCTCTCTCTCTCTCTCTCTCTCTATATATATATATATATATATATATATATATATAACTCCGCCTGTAGCCCTCCTAGGGTTACTGCCGGTCCCAAGCCCGGGTAAAGGAGGAGGGTTGGGCATGGGGCTAGCACCCCCATCCCGTAAAAACCCAAACTTGCTAAAAAAAAACGCAAACCAGATTAAACAAGATAAACCATTTAAACCATTTAAACTCTGCCCTGGAAGTAGAAGGATTGTTTATGACGCCTCATGATGAAAGCCGAAATTCTTCGGAAGTCTTGAGGCCGATGCCCCCCCCTTCTAACAACCAGAGCAAAAACTTCTATAGGTACATGGAATGTTCAGATAATGTGAGAGAGCGGAGAGACAAATCAAATAAACACAGAAATGAAGAGATACAAATTGACAATACTCGGAATCAGCGAAACCCATTGGACTCAAGCTGGACAGAAAACATTGGCTTCGGGAGAGATGCTACTATACTCCGGACACGAAGAGGAAAATGCTCCTCACACTCAAGGAGATGCTCTGATGCTGTCCAAGGAGGCACGTAATGCACTTGTGGGATGGGAACCACATGGACCCAGGATCGTCAAAGCATCTTTCAAAACAATGAAGAAAGGGATTACAATGAATATTATCCAATGCTATGCACCAACCAACGACGGCAACGACGAAGACAAAGATCAGTTTTACGATAGACTGCAATCAATTATAGCAAAGTGTCGAGGAAAGGATCTGACAATACTGATGGGGGACCTAAACGCCAAAGTCGGAATGGACAACACTGGATATGGAGAAATCATGGGACGACAAGGACTGGGAGACAGAAACGACAATGGTGAAAGACTTGCAAACCTATGTGCCTTCAACAAATTAGTTATAGGTGGTACAATATTCGCCCACAAACGCATACACAAGGCTACATGGGTCTCACTGAATAATACTACAGAGAATCAAATCAATCATATACGCATCAATAAAAATTTAGAAGATCAATGGAAGATGTGAGAACCAGGAGATGAGCTGACATAGCTTCAGACCACCACCTGGTGGTTTCTAAAATGAAACTGAAGCTAAAGAAGCAGTGGACAACTGGAGTGTCAGCAGTACAACGGTTCAATACAGGCTTTCTCCGAGACACTGGCAAACTCAAGGAATTCAAAATATCTCTCAACAACAGGTTCCAAGCCTTACAAGATCTGCCGAAAGAAGAAGAAACCACTATGGAGGATAACTGGAATGGAATCAAAGAAGCACTAACGTCAACGTGTCAGGAAGTTCTAGGCCGCAAGAAGCACCATTATAAGGAATGGATCTCCACTGAGACATTGAGCAAAATTCAACAAAGGAGGAACAAGAAGATAGAAATCAACAACAGCCGAACAAGAGCAGAGAGAATCAAGGCTCAAGCTGAATACTCAGAAGCAAATAAGGAGGTAAAGAAGAGCATTAGAGCTGACAAACGGAAATACATCGAAGGCCTTGCAACGACAGCGGAGAAGGCTGCAAGAGAAGGAAATATGAAACAGCTATACGACACAACGAAGAAACTGGCAGATAAACATGGTAAACCAGAGCGACCGATCAAGAACAAAGAAGGCAAGACACTCACTGAGATTGAAGAACAAAAGAATAGGTGGGTAGAATACTTCGAGGAACTTCTAAATAGGCCAGCTCCACTGAACCCACCGGACATCGAAGCAGCACCTACAGATCTCCCGATAGATGTCACCCCACCAACGATGGAAGAAATCAAGAATGCTGTCAGATAAATCAAAAGTGGGAAGGCAGCAGGACCTGACAATATACCAGCTGAAGCACTCAAGTCAGATATCGACCTAACAGCAAGGATACTCCACGTTTCATTCGGGAGGATCTGGGAAGAAGAACAAGTGCCGGCAGACTGGAAAGAAGGACATCTTATCAAGATACCAAAGGAGATTTGAGCAAATGTGACAACTACAGAGGGATCACGCTACTGTCGATACCAGGGAAAGTCTTTAACAGAGTATTGTTGAACAGAATGAAAGATTCAGTGGAGGCTCAACTTCGTGATCAACAAGCTGGTTTTCGTAAGGATCGGTCGTGCACAGACCAAATCGCAACACTACGGATCATCGTTGAGCAATCAATTGAATGGAACTTGCCCCTGTACATCAACTTCATTGATTATGAGAAGGCGTTTGATAGTGTAGATAGGAGAACACTATGGAAACTTCTTCGACACTACGGTGTACCAGAGAAACTTGTCAACATCATCCGAAACTCTTACGACGGGGCACAGTGCATCACCAGACAAGCATTAACATGGAATCCTGCTGGGAAACGGAAAAGAGGAAGGCCAAAGAACACGCTGCGGCGAGATTCGGAAGCAGACATTAAAAGGTTGAGCAGCAACTGGAAACAATTGGAAAGGATTGCTCAGGACAGAGTTAAATGGAGAACACTGGTGAGCGGCCTATGCTCCTCAGCGAGGAGTAACGGGCATAAGTAAGTAAGTAAGTATATATATATATATATATGTATATATATATATATATGTATATATATATATATAAGCAAACGAAGCGCAAATTTCGCAACAAATAGAATGTTCTTGAAAAATTATTTTTCTTAAATGAGGGTATTCATTGTTTACAGACTATCATCAGTATATCCCAACGTTCTTAACACTACTAAATATAATAACATGAACTTTTCATGATAGATGTCTTCAGAGTAAAACAACTATGTATATTTTGTAAAACGCATTACTAACTGACTGTAAATAGACGACCAATGAAGCAAAGAAGCACCGAAAAACTGTATTTAGCCTGTGGTTTGACTTACAAACTCTCTTTACCAATATTAATGATACACTGACTAGTGTTTAGCTTCAAGAAGTAATTCTTGGAGTCTTAGTAAGAAGCAGCAACTTATGGAGTAAAGCTTGTGCAAATTACTCACCAATGGTATTGAGTAAAGTCGTGTAACATTGCGCATTAGGTGAAGTTAGAATTGTAAATCAATGAATGCTATCTCTCCATTCTATTAATATGAAAATAATAAAAACCAACGTTTGAACAAAACAATGTGGATTTATCTTATTTCATTAGGTTTCCGTCAACTACTTACAACTTGCAATATTTTAGAATCTGGAATACGTAGTGGAATTTTAAGTTACTTACGAATAGAAACATGTAACATTATCGCAGTTGATTGGAGTTTAAACAAGAAATTAAGTAAATATAAGTAATGAAACACGATAAAATATTGTAAGTAATTATACAGTATAACTCCGCCTGTAGCTCTTCTAGGGATACTGCCGGTCCAAACTCCGGGTAAAGAAGGAGCATTGGGCATGAGGTTACCATCCCCATTCCGAAAAATTCAAGCATGCTAAAAAACGCTAACCAGATTAAACAAACTAAATCACTTAAACTCTGCCCTGGTAGTGGAAGGAATGATTATGACGCCTCGTGGTCAAAGCCGAGATTCTTCGGAAGTCATGAAGCCGATGCCACTTCTAACAACCAGAGCAAAAACTTCTATAGGTACATGGAATGTTCAGACAATGTGAGAGAGTGGAGAGACAAATCAAATAAACACAGAAATGAAAAGATACAACTCGACAGTACTCGGAATCAGCGAAACCCATTGGACTCAAGCTGGACAGAAAACATTGACTTCGGGAGAGATGCTACTATACCCCGGACACGAAGAGGAGAATGCGCCGTACACCCAAGGAGATGCTCTGATGCTGTCCAGAGATGCACGTACTACACTTGCAGGACGGGAATCCCATGGACCCAGAATCATCAAAGCATCTTTCAAAACAATGAAGAAAGGGATCACAATGAATATTATCCAATGTTATTCACCTGCCAACAATGGCAACGACGAAGACAAAGATCAGTTTTACGATAGACTGCAATCAATTATAACGAAGTGTCCAGGAAATGATTTAACAATCCTGATGATGGACCTGAACGCCAAAGTCGGAATGGACAACACTGGATATGAAGAGATCATGGGACGATAGGGACTGGGAGACAGAAATGACAATGGTGAAAGATATACAAACCTATATGCTTTCAACAAATTGGTTGTAGGTGGTACAATATTCGCCCACAAACGCATACACAAGGCTACATGGGTCTCACTGAATAATACTACAGAGAATCAAATCAATCATATACGCATCAATAAAAATTTAGAAGATCAATGGAAGATGTGAGAACCAGGAGATGAGCTGGCATAGCTTCAGATCACCACCTGGTGGTTGCCAAGATTAAACTGAATCTAACGAAGCAGTGGACAACTGGAGTGGCAGTAGTACAACAGTTCAATATAGACTTTCGTCGAGATACTGACAAACTCAAGGAATTCAAAATAGTTCTCAATAACAGGTTCCATGCCTTACATGATCTACTGAAAGAAGAAGATACTACTATGGAGGATAACTGGAAAGGAATCAAAGAAGCACTAACTTTAACGTGTCAAGAGGTTCTACGCCGCAATCTGCACGATTATATGGAATGGGTCTCCTGTGCGACTCTGAGCAGAAGAGTGACGTAATAGTGTGATGAATATGTGTTTGAAATTGTTTAAAATATGGGTTACGTTGGCGAGTCAGGGATATGTTGATAACTATTTTCTTTTGGATGCGTAAACAGAGTTTTTGATGTCTAATGGTTATAAATTTCGCGAATTTGTGGAGATTACAACCTGGTTATTTTTCAATAAGTCTAAATGCTTTCAAGACACCAACTTGATGTATAATATCCAAATTATGTCCAGAGATTACACTACTCTTGGTGCCTACGTTCGAGACGAATGAGCAGTATTATGTATCCGAAAAGAAATAGCGAAATAAATATCCCAATTTAGATGTTAAAAGATATTTACATTGAGTTAAGCAAATACTTTTTGTATACCATGTTATGGCGTCCTTACAAGCATGGTTTTCCCAAAAGTATATCCAAACACTACGTAGCATGGTTATCGAAAGACCAGCTTGCTTAATTTCTTCATCTGACATAACTAAGTTACACCTATCGAACTAGCAGTGACAATGGGGTTAATTTAACTTTGGTAAAATTTGCCCAGCTTTCGTTGATGGGGAATGGATAGTTTCCCTTTAGACTTAGTGACATAAAATTTTAACAATTCGTATATCTTTCAACCAATATTGACTCAACCTCCTTGTAAAAAACCTGAAAACCAAACAATAAGTGAAGAAAAAGAGTTAAGTTATTCTAGAAAACTATGTGTATAAACACTAAATTCAAAGTAATACTAGAAGAGGCTTACAAAGACACATAAGAAGACCATTGAGAGGGATTTCTAATTTTGAAGATAATTAATAGTTGTTATTTTCTATGGACAACGAATGATTTAAGGATGTTAAAGATAAGTTGTTATTATAGGCAATTCATGACACATCTTACATTGAGCGCAGTCATGGTTTCATAATATTTGTGTATATCATCTACTACGTATGTTCATAGGTCAAACAACTAGTCAACTCTTAATCTGTTTTAAAACAGCATACAGACAGAAAATTGTGAATAACAAGAATATTTCAGACCTGATTTATGTGTTCCAAAGAAATGTATCCATGTTCTTCTCAACTTTAGCCTTAAATGATACTAATGCACGCGAACTTCTAGTGTGTCTTTATTCTCCGTTTTTGAATATTCTTCAAGTGAACAACCATTATTCAACTATGTTGTGTTTTCGTCTTACTGTCTTACGTAACACGAGTTTAATAAGTAATACTTTTAATACTTGAAAACATTTACGAATTACTTTTATATTGTATAATATCTGTCGGGTGTTTTATGATTGTGTGCTGGATAACTAAGCAATTTTAGTAAATGACATTATCGAAAAGAAAAAAATTGAGCACTGTTTTAATGTTTTTCTCACCTTCCTCTAAATTCGGCATTTGTCGGCATCAATTATTTTCCTCTGTCAAGATTTTATTTAAAACTTTAGCTTAGGGCTATTGGTGGTAGATTATTGTCAGAATATTAATTCAGTTGATAGCCAGTGAATAGTTCATTATATCCAAGATCCTTTTTAAAAGAAGACTTTTTTGACATTCTGCCAAGTCAGTGATTAACTGTTTTAAAGTGATTTCAGTAAATTTAACTTTTGTCATATCTTCATTAGTAAAATGTTTATCGTAGGACAATATTAAGAAAATGTGATTGGTAGGTGGTTGTTTTACGTCAGACTATTAAAGCATTGGTGTTTTCGCCAAAACCTAAATGTTCGATCTTTCATCAGAAACGTCACTTTTCCCGATGTACAATATTCCCCCCTCTCTATCTCGTGAACTAGTATGGTATTTTTGAAAGTAACTAGTCAGACTGCAAAAAAATTCGTTTCATTGAAATACTAGATAAGGGCTGAGTAATCTTCTTAATAATAAGAACATTATAGAATAATTCTCTATCACAACATATTCACAGAATCTGTTTTTAGGTTAGTAGTAGTATCTTATACATGGAGACTAGATTCGTGCTTTTTAATAACAAGAATTCAACAAGAGTGCATAATGACGCATAACATATTTCAAAATCTTTGAAGAAAATAACGAGACTTTAGTGAAGAGGAAGTTCCATCAAAAGAACTAAGTGAACAACTGCTGACACCGAGTACATTAAACACAGCCAATCCATTATGATTCCTAATAATTCAAATAAATTTGAATTAATACAAATTTTCAGCCCTCGTTTAGTAAAACCAAACATGATTTTCTTTGACTCAAGTCGATGCATAGATTATTTAGTAGTTGACTCTAATCTAACTTATTATCTAACTGATAAACCAAAGTGATAGTTGGTTTGAATGAAGTCAATGAGGTCAATCTTTAACCGTCACATTTATGGGTGACATTCCTCTACACATTTAATGAATTTCAGTTATCAGTACAAATGGATAAAAATACAGAAACTTCAGAACTATTCAAAGCAAACGTCGTTATTAATTTTTTCCGTTCAAATAATTTTCCAATAATAATAATAATAATAACAGTTTTGATACGCCGCACGCTTTTCTAAAGGTTAGTGTATACATTCATCTGAATGGATATTTCATTGGGTCGAATTGGCTTTGTGGAGATTTGTATTTAGTTTTTGTCTGTTACAGACTGATTTCAGGTTGATTGAAGTTGTGGTAATGTTTATCAGTGATTTGTCGCTATATACGGAAGGGTATTTCTCTTAAAACTAAGCTGAGGTGTGTTCAAATACAACTGACACAATGAACTAGGTTTTCTACTACAATGACAAATATTTTTATTTAGGAGTATATATATTTCTATGTAAGTGAATACTAGAAATTACAACGAAGCTCTCAATCTTTGAAAATCATCGTATACTCAGCATGAGATTACATTTTTTGTCATTATTTTAGTGGTTTAAAATCTCTGATAAATTATTTAGCAGTAACTATCTTTCATTTTAACTCTTGCTTCGTTTAACTTGTGAAGTAGAAATTTTAAAGATATTATGACTTAAATATTTGATAACAGTGAACTCTATTACCTTCAACATTTCTCCGAGGTGATTGTTATTCACGTTAAATGAATATAATCATGACAACTAAGCAATTTACGAATTCAGTTCGTCAGTTCAATGTTTATTATGCATAACAACACAATTAATATGTTGAATTAGTTTAAATAAATGATAGTCATTATGATGCACTTATTTAAAAAAAAAATAGTATTTTGATGATTTTGTTACGCATAAATCAACATCAAAATATGTTTCCCTAATACAAATTTGTTTGTGCAGTCATAAAATTAACCAATCAGAGTCAAGATAAAAGTCATAGATTGTCTGTCCATATTAAAAAAATGTATAATTCATTGTTATTATTGGCCAAATAAATAACCTTGAAACATGCACAGTAAACTTATTTAATAAGTTCAAATTTATGACAATTAGCCTAACACTAACGAATTTAGCCGGATATTTCTTTACGGTAAGTCATCAATGTTTCAAAGAGTATGAAACACTTAAGATGAACTTGTATCTTCCCTTTGATTTGTTATAGACTGAAGTTGGTCAGTCTGTATTGCTATATGAGCATTCTGAGCGGATTGCCTCAATATAGCTGTTAATTACAAGTATTGTTTTTTAAATTGGATTATGAATGGCAAGCGGATTCTAGGACACGCGTTTCGTCTTATTCGGGGCTCATCGGCTGAGTGTACCTGCATCCCAATATTGACGTTCCCAGTGGGATTCGTGTGGATCCACTCAGGACGCACATATAACAACAGAGGCTGACCAGCTTCAGTCCATAACAAACCAACGGAAAGATACAAGTTCATCCTAATTACATATGCGCCAGTTGCACAAGTGTGACTGTCCAGACTCAGTAGTCTAGTGGTGAACGCAATAGTGTTTGGCACTTAGTAGACTGGGTTCGAATCCTGGTGTGGACATCAACATTAGGATGCAGGTACATCCATCCAACTAGTCCCAAATAGGACGAAACGTATGTCTTGGATTCCACTTGCCAGTCACAATCCAACTTAAAAACATTATGAAACACTTGCAAATATAAATATTCACTGCCACTCCACGTCAAAGGATGACTAATTTCTCTGCAGCTTTAAAAATCTAATTTCTGTGGTTAAATCAAGCAATGAATGATGGTTGAATCACTTAGTAAGGTATGTTATTGGTAGGCTTTTGCACTAGTTCATATAGAATAACAAATCACAATTAAACTAATAAATAACCGTGATATAAAAAGGTCTGTCTATCTTATATAAACTGAAGGTATTTCAATATACGACATCGGTTGTGCCGACACTCAATATTCAAGTAAAACTCCCTCACAAAAGCAAGAAAACTCTGTGGTACCAATGGTTTGCTAGACTGAGGCCTAAACGTCCATTAACATCATCTAAGAATATTAGTTTCTCTCCATTTTCGTAGTGCTATTCAGTGTTAACAATACTAGATATTTTGAAAAGGGCGTCATGAGCAAATATATTAAAGTCTTTTAGTTACTGTTGATAGGAATCTATTTTAAGCGTAACTTCTGTGACAGTAGTGATATTTTGAACCCGAGACCAATTAAATCCTTTAATTTCATTTAAGTACTCATATAACAATTCAAGTTATTTTATGTTTTATTAATGAGGTTTCGACAACTAACTATCAGTAATTCAGTATGGCACTTCAGAATGTCTTGTATATTCTATTTATGTCCAAACACTATGGAAGTTATAAAACTAACAATAATCACTGTGACAGTCTTACTGTTCGCTTGAATAACCTTATCGAAGTTCAAACTGAGAAGTTGTAGGGTTTCTTCTTTGCCACATTCGAATGTCTATTACTTTAAAATACGGCTTATAAGACTTAAGATCATTAAGACTAGTGGCTACATTATAATTTGATCGATAGAGTTTGATAAATTATCAACACTTCACAAAGAATGGCAATCAGTAGATAGCTGTATATCACAATTTGGCTAGATTATACCCTATAAACCAGATGGTAACAAGTTATCTGTCTATAAGTATCATACTTGCTCCATCAGCCTGATATTTTTAATCATATCCACCGATGAATTTTATATTTACTCTATAAATTAGCTTTAAACTAAGATGAGATGGTTGCTTGACAATTCTCCCTGTAGTTATTATAAAGTTGCTAGTTTAATGTCAGATTCTAAGGAAATTATTCTAGTATCTATAATCTAGTTTATGATGAGAACATCTGTCTTTAAATTAATTTTGTTGTTAAGTGGTATGCAGAGAAAAACAGCATAGTTAAGTGTAAACTGACATTCTTATTCTACCGTTTTTTTATTCTCTAATCATTTTAGTTTAATTGTCATGCATAAAAAGATCGTGAAATGTATGTTGGAATCAGTTGACATTTTTCAGTAGAATGTGTTGTGAAAATTATTACGTTTTATAGATTAACAGATTTCAGAATATCATTAAGTGATCCAAGTTTGGAATGTAAAATACTGGATGTTACCGTAATAGTTTTAAGGTCTTGACTTTGATAAATGGTATGGTTGTGGATGAAGAGTTTCCTTATGGCGTAAAATCTATCTAGTGACTTTTGTATTCCATCGTTGTCTAAATGAAACCAGTTCACAACGCAAAACTGTAAACATATTCTGCTTACAGTAGAATGAAGGAGACATAAACTGTATGGAAATAGCATTCGCAGTATGAACATTAACCAATTTTGATTAAGAATTTATTACGTAAGAAGAGATCATTCTAGATTGAACGAACTTGCAGTTAGTATACTGGAGTGAGGTGAAACGATTGACAGATTTATACATGACTGTTTCCGAAATAATTTCCGTAGTTACAGAAAACTTCACATCATTAATTAGGCTGTTTAAGTTCGATGAAACCAGTGATATTTTCCTAAGATCATTCAGCGTTAGTAAGTTGATTACCAAACACTTTTGTGTCTCAAGACTATTAGGGCTCAATGTTTACTTACAAATTGTGATTTATATATACGTTGCTTAAAAGCAGAATTTTGTTAATTCTGAAACTTCCTGATGTAGGTTGATGTTATTTCACGACTATAATGAAGTATACTTTTATTTCGTAATTTGTAAGTGCACTCAACGTCTATTTCCATAAAGTAGTCAAAAGATTCCAACAATAGTCTTTTTAATGGCTAAATACATGAACCAGAGAATTTCAATTGTATTTACTTTGAAGAATAATTCAGCCTCAATCTTAATTCAGTCTTCACTTATTAAATATGTCAGCTGTATCTTCTTTATATACATCTCAATTTAATTATTAAATTAGTAAGGTAGTAGTAGTAGTTATTAAGGTGTCACAAGCTATTTTCATCAACTCTATTAATTATTTTTACAAAACTGGAATTAGTACAGTCTTTTATTACGGAAGAATCAGTATCAGATATAGATAGTCTATTGTGATGTTAAGTCATTTTGACTATATTGAGTGTAGTCAGAATGAACTACATGAAACGACAATGTAATTTTTGTGTCACCTTAATGACTGATAACTGGAATACGTCTCTACCTGTTGTGTAGCCTGTTTAAACTTTTTAAATGTAACAAAACATTAATCTGTTAATATTTAACAGTAGATATGGTTTCTTTTTATTACTAAGCAATCAGTAGGTAAAACGAAAAGACCAAATTCAACAACACCATGAACATATCTATAAATTCATGAATCATTTAACTTAGTTGTAATTATGTTTACTTATGCGTACATGGAATGATTGTCACTGAAACCACTTAAGTAATAAGTAGTTATTTGAAAAATCACTTGTATCTGTAAAGAATATATCTGTCTTTTGGGGGTAGGTAGGGTAATTGGTGCTAATATCAATCAAACACAAGCTATGTATATATTACTTTAGTTGTAGTAACGTTCCACAAAATATCTAGTATTTAGATGAAAATGATATACAGAGACTTGCCTACATAGTTCGTCTACAAATAGACACATAAATTAAGTACTCATAGTCGGCAACAAGGAAATATAGAAAGTTAAACGTAGAATAGGGAAAATAGTGAGGGAACATTCACGGTACTCAAATACAATTCTATTTAATCATAGATAATTACCTTACATAACCACCCATAAACTAAAAAGACAGATAGGACTATACAACAACCAATATAGACTACATATATGAATTCACAATAATTTTCATAACTTTTGAATATAAATGGTCTGAAATCATCACTTTCTTTTACACACGTTTATTTATTCAATATTTTTTGTATTAAGGACAACAATAACAACAATGATTTTGTTTTTGTCCTAAGTAAGTCAATCATTAAAAGAGCGAATTCTCAATGAAGGGAAAACACTTTATTCAAAACAGTTACAGTTGCAAAATGTCTTCTACTTTGATAATATAATCATTTCACTAACTTATTAGGATTGCTGGTATTCAAGTTTAGTATATCGAATCACCAAACAAAAGACTAAGAACTGAATTCGCTTGATGTATCCTATGAAAATTTAGAAGCACTAAACAGTTAAACAGAAATAACATGCAATTAATTATCTCTGTGGGCTAGAATAACAACAACATGTGTAACCGAATAATACGAATTTATTTTTATTTCTCTAGTTTTCATCAGCTGTATTCATCATGTTTTATTACCAATGCTTACATATGTTATAGTTTAGTAAAAATTATGGCAGTATTTCAACTGATGTGAACCAACAAAATAAGAATGAATTCATATTATTTCTGTTCCAGCTGTTGTTCTTATTTTATTCATACACAAAATTAACTAAACGACTGTATGGCTAGTTCCAATACAGATTTCTTCAAATTCTTATAGGATGTTGTGATATGCAGTAGTTATGAGATTAATTGGAACGCATTATTCATTATATCACAGTATATCACAGTGAATTACTGAAGTATCAGGTACGAAGATTTTGTATTGACATCCTAACAAGGTTGTAGCTTAATACTGAATATATTGCCGTACGAATCACCCGACCAACATTTGTTGGCATTTCACCCTGTCTCTAAGGCAGATTTTAGTGTCATCGCACCACACTAATGCCTCTACATAAAATAAATCTAAACACAACATCACGGAAATTTACCTAGTGTTTTATATACCACTTTTGGTTAATGAATTTAATCATATTTAATGTTTAGTTAGAATATTCGTAAACACAATCTCGTAACAAACATACACTTTACTAGTTTCAATGAACTCTAAACTTTTGAAGGGCTTATGGAGTTCTAAACCAGTCACTGAAATAGGTATAGCAGAACAGAATAGATCGATTTTAAGTTACTTGTTTATATGTTTGTTATGTCGAAAAGAAACAGCTAAGTGCTTGTTTGAAATTAAATATTGTCTTCTACTCAATGGTCGCATTTTGTCATACAAGTTCTTATAATTTGGGAAAACCAAATCTGCAGAGTATGAAAAATAATTTTGCAAAATAATAAAATGCCTAATTTTGTAATTTCTTATCACAAGTTGGCTTTAGTTAGAGGACCTTTAAAAACCTGTAAGCAGTGGACAGCCGTTTCTTTCCATTATGTAAATTTACGAAACAATCAGGAATCTAACGAAGGACTTTCATGCCTTGCGGAGAGTGTCATCGATTTGGTGTTTGATGGTCCGTATCAATTTGCGGGAAAATTCGTGTGGACTTATCACTTATTTTCGATTTATTACTGTTAATACTCCTGAAGCAGCATTTCTGTACTACGTAGAAGTTAGAAGAAAACAAATCACGATGAGTACCAAGTGGTAGACAATAGCAATTAATTAAATTATCCCATTTGTCATGACTCATTAGTAAGGTAGATTATACTTTGGTATTTAAACTGACAATACTGGGCTTGAATTTCAGTATGAGCATCAACAGTAGGACGTAGGGCGATGTTTTTATCCCGGATTTCGATTCACGTAACGGCTCAGCTTCATGAAAAAAGTGTGATTAGACGGCAACACTCAGAAAATTCTTCTAAGACTAATTAGTTCAACTTCTTTATATCAAACATGAGAAAATACCAATAACTGCGAGCAAGTTATGAAATCATCTACAATTTAAAAACTGAATTACAACATCTGGTCGTATCACTTAAAAATTTAATTAGTTAATGAACTCCTCTATATTTTGAACTTTATCGTTTGAATCTTTAAAAACTAGGGAAAACTAGAAGGTTTATGTTCTGGTATGGAACTCTTAAAGGAAAATGTGCACTCACGCCCTCAAACAGATTGAACAACCACCATGTCTTCCAGCAAAGCCTTAACCATCAGCTTCAAAAGACCAGAAGTCGTCCAGTGGTATAATCCTCATCACAATAAATTTGTGACATAGTGAGTTATGAGTGATGGAGTGCAGCCAAACGGAGAATAAGGCATTTATCACCTGGTACACTAGATTGTCATCACGATAAATTACGAATTGATTAAAGTGGGAATTCTATCATTGAACTTCGATCTGCCACGTGGCACTGATGATTAGGCACTTCTCTAAAAGTCTAGATGACCTATATCAAGTCTGGGGTGGGTGCGTAATTTTACTAGGAAAGTTCACATTAATATAAGACAGTTGTTTAATGCTTCCTGGTTTTCAACGGTATTCAATAGACACCAATCTGTGAAGAGTACATGCAATCAATGAAAACCTATCGTCAAAAAGCCACATAAATAGCTTATGGGTGAAATTTTAATGCTTCTATTTTATAAGTCAATAAATAAGTTTAAGATCAGTTTGTTTGAGCATCTAGAGCGGAAATTGAATTTTCTTCAAAATTATCGTTAAATGATTAAAAAGAAATTGGTTATTACAAATAGAGGTGAAAATGAAACGGAAAATTTGTCTTAAAGTCATTCGATTCATTTTCATGTATTTATTTCTCGTGATAACCTTTTCTAATATACGGAAATCAAACATTGTGGGATGAAGTTAGTTTGTTTTCTCACCTTGTGAACTCTACGTACTTTACACATGCACTGATTTGTATAATTAAAAACGGGTTCTACATATGCGGTTTTGTGCGAAACACGTATAAAATTATTTAGTTCACCAGTGAATAGTAATTATAATGACACTCCATATTCACAGAAATTTCGTTTATAGACGAATGAGGTAAGCAACAGAGTAATTGATTGGAGCGAAACTCGAGATAATTGTTGTGAATACGGTAGATGAAATGATACACTTGTTAATAATTACAGACAAAACAATACTTAAGCAACCAAAGTAATAATAAGTAATAATAATAATAATATTCGAAAGTAGTATGAAGGAAACCTATATTGGGCCATATGTTTTTCTGAATAATACTATAAACATTTGAACTGATTATAACAGTCAGTTCAAATTAGTAATGAAGTGGATAGATAAGATGAACAGTACAAACATTCTTGTTACCAGTTAGCGATAATAAGAATGAAGAGTATTTGTAAAATTTATAGGTCAAAAATTCATTTTCATTATATTTATTTAGATGATTTATTAATAACTGTATGGTTCGTACTAAGAATTAACGGCTGATGATAACGACATGAAGACCACTGAGGTACTTCATAGTCGTTTTAATGTACTTTAAGACTTCGCAATAATGCATTCTCACGAACTAGCAATTAATAAAATTTACGGACATGCGAACATATATCTATCTATACATGTATGTATATTTATCCGTGTCCTTCTAGTTGCATTGGAATTTCTTCTGTCACAATGTCTTTCTCGAATAATTTGTTAGAAATATATTGCACTGATTTGTAAGGAAGAAAACTCAGTAAATAGTTAAGTCAGAAGTAACTACATTGTTAGCAGTGATTCTATAAATTTTACTAATGAGTTAGTACATTTGATGCGTATATTGATTGGCCATTGAGTAATGACCAATATCATAGTGTCCGTCACATTATTTTGCTAATCTAAGTGATTGGGCATCACATGTCCTATGTTTTGGTAGTAAATATTTAGAGATATTAGTCAGGATATCCTGTATCTAGATTTCGTACTATTTGGTTCTCATTATCGAGGCTTACCTACATTCTTAAAGGGACTGACGATCCGTATAGGATTCCAACCAACGTCACTCACTTTCAATCCATTACTTTAGATCCTCGAAATCCTCTCAATATTTCAGGTATGCTTTGTAGACGACTACCAGTTTTCAAGTAAATCTGAAGTAGTATTTACTTAACTTGTTTGCATGCGTTTTTAATATATGTTTATACTGAATATAGAGAAGAGAAAGAGTCGAACGTTTTTCGATTGCCTCTTATTCATCAGCAAAGAATAGAGCGTCTGAAGAAATTTTTAATTAAAATATTAGTAACAATAATGACTAGTGTGTACAATTAAAATTAATGTAATAAATTTCAACATTCCCAATGTTCTTGTTTCAGTTTGCTAGTTTTCTAATCACTATACTCATCAACTATTCTTCTTTGACGACATACTGATGTCAGCTGAAAAATCAGTGAAGACTGGAATACACCAGATGGGTCTTTCAGTTTTGCATAATATTGTCTGATAGTATACACAGTTGGCTCTCATAACATTAAACTATGAATATTCATGGTTCGTGACAAGAACCATACTGGTGGGCCAGTAATTCAAGACCCAGTAATCTGGCTTCACAGTCATCTCACTCAGTCAACTAACGACACTTGTTGAATGTGATCAGTTAGTTATCGTCTTACTTCTGTATTTGGTTAATTTTACAGATCATTACTCTCTTCTAGAATTATCAGATAGTTATTATTAAACACACAAATAATATCGGGTTAGGTGGTTATAATAAGCTTTCACTAATTTTTAATCACTTCAAAAGTCGTGATGTCTTCATTGTTTAACCTAAAGCTAGTCTGTGGTACAGTCCTAAAATCAGTTGTTAGTTACTTCTTAACATTTTATTAAGGTCCAGCTTATAGCAAAGTCTTCCCAGACTGTCACTTTAATCATACAGTTTTCTGTCGGTTCAGTCTAAACTATAACATTTATTGTTTGAATATATCTCTTTTCTATGTAGACGTACTTAATAACATTGCAGATAGGAGTCTATAGTAACGAATATAATTTAGTCCTTGTTTTGGTATAGTTCGTTTACTCACATTCAAATCGATAACCAATAACATATTTCATAAATTTGTACTACTGTCAAATTAAAGCTACTCTGCATACAAACAACAACAAACAAAGTTAGATTTTGTCACAGATTGTCATCATTCAAGTTTTTTAGTGTGCATGTCGTATCTCACAAGATATGTGAACTTTCGTTATTAAATAGTTTTGAAGTTGTAATATTTCAACAAATTTATCAGATACATTGAATTTAGTGACAAGTAAGTATGAAATGTCTCATCTACAAACGCTCATAAGAAAAGAAAATCTTTTGACATGGTTCACTGGAGGACGATTTCAATCATTTACATACATACTTCTGAAAATATTTACATTCCTATCTTCTGAATATAGTCAGCTAAAATGTAAGTTTGACCATCTTTCGGAAGGACTGCACCAACAACGAAAATCCTACTAATCAATAAAACTCACCTTGAACCAATCTGTGTTTAACCAAACCAAGTTTAAAAATTCATGCTTCACTGTACGGTTTATTATATTTTGCAGTAAACAGTTTATCATATGTTTTTCAGTGTGGAATCGACAATCAATCATGAGAATGTTTATTCTATTGTTGTATGTTTAACTAAGCGGTTTAGATAGGCAAATTATCATTTCCGTTCCTATGAAAAATAAAACAGGTATTTACGAAATTATAAATAATCAGAACGTATAGTTCAGTCAAAATAAATGTGACGTTTATCAGTTTGTTTTGACAACAGGTGGTTAGACTTTTGTGCTGTGGGAGTAAATGTACCACAGTTAAGAAAATCCAGTGAAATATTTGATGTTAATGAAATACTCTAATGGAGTGTTTATTATGGTGTATACTTTTCCGTTCATTTAGTAGGGGAGTACTGCAAATTAAAATATGATTAGCAGTTACGATTTCATTTCTCGACTATGAACACATCCAGTATAGTTTAGCCCAACATGCTGCATACGGAACCTGAATATAGTGAAAGTTATGACGATGTAAATAACCCTTTAATATACAGTACCCATTAAATAAACGGTAAGTGATCAAAACTACTTGATGCATGAAACAAACTAAACAATGGAAATTCTGAGTATAGCTTTGGATTTTATTTAATAATTCTGGAATTTTATAAAACCGAACAAATATATCATTACGAAACACTTCCCCGAGAATGAAACCAGACATTTCTTGATAAGAATTGGATTTTCTTGACACTTATAGATATCTTTACCATTATATCTCTATCCACTGTCTGTTAATAAATGAGACAGTCCTCATTATCACTTACCTATTAAATAAATCCTTGTTTAATGAACTAGTAACTACAAATGCAGCTTAGATTTTCAATTATTAACAGTTAGTATAAGTATTTTATTTGTGTGATATCGTTTCACATATCGTGTGAACAACTCACAACACTAGAGAAAAATAACCAAACATTTACAAAAGAGGATTATTATTTAGGTGCGTAAGTTATCATCGTCTGTTGTGGAATTGTATAACTAAATTAGGAAAGGGTAAGAATTTGTTATTTTGTAAACTACTTAGAGAAACATTCCTTTGGATTGTCCTCGTTGTTAATAATTATACAAACGGTTAGTTGAGAACAGTTTTCATTTATAAAGTCCTAATTACAATATTTTAAATAAGTATCTAAATGATGTGAAATATTCAATTACAATGTATATTTAGGCAGCTATCTCCGTAACATTTTTAATGTATTCAATACATGACAATTCTCCGTCACTTTGATAGGTGAGCTTTATCTATTGGAGCGTAATTTTCGTAAAGAATATCATTTCATGCTTCTGGAAGTATCTATAACTTACAGAAATATGCCCAGTATAGGGTAGGACGATTTACCTTGTGAGTAACAAACGTACATTCAAAGTAAGGATTTCAGTAAAATTTATTAGAAATTATGCACAAATATGCCGAAGTCACTAAATGAACCAGAAGTGGCCGGAAGTTTGGATAAGGCAGAGTCTATGAATATTCGATGTTTTGCGAATGACTTAAGATTATATATATATATATATAGCTTTTAAAACTAGCTGAGTTAATGCATTGTTAAAAGAAGTGAATTGATGTAAACGCGAGGCAAAACAGACTAATTACGTGTATGTTCCGCTTGTTTCCTCTCATGAATCCAGTGGTTTATTTTTGTAGACTAACGTAATGTTAAAAATGTGTTGAAAAGCATAACTATGTTCACAGGATAGATATCTAATAGGAAGTAACTTTCAATGAAGCATGGTATTTCTAATAGTTTAGGAAAAATACATTTCTATTTATAGAGACGCATTCAAAAAGAGTCTGATTCTATGTGATACCCCTAATATACAACTGCATTCAAATTTTTCTAGTTTCATTCACGTTTCGATAATTTTGTTACATATAGTGATTTCAAGAACTATAAGTTGGCTACACTGACGCATACACACAAAACACAAAGTTCCTATACAAGGACATAGTCATAACTATAATAGCAAAAGTTATTCAGCTGTAAAATGATTTTGGCAGATATTTAAATCCATTCATGCTGTTATGATATTGTAAATTTAATTATATATAAATATCTATATTTATACATTTTATATATATGGAGTGAAAGAAAGTTGACTTATTTTGTTTTATGGTCAACAAATTTGTTTTCAGGTACCAAACAATGATTAGAATCATGAGATTAGTGTTGCATTGTCTACATTAATCACTTTAATAATAGTTGAATATCAGTGAATGAAATTTAACGGAAGTGTTTTAATTTATTTAAGCTTTGTGAAATACATTTTTGTACTTTGAACAGTTAAACTTAGACATCTCTTACTTCAGTGATCATTTCTTCGTCACCACATTGTTATTAGTAAATCTCATTGACATATATTACTACTAAGTTAATGGATAAATGTCTACTGATGGTATACACAACTTGAGGAAGCATTTTAGATCAGACTGAAAATCAACCAGAGATTTGTGCAGACTGATATGTAGTTTACGACACAGGCTAATTGTAGCTAGACAACCAGTGAAAGCAGGAAATAGCCGTTTTGTAAAGCAATCACTTACCATTAGCAGTGAATGATATTAGTGGAATATCACGAATCGACTGAAGTTAGAAATATAAATAAAGTAATATGCCGATTCGTTTAACTGAAACTTAAGCTATGGACACGAGAACCTTTATATTCGGGGTTTGAGCCTAATATTAGTCATTCGCTTAACTGGTTACAATTACAGATTCGCATACTGGTATTTGCTTTGAATGACAATTAATAAATTTTACAGTTAAAGCTTAACATAATTTTGTTTCAGAAAGATGGAATTATTGCCTCCTTCCATGACATTTTCTTATTGAGTGGTTGATACTTTAAATGATTTAAAAAGGAATCTGCTTCATACTCAATGTTACAGGTTTGATATGGAATCCATGTTTTAACTAAACACACATTTTTCACAATCATACGTTTCATTGTAACTGGTATAAATTACAAAGCAAAAAAGTATTGAGAAAATGGTTTCATGGATGACATAAAGTCATTTTTAAGCGAGTAACGTCATCATGATGTTCGAAATTGACTCATATTTGATTATTCTTATCAATATGACCTAGCAGTAACCCTATAAAACTTAGTGACCCTGAGTGGATTTCGAACTTGTAATTAACTTTATCAGTGAGTAATTAAGCCGACTACAGTCGGCACCTCAGTAGTAAGTTGATCGATTTCCTGTCAAACAAATATTGAAGCAACTTCTGTATTACACTGTGAGACACTTATTTGCACTATGACACTATGTGAATTATATTTAACGGCTGATGGTTGTAGGCAATCGTCCAGAATCACTGAGTTTAAGCTGATATTTCTGCTCATACCTCAGCTCAACCCGTGGAATACCGTCAATACAGATGACCTAAGTTTACATAAATTAACATCGTGGGCTAATTTATTAAGTAATGCGGATTGTGGCAATAGTAAATATTGTAATCATTTAGTGATTACAATTCATATTTTCTAGTTTGTAACAATTCCAGATAACGCTGGCCTTTGTATTGCTGAATGATATTATTTGCCTTTGTTTTATCCAGCAGAAAGAAGTTTATTTTTAGAAATATTAACTCATAGGAAGGTGCTGAAAGATATTTCAGGAGTGTTTTACGTTATACACAATCTATTTTATGATAATGAACGCTTTTTCATATTTATAAGATTGCACTTGTCATCAAAAGCAAGAGATATTGTCGCACTATCTGGTAAATTACTCAGTTACAAAATAATAAACACTTCGATCAGTAGTTGCTTTATTAGGTAATCCAGAAATTTTATTCAGGTGTTAATCATATCACTAAATATCTATCACTTATAAAGTGTTCAATGGAGAAGAGAGTGTGAAAATAATCACCATGCAACATGGAGATTATACCCAATATGATCTCACATGTGGAACCTAGGTCTAACTATCCTTAAACTTTGGCCATTAAAATGTTACGAAACATAAAGTTTGTAAAAGCTTACCCATACTACCGATAATGATCACACTTCAAATCCTTCACATGGGTAAAATAATTTCAAGAAAACTGATAGTTGATTATTTATATCGAAGGTGAACTAATTATTGATACGAGTGCAGGGATATATATATAACCTTAGTAATGCACCGTATGAATGGATAGTCGAACATCTGCAGTTATATATTGTATCATTTTATATAAATAAGCGATATCATATGCTCGTCTCGATTTATAATTTCAGTCTACATAGGATACCTGAAAAACTCATTAACGCAACTAAATCTTTTCAGTCTGTACATAAAATGAACAATTAAAATTACATCTTAAGTCTTTTTGGAAGGTTTAGAAAGATATATTTTTAATACAGGCTCGACTACAAATGAAACCGCATGTAAAGCACTGTTTTAATGTCTTAGTGATATCCATCATGTTGTACTAGTCAAAGTAAATGACAAACTTAAGGGCTGGCCTGGTACTATGGAAACAAGTTAAGCTGTTGAATATTGTTGTTAGTACTGTTAGTGACATGTTATCGAGAGGATGAAACTTTAGAAGACCGTAGACTTATCAGAATGATACCTCACATGTTTGTCAAATGTTATGGATATCACTTATAGCAAAACAATACACTACTTCGATTACGATACTATATAAGTATATGTTATACATTTAAACTGCTTTGGCTTCTAAGGAGGTTCTCTGATAAATTGTATATAGGGAAATATTTTGATCAGTATTCGCTTGTATTATAAAATGATAGTATTCAGAGTTATTATGCCTCATTTGATAAGTTCAAGCTGCTTGTACTCGACTTAAAGCCATAGTTTTAGTGTTTAAACTTTAATAACATAGAAGGGATTTAATATGCAATTCCATAATTGAGAATCAAGTGTGCTAACAACACCTGTATTTCACACACTTAATTCATTCTTCCTCTCTTCAGAAACTTAGTTGCTACTCTTGTAAGCGTATCGGTAATACTCAGTCAACCTTTCTTTTAATTGATGTTATATAATTCACTTATATCTAAACGGAAGAAGGGAAAGTCTACTTCTGTAGTGATCCCAGTCATTAAACAACAAGTTGGTATATGCAAGTATATGTATACACTCTCCATAAACTATCATCTGGAAGTAAGCATCATTACTAAAAAATATCAATGAATCCAGAAATGCAAAATATTCGTTGATTCACTTTATCTTTATTCGTACTCGTAGGTGAACAATCTAAACTTCATAAACCTAACTGAATTCAAACTGTTAAGGTTATTAAAAGTGAGACACAGCAAATGTCTAGTAGACTTTTTTCAAAATAACATTTCAATGCGATTTATTCCTTAATGAAAACGATGTCTCTTTATTATTGATTATTATTTTCTAAATAAAAATAAGTAAAAACCAATGAAGTGACTGAATTTGGAAATTTTATGTCACATGTGATGTACATTATTTTCAATGGAAATGTGAGATTGTTTTCTCAATGAATTTGTTATTATTATGGTAAAATATCCATTCGATTGTACATAAAAAATTGGTGTATAGTTTTCATTTCAAGTAGTTACATTATACTGACTACTTTATTTCACGATCTCTATCTGTTAGATTAAATTGAATGTGGCAGTAAAAAGAAGTGACGACAGAACGTAGAATAACCAACATTAGAGAGAATTAAAAAAATTACAAAAACTGACTGAAAAAAATATACGCTCCATCTTATCAGGCAGAATTAACTAAAAAAAGATTTGTTTTGTTGAGACCACCATTAAGAATAAGCGAGTCATAGTATGAGACACCTCGGTGGTGAATATTTGCATTAAACGAAGGGAATACAAGTTTCGCAACAAATTTGTTATCATTAAGCCAATGCGTTACATATCAGTGGTTTTATTCCTAACCTCGGTCAGCTTGTGATAAATATCTACATCAGACGGTGTTTTTTCGTCTGTTCAAATCCTTATAAGTCTAAAGACAGTCACTCATCATGGATGTACACTGTTGAAAAATCCAAGATTATAAAAAACAAGAACCGATTTGCAATTCTCAGTGGTCTTTGACAGTTCATCATTTGAAATTACTACGCAATAAGAATACCTCTCCAAGTTAAATTAATCTTTATTAATCATTCAATTAAACTGTTTACTCATTTTAATGTTCTCATGACTGAATTACTGATAACATGATATTATTTATTAAATAACTGTTCATAATTAATAACTCCGCTTTGGTTAGCACGTTTTCATCTACATAAATTATCTGATAACAGGAAATTCATTCAGGGAGTTTGAGAATATATTACTCCACGACTGTTCAACTGTTTGGAATCCAATAGTGAACTGTGTTTACAACAGTTGTATAGGAAAACATTATTGATACTGACCTAATGTGAACTACCTTTGATCGTGCAACGATATAAGTTGGAGAACTATTGCAGTCGAGGAACACTGAGCAGTTTAAGGCATCACAGAAATTTTTGCACATAATCAAACACAGTTTGACACTAGTCCTAACCCTTTGCTTTTGAACTTTTTTTCTGATAAAAACGCTATTGGTTCGCTATTACATAATTCACAGTTTATTCTTATTATTTAATGTCAACTCACTGTAAAATTACTGCTTACGTGTTCATTGAGACGAAAGACCACGTGTATAGAAAAAGAAATTTACAATTTCACAATTATTGTTTGCATGGTGAAGATAATTATACTCAGAGTTTCAAATAACATACTAAAGTTAACTCGACAGCATCGATTAACCTACAATCAACTATACCTTGGGAATTTAGGCTTCATGAGGAGAGCTTAATTTTTAGATTACTTGGTCGACATCCGATGTCTATTGTTGTTAAATGGTTGTCAAACTATGATCATTACCTTCTATAAATCGTTGGTTGGAATATCATACATATAAAATTGTCCCTAAGGAAGAATAGATTTGTTTCCACAGTTTTGTATAATAATGTACTATAATTCACTATAATACATTTTCGGTTGGAGTTGAATGTTTGTTCAGTAGTAAAAAAACTTGTCTATACAAATGCAATGTGACATATATGGAACATAAAAGAGGAATCTAAGATTCCGGAAAATGAATATTGTATCGTTAAACAAACTACTGTGAGCTTGTAAAGTTAGTCTATGTAGTATATATAATATATATATATATATATATATATAAGTAGTAATATTCATCGTTGGTCCCTTTGTGCATAATAAACTTTAAATTAATTCATTTTGATTACATATTAATGGTATTCTAAGTGTCCAATTGTGAAATTTACTTAAGTAGGTAGCTCTTGTTTATATGTTCTTGGCCTAGGCAAATTTTGATGATTTAGTCTCTTCTGATCAATGGAGTAATGTACGATCTTTGATCTCAACTAAGTATTCTTAGAGTCTTATTTATTCGCCTCTATGGTTTTAACCTCAACCGACGAAAGGATGAACAGCTAATCAGTCTAATAATAAAAGTTGTTCTTTCTCTGTTTCATACGATTCTCTAAATATACGCATATGATCCGAGACTGCGTCGGATAATAACAATAGTGCAATCCAAGGACATTAATATCAGAAGACTCAGGTTATAACTATATTATTAATATGTTCTAGTCCCTTACCAGAAATGATGGTGTCAGCTTATCGGGTAATATGTGTACACAGAAATGGTGCATTTACTCTATTCTAATGATTTCATATTTCTGATGTTTTATAAATCCTCTTTTTTGAAAGTTATTTACAGTCAAATTCCTTATTATACTCCACCAAACTTTAACAACCAGCCAATACTTCGACAGAGAATCCTTGGTTAAGTAAATTGATTTATTTTACTCCAATGAAGTTGAAAATCATTTCTTTATTAATGTAAATGAGCTGGATAAGTGAACTAAAGTTTTTTCGGTTTATTATCCTGTAGGATTGCTATTCTACATTGTGGCAAGGTTTTGATGTGGTATCAAAAGAATGTTTGGTGTTCTATGGTTTTTATTTGTTTCTCACAATGTTTTCAATTCAAGATTAAAATTAACTTTAAATAACTTCATCAAATTCTTTAATCTAACTGTAATTGTTTTACATTATTTTTTGCATTCCTTTATCAATATGTATAAACTCTTCCACTAATTTAGACGGACAGTTACAATAAATAAATCCTAAGCTACTGAACTGATATAAGTAAGTCTAATATCAGTAGTAATAAGTATGTTTAAATATATTATTACAAAGTATTATGTTTTACTATCAAATGTTGTGAATATTGTTTAACTGATATTTAGTATCTCGAGATGATATAGATTAGACAACCAGTGAAGATCGGAAAGCATTGGACAACTGTTTCATCGTAAGTTGAGACTCCATGGCAGAGCGTACGTGTGTACCTGTGTGTGTGTGTGTGGTGGGAGCTTCAGTCTAAATCCAACAATCTCAACAACACTTACTAATTATAATCACTATATGCAAGTTGGTAGATGACTTTGAGGAGTAAATTAGCGAATCTAATGAAAAGACGTGGTGTAAGAATAGCGACAACATACAGCCTGTAGAAGTTAACTACTAGTGGAAAAGGATGAGGCTGCTCAGTGTATCGCTAATTGACTGTAGTTACAAGTATAGGTTATGAGATGTGGGCTTATTTATTAAAGGCCCAGTACCCGCAGGGAGGCATGAATGCCCTAGGTTTAAGTCTTGGTGGAAACACAAATGTGCACTGATGGGATTTCTATATTAGGACAAAACAGGTGTTCAGTCCTTTCTTTGTGAAAGCTATTAAACCTAGGTCAGTTTTCTGATATCGGCTTAAGTTGAAAACTATTGTGGTTATTTTTTTCACAATGAAATGACAAGATATATTTAATATTCTGAATATCAGGTAAGAGCAAATATTTGCAGGTTAGGTGGAATAATTTTTATCGTTTTGAGCACTTTTCAGTTTTACTCCTGTAGCTTACATAGTTGTTCTAGTGATATCACTTTGAATGACCACAATGTTTTTAGCATTTAAAGTCATCTTTCTGGTGGGATACAGCCAGTGAAATATTAAGCTGTTTTAAAGGTAAATTAAGTGCGAAACCCTACTGTGGGTTTTCATCTTTATCATTGAAGGAGAATGAAAAATATCGTAGCCAAACTTTGAACATATCTCAACTCTGTTTTTAAGCATAAGCGTATATGTGCAAATGGCTGGATTATGGTAAACAATTAGGTATGTTGTATCTAGTATACTTAGTTACGTTTCCGTCCATTCGCTAGGCGAGTGCGGCATAGCGGAGCTGAATCTTTATTGCAAATTTCATTTAGAAGTCTGGAATTATTTTCAACTGTCTAATATAAACCTTTGCAGTGTAGCGCAGCCAGACAAGTTGAATTAAATACACAAATGCATTGATAGAAATAGCTTTAAATTGAATTACAATAAAAAGAAAACTGTACTCTAATATGTAGCACATTTTCAAAAAATAAGCGGAAAAGTGATTGAATTCGCTGCATGTATTGAAAATACTACACATCACCTCAGCTTATATAAATCTAGCCTACCGAATTAAATTACTCCCAGCTTAATAATGCTGTAATGATTAAAACAAACTTTTAAATGAGAAGATACCTTGTTTCAGTTTGTAAACTGATATTTCATAACCCATGGTATATTAAAATAAAATCGGTAACTTCGTATGAAATCAGTTGGGATGTCTATTGGTAAATATTCTATTCCTGAACAATATGTTGAGTTTATATTATAAGTAATATTACTTTAATAAGCAAAAAAATCAATTGATTAATTAAATCAGTAGTAAGTAAATCGACTATGAGTATTGTTAATTGTTATGTTTGCATACAATTGCTCATACTGTCTTTTAATTATTCATATATGGTGTGAATAACACATATTGTGTAGTTATGGCAACGATGCTTATGATTTTGAAAAAGAAAGGGTATTAATTATCTGTAAGGGAAAAGTATGCATGTTTGCATACTTTTGTTATTTTATTATAATTAATAGAATATTGTAACTGGATTTATCTATAGCATGAAATAATTGGTTACAGTGACATTCATTCCACGTGAAACATGGTACATGTACACTTGAATTAAATGTACGAATCATACTGATTAATCTATCAATCAATACTATATTCATGATTGGCAAATTAAATCTTATTTCTTTAGATAGAGTTGGGAGAAATTGTTTCTTTTGAATGTCACCGCAAAAACATTTTCTCCTTGACTGTGTCTTGAGAATTTTATCATGATTATTCCAGTTGAAGATAGTTGACGATATGAATAAACTAAACTAAGGATTTTAGATAACTTGATAAAAATTCAAAACTAACACATTAGATATTTGGTTTAAAGACGTAGAGTTGAATACACTGTATTAATGTAGGTCTGCCCTACTGAAGAATTTCATACTAGGATGAGAGAACGGTCCTAAACTTGTTGGTATTCAATAGTTGTGTAGGCGGAGTCAGTCCATGATGTGAAACTATAGGTACAAATCAAGTATAATCTTATTGGTTAGTATCCTGACGTTATTACTGAGATACTTTCCAACATTTTTGCAACCGTACACTCAATGTCAAAAGTGTCAATCTATTTCATTTCATTTGATAACCATTCTGTCATAAAGTGATATTAGTTAAAGCACTTAAAAACTTTATAATCCTATTTCTGGACTTTTCGATAAAGCGTACACTGACTATCAAATTTGAAATCAAGGCCCAAATTGTTGTCTCTACCTGTAAATATAATATAATATGCGTGATGAATGTGCATCGTTCGATGTCCACACAGGATTACTTTATCTTTCTATAAATGATTAGTTGGCACAATTATTGAGCCTTTCAAAACATTTCATGTGCATACAATTTCTCAAGAGGTAGCAGTTTTAAGCTTCAACTGTGTATGAGCACATTGAAAGTTGACTGGTAGAATTTAATCAATGATATTTTTTACTTGTTAAATACGAATACTTATATCCTTATTTGATCTGTCTTCTTTTTGTACGAGGGTTAGTAATATTCTATTCGAGTATTCAGACTTAAATAGGTAGAGCTGTTTTATAATGATTCAGCTACCAATTTGATGCTTTTTATCTATTGGACAGTGTTTAGCTCGGAGTTTAATCAATATACTTGTACGTGGTCACTTAGTTGGACTAAAATTCATCAAACTGTGTGATTGTGACGTTGTATTCAATGGGTAAATTAGATTGAGTTAATCATTTGAAAACCGACTTTTTTGTTTTAATAGAATTTGTAAAATTGTGAACCAAGATAATTATTCTATGATATGAATTATATAAAACAGGATGATGATCTGTTGTTTGGTTTATATCTTACTGTTATTTTTCGGTACTTTTCAGCTAATCATTCAGCATATTGTGCATGACCAATCAACCAAGTAACTAGACACCACGATTTCTTTTACACTTTATGTTTATTTAAGCAAACACTAAGATAAATATCACTACGTGATACTAAGTAGTTTTTTACAACATTCCATTAGTAAAAATTACTATCATGTTTTATTCGCTTGATCAGTAAGTGTTTAACTAATGATGGAGAAAAGATGACTATCTAATCAGCAGTAAGTCATTCGTCTATTAAGACAAGATGATGATAAAACAGCTGAACTATAACTATTCTCTACATAAAGCTAAATGATAAGAATTTGTCACAGAGAGATCTTCTGAATGTTCTTATACACTTCAATTATGCTTCACTGGTTATTATTACGTAATGGTAGAATGGACAAACTCAATAATTCATCTTATAATATCAGACACAAAAGTAGGCAGCTTGAAGCTATTTCCAGCATTACTAAGTAGCCTAATGATGAATGGCGCCAAAATCATATTGAATGACTGAAAAACGTTTTACTACACAGAAATATGACCTTTAGGTCATCATTTAATATTTTTAATTACTCGTTGCTTCTCTGGTAAATACCCAATTTAGTTATTAAGTTTGACTATCTACTATACACTTTTGTGTTAATTTGCACATACCATAACAACAACTTCAAATCAACATTCAAGTCAGACTGACTTTATTTCATTACTGTATGAATGTTAATCATTACTTCATCACACATGAAAAAAACTATTCATCCCCATTTAGGTTTATTTATTCGTATTCCATATAATTAGATTCGTTTTTGATTGAATGTACAAAGACATAAATACAAAAAAGTACCACTTCATGTGTCTGTGTTTCTATTTTCCTATTTTTCTACAAAATCAAATTTACTCCAATCAATAAATGCAAGTAACAGTGATAAAATCGGTTATTTGCTCGAAGCTTCTATTCGTTAGAATACATAAAAGCATCGATGTGGTGAATGTATTCTCAGAGATTCAGTGTTATTAGTCTTTAAGTGAACCAACTTTTATCGTTCTCATTTGTTTATTTGTCTATGGGTTACTCCAGTAAATAATTTATGTTTTAAAATAGTAAGATTTCATTAGTTACTTACAGAAAACAAAAGATACTAAATAAGGGTTAAATTTCATGTGTTTTTAGAAACTTCAATGATCCATTAAATTTATAATAATGTCTGAATCAAAAACAAACCAGTTAGACGACTAACATAACCTAGTAAAGTCGGTTTGACTTCCTGGTGATCAGCTGATTTCTGGTCCATGTATGTTTTATTATTTACTTGTTAGTTTTATTTTCGCCCACATTATATGCTTGGAAATGAACGTTTTACAAGAAATGAATTTTTACTAACAACTGACATCACCATCGAAGACACAGAAATAGGATACCAAACTGATGGTTACCTTAGTAATAAGTATCAAAATCTTTAGTAGTCATATATGCACAAATGACGTTAAAAACTAGAATTCACGTCTTGGAAAGTGCTATTTAGTCTACTGACTCGGTATCCAGTGATTTAGTTCTCAGACAATCTACGATATAGCACGGTCTCCAGTCTATGAAATCTCATGAATTATCGTGTCATTCTCAGTTTTACAGACCATGACTTTTCACAAGAGCTTTAAACAGTCGACTGGAATGATAATCACTAACGAGGATAAAAAATAATATTAGCAAAAATATTATTGTCATTTTTGATATCACAAATTGATCTGAATCAGACAACCATTGATCGCCCGGAAGCACTGGACAGCTGTTTCGTCCTAGTATGGGACTCCTCAGCAGTGCGCATCGACTACCCCATAGGGGACCGAACCCAGGATCCTCTGGCTCCACGGTGAACGCTTTACCGTCGGACCACTGAGTCGGCTCCTAACGGTTGATATTTCTAATTCAGTCAGTCCACGATACGTTTCGCGACCTCATCCATGCTATCGGTGGGTAACTGCCTCACACCCGACACGGTTGAACCTTATCGGTCATGTCTTCACACTAGAGCTACAGGAATTACCTCAAGGAGTTAGTCGCTAGTGAGCTGATAGTAGTTACAACTATTATTATTACTATTACTAATAATATCAAAAATAATTTGAAATAAGTTAAGATACTCAAAGTATTTTCTATTTAGTGTCAAACTAAGCAAGCAAAAGACACTTTTACATTTATCATTCATTTCATTTAGGGAATTTGAGTAAAACGAAGACTTTTGCAATTAATCGTTGTGAAATGTACCAATTAAAGAATGAAGACGGATTTACTTCACCCTTAGATTAACTACAAAAATCGTTTAATTAACTGAAAGCTGATTAGTGGACAGATTGGAATATTTTGGTAAACGTTACCAGAAAGATTGTATTTATTATAAAAATATACGTTACAATTGCTTGGGAATAGTATTTCGAAATTATGTGATTAGCGACAGTTATCAGAATGCTCTTGATTGATGGGATTCTATAGCCGCTAGAAAGACTAGACTAATATGGTATTGGTCACTACACAATCAGTATATTTCATAGTTCGTTTAATTCTATAATTTGTACTTGATCGATTGAAGTTGATTATCATCCAGGAGTAGGTGACTGCTACTCAGTGGTCAACTAATGTGAATATCTCAACCCTATAGGTATTCGGTCTCAGTTCAAAGTGTGACTGTTAAGTAATTAGACTATAATACATGATAACCTGAGTTTTCAGACATTCTATGTTAGTGAGCATCAACTTGAATGAAACTACAGTCTAACACTTCATAACGTCCATAGCGTTTAATCATCTGTTATCAAATAAAGTAAATAGTAATATCAGGTCTCTTAGTCTATCAAGCATATTACAAGTTGGCCGAGAAGTTTCAAGCAGCACTGAATACTAGATAATATGATGCTAACTACAAATTAGTGATTAGTTAGCATCGTTTATACGTGAATCGTAAAAGCAACTTTTGATTATAATTGGCGATATCATTTATACACTTCCTAAATTAATCATGTAGTGAATAGGCTTAAATATTACTGGCTCAGAAAAGCGACTATGATATATTCATATTGGCGAGGCAAAATCACATCGTAAAGGTTGATTCTAACCTTCCCTCATCATTCCAGTTGATCGAATTGAATTAGGTTAACAAACTAACTTCAGTGTGGTGTAGGATGTAGTCATAATTTGATAAATAATCAGTATACATTGTCATTCGCCTAAATAATACAGCTACGATGAGTTACAATGATTGTGACAATTGGTTTACACATAATAAAAATGTCTAATATAAATCACCTTTACCGGAAAGATTGGACTGGCTCAGTGAGACTTGCCAACTTAAGATGCAAATGTATGAATATAGTGAATTTATTTATTTCAACTCGATGTCAATTTGTCCGTACGGATTGTTAGGTGATGTAACAGACATATTATGAACATCCAGTAGAATTTACATATGAAACATACTATACTATGATGAAATATATTCTATTGTGGTTAACTGAATTCATCATCTAAATCTATAAGTTGCGCGATAATTATCACTACACCACCTCACCAAGTAATAATCTGATGTTCACTAATAAGTAGCATGAAGTCAGACTACTAAAAAGGATCTTGCTAAAAGTTGCAACCTATGCAGTGAATTAGTTTTAGACGATATTGAAAAATGATTGAGCGTGTAACAAATTATTAAAGGTTAAATATGTAAAAGACTCTATACCGACTAAGTACCGAGATCGTGTACTCCTTGTTAGAACGCTTGAAGTTCTCAGGTTCGTTGCCCCTTGGGTACTGACTGTAGAGATGGTTCACTTATCAATGCCATTGTTTGTGAGTTAATGATGGAAACTACCTTCACATTTACAATAACCAATACACTGAACACCTGTAGTTGTTTTAAAAATTTTTTTACTAAGCTAGTACATAAATGTTTGAGTCAAGTAGCTTGGAAAAAGTCAGTAAAAGCATTTCTTCAGTAAATTTTTATGCTTGTTCTCATTCATCTTTAAGTCGTTCACGTAGTATTGACCTAAATTATGCTCTCTGTGAGATTGTAACCTACACTACCCAGTTATCCGCAAAGAGAATGATCCCTGTGGAATCTTATATTTGATTGCGCTTAGATCAGTGTCATCAGCGACTCGAAACTAATTGGTACATTGTTTCCGTTAACTGTTTTAACCTGATGTCTTATTATATAACATCCTTTTTTCAATGTTTAAATAAAAATATGTGGAAATGGCTCAAAGTTTTAAAGTAAACAAAAACTAGTTGAATTGAGGTGACTTTGTAGAGATTGAGAATTCCTTTTATTATTTATGCATATACTGCAGATCAGCCTCTCTTAACTACCAATGAAAACCAAAAAGTACATCATTGATAATGTATCCTAGTAGGGGACTCCTTAGTTGCGAGCACCGTCAATTCAACCAGAGAATGCAATTCACGAATTCCCATTTCGATTAATGTTTAATATGCGATCTTCAGTGTATCGACAATCTGTTAATGTCGTTAGTGATAACTGTTCCACTGCCGACATGTCTGAACATCACTAGTCACGATTCTTCGTTACAACTTCAGAAACATTCTGGAATTAGTCACCAATCCAAATTTTACCACTAGACCCCAGCCTGCCGTATGATATAGTTGATTAAGCGTGATTTGAGGGACTTGAAGTGCCTGAGCTTGATCGCCTGACGGGGTTGTGGATGGAACTAATTAGGAGTCCCATACTAGAATAAAACTGCTGTCCAGTGCCTCATGCGTTTTAATGTCTTTCTAACTCAGACCAATCTGTAATTTTAAATATGAATTCAACAATATCCACAACACCAAATTATAACTAGTGAATATTAACCTTAAATTGGACGTTGTCAGTGCAAATTTTCACTCGAGTCAAACTGAAAACTTCGATGAAAGAGAACATAAAGTATCAACTAAACGAAATTTGTTTACTGAATGGTTCTAAATAAGAGGTTTTGTTTTCGTTACCAAACTGTGTTTAACCTCCATTTTTTAAATGTATTTATTATATCTATCAGTACAAATTTGTGATCAATAGTAATTTGAAAAAAATCATGAAAAAAAAACATTCCCTGTACTCGTAATCGATTATTGATGTAGGTTTCTGTGTTTGTGACACTAACCCTTCAGTTCGATGTCTTCACAAATAATGATTTGACATTTTTTCTCATCATGCAGAATAGTACATGAAGTGTACTCATGGAAATTTTCAATAATAATAAAGATATATATTTCCCGACTGTTGATATAACCGAAATGATCAGTCTATGCTTATATGTCATCTTGTTGAGGAAATGCCTTGTCATTGTGTGTAATTACAAGTTTGACAATGGTTGACAACAATACAACAACACTGAAGTGTAAGTACAAATCACCGTTAGGATGAAAAGTGCATGATTAATTCCATTTTCCAAAATATGATGTACATCATGTCACTATTAAATAACCGATAAATTCATATTACTAACTATTAAAAGTACGTTGCGAATATTTTACTTACTTTAGTTAATTAAAACAACAGGCAATGCAAATAGAAAATTTATAATCAAAATTAAGTAAGTTGGAAAGTATGTATACTTTTCAAACAATTGACAAATTCAGTTGGGATGGTTATTTTTTGTGAAGATTGTTATTTCGATTGATTGAATGTTTTACAGATTGATATGGGCAGGGTACCATTGTGATATATATACATTACAAATTGATAGAAGTAGGAAATCTACCATTGGATGTCGACTCAGTAATGTAGAGGGTTAGGTGTTCGCCGTCAGCCTAAATCTCCTAGTGCGGAATCTGGGGCGCGCACTGCTGAGGAGTTCCACACTAGAACAAAACAGCTGTCCATCGCTCCCTGGAACCCTACTAACATCACTCTGCGATATATTTAATCAATTAGCAAACTGGCCACAATTCGTAATAGACAATTGTTTGCAAGTTTAAAGCACGTTCTATTTAGGAATACATTCGCCCAGGTTAAAATCATTCTCCTTCTTGAAAAATATCTTGTAGGGGCGCCCACTTTCCAACAACATTAGTGCATATTACCGAAAAAAGGATTAAATAACACTATTGAGGAAATTTATCATGAAAATATTCATCGTTCTGAAGGCATATATTGACCGTTAAGTATATCACTGTATTCTGCCGTCTGCTGTTGAATGTGCAAAGATTGGAAAACAATTCTGAAGTTGTCTTTTTAATAGCATCTACCATACATTTAAAAAGTCTACAACATGTAGATAAACAGCTACCTACCCTTTCTATTTTAACGACTCTTCTTTGATAAGTCTTTGGAAATATTGTTTTTTGGAGGGCTTCAAAGTTTTGTAAATACTGAATGATAACTTTACTGAAAGTCGATGAAGGTGTTTATCCCCAAAATTTTCAGTGTTCTCTTGGTGTCATACCAAAAATGTTCGGTCAATTTTCTGTTCACTTAGTAAGTGAGTGCTGTATACTAGTGCAATTTCCATTGAAGGTTGTATTAATTATGATCATTACTTATCACCTACCCTTCTGGTAACTAACGTTTATTCAGCTAAAAACATCAGCCTTAGATAAACGCCATTATTTTTACGTTAGGTATTATTTCTTCTCTTCAGTTATTTACTCAGTAATACGAATTTTGCTTTGTTTTCAGTATAAAGTTAATCATTGGGAAAGGTTATTATTATTGTTGTTACTATTAGTGATATTCTAACCTTTATTCGCGTGTACACTGTATTTAAACTTCAATCAGTAAAACATTCTATAAACGTTGACTACCAAACAATAAAGTATAATTTTTCACCTTTAGTAAAATATTAGTTCGTAAGTCTTCGAAACATGTCGGTTGATTCAATCTGTTTGGTCTATATGTGTATGTAATATATTCATAAAAAGTGTGAATGTTTTCTGGTGGAAAATCAAAACGATTTTAGTAAGGTTGGGTTGTGGCTGGTTGTGAAATACAGGACTGGAACTCCGTCTAGACTTTTAAGCTGGGTGTATATGTATGCCAGTGTTGATGGTCATACTGATACTTGATATAATTTTCTCAGGATGCCAATGGGGACTGATTAATTATAGTTATTCACATCGACAGCAGAAATTAAAAATCCTTACAAATAAATTTATGCCTATAACTGGCTACTTGAAGTCGGTTTAAGATACAGTGTAATCATTAACATTGAGAAGGAGGTACATTCAGCTAACTAGTCCCAAAAAGGCTGGATAGCTGATTCTTGACTACAACTCCAGCCGTAATCCATGTTTACTAAAACTTTTGTCCAAATACAAGCATTGAAAATGAACATATGCCTCTATAAATAATAAAGAAAAGCTTAATCTCCCGTTTAACAGATATAAATAAATAAACAATTAATCATAGACTACATCAAAATTTGAATCATTACTCTTTCCACTAATTTACTTAGGACACTGTCATTCCATTATGTTACTATGCCCAATGACTAACAATATTCAAAAGTAATATGAATTGCATGACGAACCGTCATAAGCAAATAACAACATTTAATCACGTCTATTGACAAACTGAAATTTTCTCATTTCTGATCAAGTTAGAAAAATATTATACTATGGGGACTGCTGATCATAGATCAATTCGGCTATTTAACAACCTCTGTATTTGATCAATTAGTTTGGCTGTATAATGTTAGTTTTAAACGGATCAGTAATGCTGTCTTAAGACCTAGTACAAAATTGAGTCAATTATACTAATGTTTCAGTACTTCCATAGTACTTAGCAGAAGCCCATTGGTTTAAATTTTCACTTTCAGTTTATTCAAGTTATAGAATGATCGTTGTTTACTCCAATCTGCAGATCACTATCTCACTTCTGAAAAGGTTTTCACTACAGTTCAGTGTTATATTTGACAGTTTTATTGATGAAAACTTACAAATATGACAAGTCTTTGATGGAAGGAGAAATAAATAATTTAAGATCTTAGCAGCTTAAATTCATATCATATTTAAAGCATTTCTGTCAAAGCGGTTACTTTGAAATCAAACGTAAATCATGCACTATGAAACGAATCCCTTTTTCAATGTCTATAGTTATCAGTTATATCAAGTACATTGAACTTTACAAACGTTTCAGTCTAAATATCAGTTGGTAAACTTACTTCCTCCAACCAACTTAGATCATACAGAACTAATTTATCTAGACTAGTTTCCATAGTGCGGATAGATTCATAGAATTCGAGTAACGCTAGGAAATGATATGATACCAGTCAGTATTCAGAGCATTGATTAATATCAGTTCACATGAATGGAGTATTTCCTACTATCCATGAATAACAATATATGTATATGAATGAGCCAGTATTGAGTATTACTTGTAGAATAGTGTTTCATTATGTATGACAGTAATTATAGACCAGAACCTATTTACCTAATTCATGCAAAGTCATCAGTCTTATAAAATTTTCTTGAAATCACACATCATTGCTCCATGTTGCGCAAACAATACTTTATACGTAATTTCACTAGTTTAACAGTTACCATTAACTCTCTTATTATTCATAAAATACAAATATTTATGATGCGTCCTCTGAGCCAACTGTGAAATTCCGGACGATATCAATATCTCCTAATTCATTTAGACGTTTAACTGTTAACCTTCCCCATTATTTCTAACAATCATACAATTTCAGTAAAATGGTATGCAATTAATAAGTAGGTAAACATAATTCTTAACTAATCATTCTATTACAAACAATTTATTTTAAAGTATAAATACACAATTTACCATAGTAACGCATAGTTTATTATTAAAATTATTACGGAGGTGCATAAATATTACTCAGTCACACTTCAGTAGAGCGGTTTGACAAACAAAATCGATTCTGTTCGGTAATAGACGTATATTTATTCAGGAAAAATATGTATGCGGTAGTTTGATCCCCATTAGATTTTATACAGTGTAAAATCAGTTTCATTTTTCATTCTAGTGTAATGTACCAATACTTCACTTGCTTTGAATAGTAGGTATCTGATGATTATTTCTCACAGTTGTTTCTCAAATCCGTTCAGTGTATACATTTTCTAAAAGATGAAAACTGTCACTGTAGAAAGCGCTGAGTTTTCATTTCACGCCCATTAATAGATGTTAGTAGTTTAGTAGTTTCAATCTTAAAATCCATTTTATCTTGTATATATAATACATATTTAAACAAACCTACGAATTCAAAGTTTTGCGTGCCTACTGAGCCCCTAATCGAAATGAAGAGGTTTTTCTCGAGTTTTCAGTTTAAAGTCATTCCTCGACGAAGAAACTATTTTAAATATGAATGCATTACTTTGTACGAGGGAACGAAATAATATAATTTAATTTAGAAGGTTACACTACAAAAATTGATAGAAACACCTTTGACTACGACATTAAATCATACAAGTTTGGATACACGTAGAACTTTAACCTTTCTAATGAATATCATCTAGCATGAAATGCATGTTAGATATTTCTACATATTGTCAACAATCACTTAAAGCAGTGCTAAACGATTAGCTGCATGCAAAAATATCATGCATTCACATGTTATCTGTAAGTGGGAATATTCTCGGAATTCTTGTAAAAAGCCATGACCAGTAAGGTTCAAACGTGTCGAAAGTCAGATGAATGTCATCAGTTATTATAGATAATGGTCACAAAATATAGTGAATCAGCAGAAGTCAAAAAATGAAAATGTCTCTATGCCAACTCACTGATCCAAAGTTTAAGTTCATATTTGGTGGCTTAAATCAGTAGCTTTTGATTCCTAGTATAGTCACCAGTGTGCACCTCTGCTGCCGTAAACTTGGACGAAACATTTGAATAGTCATCTAACTAAAGTCAGTTGCTGATGAGACACTAAATAATTTAATTAACACCAGAAATATTTTGACGCTTTAACTGCTATAACAATTCACATTTTACATGCTAAACTAAGTTACCTAAATTAAATCTGTCCACCTGAAATTAAAATTGGATACCGATCATCCAACCGTTAGTATTTAAATATCAAGTTTAATATATTCTTACCTGATTACTTATGTTTACCATCTACATTGTCACAT
This sequence comes from Schistosoma mekongi, assembly GCA_034768735.1. Classification (NCBI taxonomy): domain Eukaryota; kingdom Metazoa; phylum Platyhelminthes; class Trematoda; order Strigeidida; family Schistosomatidae; genus Schistosoma; species Schistosoma mekongi. Next base: position 48,505,830 of record CM068305.1, on the reverse strand, counting down.
AACCATTCCTATATGTTGAAATTAAACCACAAAGTGGAACAGCATTGAGATTAACTTCTTAATTGTTACGTAGATTAAGTATGCACTAAAAGACACATGTAAAGCTTGAAGATAATTTCACCGAATTGAGAATTTCTTCAGACAGCCTCTTTTACTAAACACTGATTTCACCTTTAACGACCTACAATTGTAACACCAAGTACTTTAGCAGGTCAAATCACCAAATCACCTTGTAAACAATATTGTGGCTTATTTGTCAATGAATTTTATATTCTTCATTACAATAAAGCTAACTTTCGTTTGATTAAGGAGAAAATGGTTCTTATTGGTATTGTCCACTTGTCAGAATTCAATTTTGTTTTGTCCTTTTAGTTAAAAATAATTCCAATAGTTTAAAATTCGAATATCATCATTATGTCATTGATGAGAATGCGAAATCCCTCTTACTCATGCACTCACACACACACACACACACTCTGTCGGTATCTGTTTCTTCAACCGAATATTTTAAAATCTTTAAAATTTCTATTCTGTATTCAAAGTTATTTGACATTTTGTTGATCTCTTTGACCGTCATTTATTGTAAAATCCACAATAACAAACTGTTACTGTTACTATTAATCACTAGCGAAAATTGAAATATGAATTCTACATAATGCTCGGTGATTATCGAACATTTTGTGTGTTGAAAATTAGTCAGTTTATGTATTGTTTTCTTTTCAAAGAATTTCAGCTTCGTTCTGGTTCCTTTTTTTGAAATAAGGTTAGTCAATTCTTTGAAGAAACGTCGTTCTTTTTTTTCTAGAATAAAAGTTTTATTTAAGTGAAGAAAGTGAATTTCATTCAACTTTTTTTTTCAACAATTGCATGAACATCAGTGGAATGAATAAAGTAGAAATGACGTTTGAATTCATGAAAATCGAAAGTCGACAATTCAAAATATACATTGTTAAATAGAAATATTTTTCTTTAACACTAAAGTAATACGTGATATTTTCCGATGGTTTCCATTGTTTAGAGGATTACATGCACAGAACTGTCAGTGTAGTTAGATTTTATGTTAATATGGCGTTTGTGCTGAAATCTCTCAGTAAAGCATTCTCATGAAGTTCTAGTTGACCATATACATAGTAACTGACCCAGCAAAATGACTTATGTACGTAAATCGATAGACGTATATATATTCATACTAAATCAATTTATACTTTTAAGGTGCAAACTAGCTTCGAAACTCACTTCATTCTTTAAACTCAAACAGGCCAACAAACAGTTATACGATATTAGTTTTAGTTTCCCTGTTATCTATAGAACACTAGCCAAAGTTCTTCCATTAAATGTGCATACAGGGGACATCGGTGTATTGGAAATGTCTATAAAACAACGAAATCAGTAAATATTTCATTGACTTGATAGTAGCTAACTACAATAGGTTATTCCCGGAGTTCTATTGGGAAGCCGTGATCATTGATGTCTAATCTTATCAGGAGCCATACGAATATTATCTCTGAGAATGGATGATAGTCAAAGAATATCTCAGATTGAATGAAAATAAGAATCTAAAACGCTTAATAAAAATTAGTCAAACTAATTGGTAAACACTTTATATACGATTCGTCCGGTACTTCTTTGTTTTCAACGGTTGTCTAGCTAAAGTTAGTTTGTGATACAGAGCCATAGTATATGTTCAAAATAATCTGACTCGTGAAGTTACTAAACTAATAATAAAACACTGATTCTCTTAGAACGAACAAGTTGTGAACTTTGATTTTAAAATGCTTCGGACAGTAACCGATTTCGATATAAATGTTCAAACGATTGTTTGTTTCTTAAGGAAAACTATCCTAATGTTGATTAAACTTGTAGTGAAATATACTTGTCTAGTATGATACTATTATTTAGGGCATTATTTGCTTTTCTAAAGATAGTTCCATTCAATTTAGATTTTTCAAGCTTATTCTAGGCATAATTCCTCATTCTATCAAAGTAGTGTTATATTACCGTCCTTTATTTTTCACGCGTTCATTCTTTTACAATTTATTGCGAAGCTTCAGAAACAACGGTTTATAGTTTTGCTTTCCGAATTACTCCACTTTTATCAATGAGTGAATTCCGAAGTGAGCACTATATTATGCCCAATTTTTATATGATTCTTTGTATAGATGAAAAATTTGTCAGTTCGGATTATTAAGCGTTTAAGTAAACTCTAAATTTAGTTGATTGGATTGATCACAGATTGTTATTGGCAGAGTACCAATGAAAGCTAGGGAACACTGGACATCTGTTTTGTGCCAGTATATGACTCTTCAGCATTGCACATCCTCAATTCCTCCAGGGAGATTGAACCCAGGGCCTTCACATTAGCAAACGCTTAGCCCCATGGTAGAATTTTCACTTTCATCAATTTTGATATGGTTCGACGATCATTCATTGTCATCGGTGATAAGTGTTTCACTCCCGACAAGTTTTTTATAACATCCTACCAACATTAATCTGTGACGAATCCAACTACCTAAACGTAACACGAATCTCCACAAAATCACCTGAATTCAATTAAGCTTTAAACTGTTTTGAAATCTGAATTAATTTTCCGATCTCAGGAAAATAATTTTCTCTCTTGATTTTTTTTAACACAGTCGCAGATTTTGAAATACGCCAGGACTCAGTTCCCTCATGATTTAATGTACGTCTTGCTAACGAGTGCCAAATAACACAAAACTTAGGTCCATAGTTTCATGCTGACTGAAACCAAACTGCCTTATATCCCAATTTTTATAGTTTATATAAACAAATATTCCAAACGAGAGACTAGATTCTACATAAATGTATATAAAATGTAACAGTGGATATGCAAATTACTCGGATAAGTTGCCATTTTGTAGCTTCATGCGTTAAACATTAAACTAGTCTTTCAACAACAAAGAGATAAAGTGAATTAAATTATTTTCTTTTCTAAATCTTACAACAAAAGTATACGAAAAAGGATGTTCTCTCTAATGATTCCTCATCAAGCTGGCCTATTCAAGGGTTCCCCAAAGTGTTCTACCCATCTTTTCCTTTATTATTGAATCTCGGTGATTGACTTGCCTTCGTTGTTCTTCACCGGTCTCCCCGGCTTACCATATTTTTCCTGCCAGTTTCTTCGTTATGTCGTATAGCTGTTTCATATTTCCTTCTCTTGCAGCTTTCTCCGCTGTCGTTGCAAGGCCTTCGATGTATTTTTGTTTGTCGGCTCTAATGTTCTTCTTTACTTGCTTATTTGCTTCTGTGTATTCAGTTTGTGCCTTGATTTTCTCTGCACTTGTTCGGCTGTTGTTGATTTCTATCTTCTTGTTCCTCCTCTGTTAAATTTTGTTCAGAGTCACAGTGGAGACCCATTTCATATAATCGTGCTGATTGCGGCGTAGAACCTCTTGACACGAAGTTAATGCTTCTTTGAATCGTTCTCAGTTGTCCTCCATAGTAGTATCTTCTTTCAGTAGATCATGTAAGGCTTGGAACCTGTTATTGAGAACTATTTTGAATTCCTTGAGTTTGTCAGTATCTCAACGAAAGTCTGTATTGATCCGTTGTAATGCTGTTACTCCAGTTGTTCATTGCTGCTTTAGATTCAGTTTAATTTTGACAGACACCAGGTGGTAATCTGAAGCTATGCCAGCTCCTCTCCTGGTTCTCACAACTTCCATTGATCTTCTAAATTTTTATTGATGCGTATATGATTGGTTTGATTCTCAGTAGTATGATCCGGTAAGACCCATGTAGCCTTGTGTATGCGTTTGTGGGCGAATATTGTACCACCTACAACCAATTCGTTGAAAGCATATAGGTTTGTATATCTTTCACCATTGTCGTTTCTGTCTCCCAGTCCTTGTCATCCCATGATTTCTCCATATCCAGTGTTGTCCATTCCGACTTTGGCGTTTAGGTGCCCCATCAGTATTGTCAGATCCTTTCCTCGATACTTTGCTATAATTGATTGCAGTCTATCGTAAAACTGATCTTTGTCTTCGTCGTTGCCATTGTTGGCAGGTGAATAACATTGGATAATATTCATTGTGATCCCTTTCTTTATTGTTTTGAAAGATGCTTTGATGATTCTGGGTCCATGGGATTCCCGTCCTGCAAGTGTAGTACGTGCATCTCTGGACAGCATCAGAGCATCTCCTTGGGTGTACGGCGCATTCTCCTCTTCGTGTCCGGGGTATAGTAGCATCTCTCCCGAAGTCAATGTTTTCTGTCCAGCTTGAGTCCAATGGGTTTCGCTGATTCCGAGTACTGTCGAGTTGTATCTTTTCATTTCTGTGTTTATTTGATTTGTCTCTCCACTCTCTCACATTGTCTGAACATTCCATGTACCTATAGAAGTTTTTGCTCTGGTTGTTAGAAGTGGCATCGGCTTCATGACTTCCGAAGAATCTCGGCTTTGACCACGAGGCGTCATAATCATTCCTTCCACTACCAGGGCAGAGTTTAAGTGATTTAGTTTGTTTAATCTGGTTAGTGTGTCTTAGGATGCTTGGGTTTTTTGGAATGGGGATGCTAGCCCCATGCCCAACTCTTCTCCTTTACCCGGGGTTGGGACCGGCAGTATCCCTAGAAGAGCCACAGGCGGATTTAATTGATCACTTATTATTCACAAATTTATACTAATAAAAATTAGTGGATATCATTAAATAAAGCTTATAAAATTTTAGGTGTATTTGTTAAAAACCATTATTTTCTACTTTCTGTTAGTGCTAGGTCGTTTGAAGCAGTCGACGTGAAACCCTGGATCAAGGTTTTATGCTGGTCCTACTTGCCTGTTAAGTATATCTACAACTTGAGGGAAGTAATAGTTTTTGAGGGATTCAAACGTGTGACACTGTTTCACAGTGCAGGATACTATGGCTGAGTTGTTCGTATTGTATCTGATCCCTAACCAATCAGTTAATGATGAAGGTGTAGTATTTTTTAAGACTGTCGAAATTGAATACACGCCTTGCTAAAGGGTATCAAGTAATTGGGAATTCGGATTAAACATAATTTCTTTTTAATTATCTATAATAATCTAATACAAAACTCATTGAGCGTAATGCGCAATCACTCAGGCTAGTGTCCAGATTACATCATATTTGACAGTATCTGATCAACACTAACGATCAGTGTTGGCGTGAGCATCGAAAACTTTTCACACCACCTGAACCAAATTGAAAACAATTCGAAATCGATAGATGTACTAGTATAGACTAACCATGAGTTGTTGTATTTCGTTGAGATGTGTCATATTGACAAGCGGAGTATTTCTTACTGACTTAACCTAATCGGTTACATTGTAGTATATTGTGTACAGCAAGTTCCGTTTCTCTCATGTTACATACACATATTTAATGTTATGCTAAATAAAATCAATTTTTAAGTGAATTTATTTTTCATCCCACTTTTCCTTTCTTTTTAGCATTAGTCTTTTGAAAGAAAGAGAAAGGATACGCTTTTAGTCTTCATTCAACCTGTAAAATTTAGTTGTTAGTCAGTCCACTCAAATTAACTGGGATTTATATTTGATCTATCGATTCTCCAGTGTATTAACTTCGTTATCAGTAGACCGATATTCTATAACTAGATTGAGCATCAGTTCGTTGCTGTTTCAGTTTCAATTTCTGTTCAAAATTCATTATCATATTCTCTAACATAAAATGTCAGACGAGGTAATTGTGAATGCGAATGAACAATTCAATTGCTCTAATTGTAATCTATCATTGATTGGACAAAAGTATATATTGAATGAAGAAAAACCATATTGTATTACGTGCTATGAAAGTAACTTCAGTCACACATGTGAATTATGCAAAGAAAAAATTACCTGTGACTCTAAAGTGAGTATATAGTTAAAGAAGTTTTGATTGATTTAGATATGATTGTCATTAGTGAGTACATTTTAAAAGGAAAACAACTATTGAGAAATATAAGCTATTTGATTAATGAAACATTTTATGTTGGAAGTACTTTCAACCTTCATTTCATAGAACCTTTGAGTTATGTTGTAAAGATGATGCCATTCAAGCAATCGGCTATATTTCATTAACTTACACTTTTGAAATAAGTCAATCTATCTAAATGTTGCATGGTAAATTATTAAGCAAGAACAAATGTAATAACTCAGGGTTTAGTGCTACCTAGATGATTGACTCTATACTGAACCAATTGACTCAGTAACGCTCCTAACAGATAGAGTTAAGTTAGTGTTTATTAACTGTGCAGAATTGTTTCAGTTATCTTTAAACCATAAGGTAGATGTTGGTAAATTCATATACTCTAGTTATACAATGTTTAGGTCAACTTAAACAACATATGATGATTATTCTCTTTATAGCTTACATATCATGTCTACTATAAGGTTGGGTAGGAATACTGCAAAGATTGTTCAGTTGAAAGTTCTTATCATAGAACCAATAAAGATAAAGTTAAAAGTGCATTTGTCACAAAGTTGGCATGATACTTTTAACTTGAAAACTACTGGTTTATATTCTACACTTTAAACGAATTGTGTTATCACAACCGTTTTAGTCATTAGTAATATCTGGTCCATTCGTCTCTCGACATAGCTGATTTCCACACGTCACGGCTTTTTATAAGATCTTTAGGACTATATCTTAAGTCTAGTCACTACTGAGTAAATGAGTGTTACCAGAAGGTATGTGTAAACTAAAATTACATGATGCTGGTGAATCTACAGTCAAAATTATCCTTCATGATTAAAAGTGTAGTGGGTCACTAGATTGAATTTTTTACTAAAATATTTACCTAATTCCTTGGTTTTTAAACCACAAAAATTGACAGTTCGAGCACGTATATTTTCAGGGTTGATGAGAACAGTCTTTGATGAATACCTTAATAAATAATCATTAAATATTAGTCATTCTTCTAAATTTGCTTATATAAGCAATCTTCAGCAACTTTATGTTCAAAACTTCGATACACGTTTAGATCTGCTTCACTTACATCATTCACGGGAATTAATCTTCATGCCTTTAATGTAATAGATAATCTCATACAAAAGTCGTCTAGTTAGCAAGATATTCCCTACATCATTGTGCATTGTTCAGTAGTAATGTTCATAAATTCATGGACTTCATTTTTGTAATTTTGACAGAAGATTGTCAACAGTCAACACCTAATTCATTCATTACTTCTAAAGCTCTTCAACTATGAAATTGTTTATTATAGAAAGTCTTCTTTACACACTATTAAAGCATTATACAGAATCTTTTCTGTTATGACCTACAGCAACCATTAACAATAATGATCTTACTTGCTAATTACATATGACCCTCACGTTACCGATTGATAAAATTTTCTTCAAACGGTGACTGAATAATCTTATTTCTTGTTGGCGTTCACTAGTACTTTTTGTCATTCAACAGAGAACGAGAACGAGTGATGATTTAAATATAAACATAAGTTTAGTTGTTTGTTATCGTCACAGATTGATATCAGTTGAGTATCATTGAAAATAAGGAGGCACTGGATAGCTGCCACGTCCCAGTATGGAACTCTTCAGAGGTGCATACCCTCCGTTTAACCAAGAAATCCAACTTACAATCTTTAGTTATCATAGTGAACACTTGACAAACAGCACTACCGGGCTGGTATTCACTGGAAGAACTCCTGTTAGTGACTAACCTCTGAATGTTTCTGAAGTCCTAGTGAGAGATCATGACTGGAGGAATGTCACAAATGACACTGGCTGATTGCTGAATTATATTACAAATTGGTGAATGTGTGCATTCTATCAGTTGACATCGGGCAGGCTAGCAGTGCAGATGTTTAAGTGTTCGCCCTGGTACCTTGGTTAAATCAAGGGTATGTACAACAGAGGAGTTCCATACTAGGAAGAGACAACTAGCCAGTACTCCCTGGTTTTTGATGATACCCAACTGAAATCAATCTATGACGAATAAAAACAATTAAACTTTTCTCAATGCGTATTTATAATTTACCAGACGACATAACATCGAAAATAGAGAAATGTCATTGGCATAAATCCAGGGCATAGTAGTAATTGGTACCTACTTAATTCAGAGTAGTTTATGAACAATAAAATACACGGAACTAGTCAATGGAATATACTAAAGCTCGAAATCGGCAAGGTAGTTCATAGAAAACTAACCCTGAAAGTTTCACATTTTTAGTTTATTTGCTAATTGTATGGCACTCATAACAGTATGAATGACATTTAGGTTGTTTACATGGTAATACTGCATTTACATTTGTCGAGGTGACTTCCTCTTAAAACTGACTAATCCTCTTAAGATGGTCCTCCACTATTTTCTCCGAAAGAATTAGACTTCTTTTAGATGGATCCCATTTATTTGAAATTTTAAAACTATTGGAAACATCATTGGAAAATGCAATAAACGTTAAAGTGACTTGAACGCAAAGTGAATACTGCGTATTTGTTTTCGTTCAAACATTATAAAGATCTTGATAAACACTATATAGGTTGGATTGTGACTGGCAAGCGGAATCCAGGACGCGCGTTTCATCCTATTTGGAACTCATCGGCTGGATGTACCTGCATCCCAATGTTGATGTTTACAGTGGGATTCGAACTCAGTCTGTTTCGCGTAGAACGCCACCGCGTTCACCACTAGACTACTGAGTCCAGACAGTCACACTTATGCAACGGGCACATTGGTATTATACAAGTTCATCCTAATGTCTTGATAAACGTTTTCATCATTATAATGTGTTCATTAATACCTAACTATTAATGGTCAACTTACTTCATAACATGGTGGTTATGTAATACGAGATCTGATCACTACTAAAGACCAGACTGTTATGTAATCAATTAATGTAAGTGCCTTCGTTTTACAGGAGTTTTGACGCTGCCTAAATAGTTTGGTAGTAGCATCTCTGAGTGTGACACCGAAATGATACGATTTCGAACAGAATCAGTCCTCCTAAAATTAACTAGATATCATGTTACCTAATGACAACAAGTACAGAAATTATTCTTATTGTTACTTGTCGATTACCTCCGATTACCATTAGAATAAAGTGAATTAGAGAAATATCTGTCTGAGTCTCAAGATTTTTAAGTAGGATTTACTCATAATTTTGTTTAAAATCTTAAATTTACATTAGGAATTATTACGAGTGGTTTGATTAGCTTAATGACTATCTTCGCAAAAAGAATAACCCTTTTAGCATTACCAGTTAGTCAGATATGAAATTGTCAGTCACTGAAATCAGAAAAAAATATACAATAAATGACTAATTTTTTAATTGTATAACCTTAAATTTAGATTTTAAGTTGAATTATACGTTCAGGACTTTCAATGAACTGAGTGTTCGAAGTCATTTTCTCACAGATCATTTGGTTGATAATGACCAACATAACTTGAGTTTTACTATAAGTCGTTTTGTCAGGAATCCGAAACTGTATACTGTAAATAAAACAGTTACTCACTCTTATTATTGAATGAGAATTGTGGTAAATCATAATTTAAAGGAAGAAGTTAAGTACTGGCCGAGGGATTGTATATTAGCAGTTCTAATATATAGTGACCGACTCGTGAGCTGAATGCCATTAGTCTGATTATGTCTAAAGTTATAAGAATACAATACTCAGTCTGTTCTAAAGTAAGGCCACACGGTTTTATGATCTTGTCATTTAGTGTCACTTCATGATAAGAAGTATCCACAAACAAAGCAGTCTTCACAAACTCCCTATTTAAATGTCGATTAACTTGATATTTTTCCCAGTAAGTCAGTGCTTTTTCAAATTATTATGTTAGTCTCCCTAGACTGATGTCAATCAGTGTAGCATTAAATGTTAGTAAAACATCCCAACAATTAACTGATTGGGATTATTGATGTAATTATTAGGTGGGTATTTCACCGCTTTTATTAACAGTCATCTACCTGACCAAAAGGATTAAATTCAGTTATGAGAAAAGGCTATTTTAGAATGATATTCAGTAGTGCATAGAAATTGATAAAGAAGTAAAAATTTGGTACCTTGAAGTGTTTTTAAATAAATTAACCACTGATTCCTATCTTAAATAAAGCATTTTGCTAGTGAAACTTCAACTTTGTTACCTTGGGGGGGAAGGTTGTATTGACCGTCGAATTCGAAACTATACATCACAACTGACTGCATTAAGACAATCGCTAAAGAGGAATGAAGCATTCCATATTTGACGAATCCTGGTGTGGGACATTTCTGCATTAAGTATTCACGGTAGTATTAAGAAGATTATAACAGACGTCAGATTCTTACTAGTGACTAACTTTGAAAAATTACTTACTGAGTTTAAATGAGAAGTCACGATTAGTGAACTAATCACTAGTTGCAATTGATGATAGTCACGAAACATCGTGAATTAAATTAAGTTTGAAATTATTTGACTGTGGCTGACAACTCTATGGTTTGAAAGTTAAGTGCTCACTCCAAGACCTGAATGCTTTGCGTCTGATTCGTGATTGGGGGGTGTTACCAATGAGCCTTGTTGAAGAGTTCTGTACTAAAACAAAAAGGGTTCCCAGTACCTCCTGATTTTCAATAGTTGTCTGACCAAAGTCAGTTTACGATATAAAGGTTCTTATTTGCTTATTTTGTTTCATGTCTAGTTGACTGAACTCGTCACAGGTTGATGTTGGCATGGTACCAATGAAAACCAGGAAAAACTGAACTGATGTTTCGTCCTAGTACGAACTCCTCAACAGCGTGTACTCTTGATCATAAATCATGCATTCTTAGAAAGTTTAAATTAATTATCATACTTACTCAATAATTCAAAGCAAATTCATTTATTTACATCCCATTATCATAGTATCATTACTAAAACAAATGAACACCCTAATCTTTAATGTAACAGTGGTAGATTTTTAGAGATTTGATTAATATTGTAGACGATTCTGCGCATAGATTGAATCCAATTACAGAATCAATGAAATCTCAGGAGAATAGTGATTGAACTGTATCAAGAATCGACTGATATTAAAAGTACGAACCATCAGATGTCAATTGAATAATCCTAAGATGTTGAGTTCGCTGCAAATCCTGAAGGTTATGGACATAGTTCTGTACTCCTATAGGATAGAACAGAACAAATATCCAATATTTCTTAATCCTCACTGATTCTTTAACTGAAATCACTTAATGTTATCAAAAGTAACTAAATTCAAACCTCATTGGTAATGTTTTAGTAAATTGTTCCTAGATTTTCTCTTCACAAATCTGTTTGGTAGGTCAAATTCATTAGGGTAAATATTGCAATCTATTCATAAATAAAATATGGTCAGTGTATATTCTTTAAAACCATGCATGAATAAGTGAGAGAATCCATTCATAATTTTGTAGCTATTTTCTTTCTTTTACTAGTAGGAGCTTACATCTTTGGTGGCATGTTAATTACCTCATACTTGCTAGTTTATGTTTAATTCTTCTTTCCGGTTGACTGGATTCCTGTCCAGTTTTGACTCCTTTTTTTGAAAGTATTTGAGTATCCTTGTATCTAAGTATGTGACTATATAAGTAAGAGAGGGGTATACTTGCACCTACTTCCTGTTGTCAACCTAGAAAGCTTGATGAAAATTTGTATATTTATGATCTTTCTATTTTTATATTTTTAACACCTAAGTCATTCAGTTAAAAAAGTGAATATATCTGGATGAGCATACAAACGGGTAAATGTAGATAGTTGATAATAAAAGGATGATAAATGATGTGAAAGAAAGAGGAAGTTAGTCACTTCTTTTGAGAAAAGAACAATAACAAGGACAAGACATTCCAGAACAATGAATCAAGTTAATGTTATTATTATTACTATTATTATTATTATTAAGGCATACACTGAACAAGCGTATTGTAGAGAAAAAAATGTGCAAAATAGATATCGTGACTCTTTTAATAGAAAAAATTCCGTTCCGTTTGTTATTTAAATTGCCCCCCTCAACTCCTCGTTGTTTACAGATTATAACATGAAAATAAGAAAAGCATTCATTCTGCATTATTATCAATTAATTATAATCACTGTTCAATGTGAAGGTCAATTATTGTGTTGTAGGGGTTGTTATTGTTGAAATAAGCTGAGATAAAGCTCTCTTTACTATGAGCAGATAAAATCCTACTTGAATAATACGCATAGTTTACGAGAATAAGCGTTGTCTAAACTTAAAATCAAAGTGTATCTAAAGCCCAGAAGGAATTTTACTTGTACAAATTAATGTCATTAGTGGAGAAATGAGATGCTTTATAATTCATTTACTACCCTTAACAGCAACCACAGGTAAAGCCAACGCATATAATTATTAAATGACAGATTGTCTGTTTGTCTTTGTAATTTGTTGATAAGTAGAATTTGGTATCATAGTTTATTATCAGTGTCACTGTCCGAACTCGTTCATTAAAATGAACTAAGTCCATGTGTCGAACTGAGGAATTTTATTCCTGGTAGTTTTACAAGTATGAACATATGCCTTCTTTACTTGTTAAGCACGAATCTTCTCCAGTCTGTTAGATGAGTTGGTTATTTCTAAAAATGATTTATGCATTTTACAATAGCAATGATGAATTCCTTTCAAAGCAGAGATCTATCTGATTGTGTTTGACTTCTAGTTACCTAACAAGAAAACACAGTGATTATTCCCATTTATTGTATCCTCATCTAACTTTTAAATGAAATAATCACAAATATGTATTGGTTTAGTTTCTTAGTAGTGTATTCAATACTTTAGTCAGTCATATCCCCTCGTATCTTGTAACAGCAATATATATATATATATATATATATATATATATATATATATATATATATATGGTACAATTAGTAACGGAATTCACATCCATTTACAAGCTTGTTCAGGTTGTTAATAAAGATATTAGTGCATAATTAGAAAAGACAGCCTATTAAGTACTTCAATTGAATGCTTAATACATTGTCGTTACAAGATGTGAGAGGATACGATGCTGAATAAATGCTTGACAGTAGGTGTTAACATTTTAATCACCATGCAAGTATATAGCTGTCATCAATAAATAGTGCATGGGAATTGAAGTTCGCTTAGACAGTGGTAAAGGTACATTATCACAAGCGTTCCAAAGGTGGTCGACTCCATTTAGGACGTGGTAGCTTCGTACTAATGCTCCATTAGTAGAGCAAGGAAAAGAAACACTAAATTAAAAAGCAAACTGTTCACAGCTCCATTTGTCATTCATCATATATAGTCAATGATATTACGATATAGTACTTTTTATTTTCATGCTCAAAATGATTGAACCGAACGAATTTTTCACTTATAGATACCAATTTACGTAAAGTAACAGGTCACTGTTAGCACTTATTGAGTAAAAATACTAATTAATATCCATCACAGATATACATTTTAGTATTTCTGTAATGTTTTAGCTTTAGAAATAAATTTCTCCACAACGATAAGCTAGTGTATAGTGACGATCACCTATACATACCAAATATATGAAAGAACTAATCCATCTAATATGCACAGTCACTGAATTCATCTCAACTTGTTTCTGGCCACTAATTCAGATACATGCCCAACTAACAATTTATTCGAATTACCGTAAAACTTCCTTGTTTTTATAGGTAAAATTCCCATTGTTCACTACATCTGCTGTATTCAAGAATTGTGATCATCATTCTTCCAAATTTAGTGTATAACTGATGCATGCTAGAGTTTAACTTCCCACCAAAATGTCATTTCAAGTTACTTTATGTATTGTCAACAATGTTACATCACTTTGTTAGTGTAGCGCAACTCAATTTGCTGATGGGAAAAGTTAATTGTTTCAAAAGTTAAGGCTTGAAACGAAAGGCTTATTAGAGATCATGCCCTTAAATGCACAGCTGATTCACTAAATAAGTGGTAAATGGTTGGAAGTATTGGATTTAACACATTGAAAATTGGTTTGTGACAGTATTTTGTGGAGATTAGTATTTTTAATTGATTGAATACGACACAGATTGATGGTGATAGGTTACCATTGAAAACCAGGGGACACTGGATAACAGTTTATTTCTAGTGTCGAACTCTTCAGCAATACGCATCCCAAGATTCAGCCCCAGGGGCTTCTGGTTGACAGCATTAGAAATTGATAACATCATGTAAAACTTTTAGACCTTTTACCAAAAATAGGTGTCGGAAATTGTGCCTACTAATTAGTAGTATAATATTTTTATAATAACTTTTCCAACAATTCGTCACACCATAATGTATCGTGTAATTAGTTATCTGTCAAGGTCCTCAAAACGGCAGATGCGATAGGTAAATAGGTAAAAAGCCCAGAATTATGCATTTAAAGGCAGTGAGTTCAACCTCTTCTCCTGCTATGGCTGATTCAAGATCCATTAAGCTAGTCCCTACCTTAATCATGCACATGCGGACTTCTTTCTTCATTCACATTTCTATAACATGAGTCTATCCATTATACATACTACTTTCTTTATCCACAAATCTACACATTATTATCATTATTGCTATTAATCAAGATACACAGAATGAATTTGAATGTCACACAAAGCGATGAATCTTAATTATCACTCATTCCATTTTACAAAGTCTTACCTAGTTCATTTCATTTTAAGTAGAATTCAGCCTTTACCCACAAACACTTGATCTAATTCCATATTTGTCACCCCACTCCATCTCCTATGTCAATTGTCGTTTACGTTTCAGAAGTTATATAACGATGATTATTTCAACATTAACACTCGCATTTTACAAACAACCCAAAGAGAGGAAAAAGTGTATATCCAAATATCCATGATATCTAAAAGATGTTGTATCTACCTCAGAACTGGCTATTTTTGTGACTATTAATTTTGAACTAATAAGTGTAGAACTTGATGAATATTTTTCATTCAAACGGCTTTGATTGTGATAAACATATTTATAGAGTATTTTCATGTAACCGTGCAAATGGACCACGACGAATGCCTATACCTTATAGTCACATTTAATTTTTACTGAATCATTTGAATGTACTGAAACTCAAAATAATTTAGGCAGATGTTTTAGGGGTTTATGAGTTTAAAGTAGATACACCTACATTTTCATGTTAACAGATGTCTTAACCGATGAGTCATCGACAACTGTCCTATTAAAGCACAAATTATCTTCCCCTTCCCTTGGTATGTTATTTTAGCAATGAAAAGTATGGAGTGAAGGTTAGCATGGCTAATTAATAATTCTATAGAAACATCTGAATGGGGTTATAAAGCTCCATTTAAGATATTTTAATAATTTTTAATAATAATAATAGCTTTATTCAATAGTATTTTTAGTACAATATGAATTTTCAGCATACAGTGTCTCAACAAGTTACTTTTTTACCGTGTTAACATCTGATAAAAAAAGATACACATTTTATACTGTTAACAACAACAAAAACAATTACAGTAACATAAGGAACAGGAGTCTTTGCATTTTATAATAATCCGTATTTTTAAGAGCACAGATTTCTGATTAGATCGGTTCTTACAAACTTTTCATCACATAGAACATGTGCTAAATATGGAATAGTTGAGCATTTATACTTCTCTTTACGTGCTTGAATCCTGATATAGCAGCGTCGCGTTCTGCCAGAAGATAAACATTTGATGAATCCTGATTCTTTTTAACGAGTGCTGCCAGCCACCATGATGTTTGCGTTTAGATCTAACTGAATTGCACATGATAGGTCGTAAACTTTTCATAAATGCGCGTGAGTACACAATGCGATTTTGGGACATGATTGGGCAATTAAAACAAAACAGAAAACGGAAAGATAACTTGTTTTGATATTGGAAACGAAAGGTAGCCCAGGATTTCAAGCAGGCCGTGTCTATTCTCACTTCATAGAATGACTCAAATTTAAAATAATAATATGTAGATATGGAATTGTTTACTCCTGGATTTTAAGCTAAAGGTTTGATTTATATGTTTAGATTCCTATTTATCGTAGATAATTAGGGCTGAAAATTGATTATTCTTATCTCAATAGTAGTACCAAGAGTCAGGATCTAAAATCAGAAAAAACAGCTACTAATATCTAGTAGACCTTTGACAATATTTTCTAATTTCTCTTTATGTTATATACCGAACTCATATAAATAACTATAATGTTATTTAAATATAGAAAACAAGCAACCCTAAACTCCTGTCTAAAACTTTCCAACTAGATAAATATACTCATTTATGATGATTTTACTACAGAGGCTCGAACTTAAAATCGATTACTAATGAATTATTTGGTGAGAAAAGTGGCGTAACAAAGTTAAATAGCATTTAGCTAACGTGTAATAAACGCTGATTCCTTTTACCTAATCCCTCTATTTAATGATCAAGATTTCAACCTTGGATAATAATAAGGTATTATTCACTACATTTGATGATTACAGTATCTGTAATTAAACTGTGAGATACGTAGCTACGATGTAAGCTAATATGAGGTCATATCACCACATAGTAACTAACTTCCCTACACATAATCAATATCCCATTATATATTTACGGCTATACAGTGGTGGTTGCATTATAAAAAATTATTTCCTTTCTGTTAAAACTAAAATCTGAATACATTTATTTCGCCATTCCATTTTTTAGAAGTCTCCTTTGTCCAAACCAGATCGAATAACAAATTTAATCAATAAATTTCTTCGTTGCTATGCATTTCTGGATTCGTATTTTACGATAATCCATAAACTAGGTTTCCCAATAAATAAATATCCATTTTATTTTTCACTCCAGCCCCCCCCATCAGTAATTCAAAATCTATCGGTTTTATTGTCAATTGGCTTAATTCAAACTAAGTATTTCCACTATAGGGACAAATGTCACATTAGCTTTTGGATAAATTATTTTCCCTAGTTTTTGTAATATATTTTCAGTTTATCTGGTATGAATGAATTTCCAGGAGTTTTAATGACAGGGCATGACCTATGGAGACATTTATTTATGATATGAAACATCCTAGTCTATCAATGACGTTGAGTGATTTTAGAAGTGTCATTAATCGGCTAAAGCTAGAAATGTGGGTTGAGAGATTCTAACTCAGTGGTTTACGGTTGTCATCCCAAACTGAATAATGACAAGTACCAAACAAGGGTTTATTATTAGTTCCCTTTTACTAAACAAGTGAAGGCATTCGGTAATTTAAAATGTACTGAATGGGCTACTCATGTTTAATATATTCGTATTCTATCATGCATAAAGTTAGTTGGATGTTGATATGCAATTATAATATGATGTTCTAAAAGATCCATAACATATGGAACAGTTTTGTAATTATTTCCGGTTTATTACGTTTCTGTAGTTGGTATAAACTCTTGAAAAAAAAACAATCCTTGATGAAATCTATCTCATTAGAAAGTGCATTTCTACTGTATATTGCTTTTAAAAGTAGGCTTTACGTAATCATCTGAGTGCAGTCTTATAATCCACTTTTCCTTATTTCTATTTGTTTAGGATCTATCATTCAAAGATAAACACTGGCATGAAAGGTGTTTCTTCTGTAGTGTATGTCAAGGTTCATTAGCTGATAAACCTTTCGCTACGAAAGATAATGATTTATACTGTCCAGAATGTTATGATGAGAAGTTTTCGCCGCGTTGTGATGGGTGCAAAAAAATATTCAAAGCCGGTTCACGTAAATATGAATATAAAGGATCAACATGGCATGAAGAGTGTTTTACGTGTATTGAATGTAAACAACCGATCGGAGCTAAAAGTTTTGTGCCAAAAGATGATAGTGTAGTATGTGTTCCATGTTATGAAGAGAAATATTCACAAAAATGTTCTAAGTGCAACAAGGTCAGTGAAATTGATTTCCCCTTTTAATCTACTTTATGAACCAAAATATGAGTTGTATGATATCCCTTTAATAAGATGTGTTACTATGGTTAATAGATTGTCATCTTCGGCACAATCGATTTTGAGTTTTTCAGTAAAGCTCGTAAAGCGTTTCACTGTTTAGTAATTTTAGGTTTATTGTCATCGAACTTGACCATATTTCATCAAGGCATAGGGCTTCAATGTACGTTAGGGATGTCTACTTAAAAACTTGTGGACTACATCATCTAAACTGAAGTTTTATTCATTACTGACTATCATAAAACATCAAAGAACATTAATTCACATCGGTAAATCACCTATATAGGTAAAAGCTTCTATCGTCCATTTGACAGTTTAGTCATACGGTTCACTGCAGAATGTTCCTTTGTTTTTGTGACCTTGTTTAGGTGACAAAATTATTTCTACAGATTGACGTATCCATGAGTTTTTGTCTCATACCTTATGTAAAACACCACTCTTTAATCCTGCTTCATACACCATATTCACTTCCCAACTCCCAGACCATAGTTCATCACATTTACCTTACTAATACCTCCAACCATTGTTTTGTATTACTCATTACTTACTACAACAGATGGTTTTTATATGAATTAACCATAGAAAATATCGTTGGGGCAGAAAATAAACTCTAATTTTATCTGTCACGATTTTGTCAATTAGTCTATTATCTGGGTCTATGTGTTGACAACCTTAATCATGGTTTATTACTAGCTTCAAGTT
The DNA here is from genome assembly GCA_034768735.1 of Schistosoma mekongi. Taxonomy (NCBI): domain Eukaryota; kingdom Metazoa; phylum Platyhelminthes; class Trematoda; order Strigeidida; family Schistosomatidae; genus Schistosoma; species Schistosoma mekongi. The sequence goes on along the minus strand of CM068305.1, from coordinate 48,487,275 downwards.
CTGACTACTAAAGTTTGATTCTGATTAATTTATATCTAGTTTTTAGCTGGTTGTGTCTAATACTAATTCATTCTAAAGTTAGTTTATTGTGACATACAAAGTAGTTTTTTTGGTTCGTTGGCATTTCTGTTCTGCCAGTAAAACTTAAGCAGACATCTAGCTTAATAACTTACTGTGTAGTGCATTTGATCAGGAATCAATGTCATTGACAATCATTAGGAATTTAGAGGTTTCATATTAAATCGATGTCGACTGAACTATAAGCTGAAATATATGAATACTGTTCACTTCTTTTTACTTACTTTCAAACTTAACATTGTCTACCATTAACCCCTCGTTAAAAATAACCTTTAATTTTTTTGAGTGAATAACAATCAGCGAAGTCCTTAAAGTACTATTATTTTTATCACTAGTGTACACATGACTTCGTGAAATTTGATTATTTCATGGACTTTAGGTAAAGATTTTAAATTCATACAGGATAAAGAATATTTGTAGCTCAGTTGAATGTTCAAGATCGTGTTGTGCACCCTTAGGTAGATGGCTAAATGCTCAAGTTTCCACTGTCTTTCTAGAAAAATCTTTCAGAAGGAATTGGTCTGGCACTTGGGATGTGGCTGAGGAATTTCTCAATGTTGCTATTTACCTCAGAGAATACAAACACAAGTTTTATACTCACTGTATTAGGTTTGAGCCATTCAATATTATTTTGTATAAACTGCACAAGTTCATTCAGTGTGGTTAACATGAATGTAATATTCAGTATATGTGAAAAACCCTTCTTATGAACTTTCTTTATAACAAGTGACTTTTTCTGGTTCATCTTATCACACTTTTATTGTTTTTGATATCCTTAGCAGTGTGTGCTAAATTTATCCTTGACTCGGATGTGATCAAACAGCGATATAGCGTCATACTGTATATAGCTTACGCAACAATTTTCATCGTGACCTTAGTAATGTCGATGCAAATACCATTTATCAGTTTTCAATCATAACGCACTAGTGGACATACGGCATCAATGGGAGTGTTTGATATTCTCCAAGAAGTTATGTTTCTCAAATATTTACAAGTATATGTTTCCCCTAGCACACAGAAGCAATTGTGTACATCTGGGGCTATTCGGTGTACTGAAGTTATTACCTTACCGTAAGTGGCGTTATTGGGTCATGGAGTAGCAGATTCTTTTCCCCATGAAATATCGGTAATGTTAGAAACTGCCACATTGGTTACAAAGCACCAACCTACTTTACGGACGTCCTACAAGTGTTAATTGTTTTGTTTATAAATGATATGAGACTTTACTTTAAAGATTTTAATACTGAAATTGTGCTTTTCATTCTCTGTGCCGTGTTTACTCTATATTTTGCGAGCTTTATGATATTCCTTCGGCTTGGATTAACTCCGACTGTTCGCGTGAGCTATACTGTCATCTTTTCATGTACTTTTGAGTTGTCTCGTACGATGCATGTTTATGATAAACCGAAAAAAGGAGCATGATGCTGAATTCTGCTGACTAGTACACTTCACCAAGTACGAATAGAGCAATGGCCATCAGTGTTATAACCATGTTCGGCAAATAACGGGAATAAATTGTGCGTAATAGTGTATATCTTAATCACATTTGTTTCGTGCCTACTCAGTTCGCATTGTGCTTGGGTCTCAACTAATTCTTGTTCAAGTTTACTTACCTTGTTCTCTCAATGTGATAAACATCGATCTCTATGTGTCTTTAACGAAATTTTTGAAACTAGTTTCTGGTTTTGACGAAAGACCAATGAACAAAGCATTTGATAGTTGCCCAATAACTTTAGTGACGCCCAACCGAAATGGCGCGTTGTACTTTACTCCGAACAGCTAGTTATTTCAGAGAGATGACGATGGTCTCAGAATGAATGGTGCTATACAAGACAAAAATAGTGAGCGTTTTGAGCAGGTTAGCTGGCTGAGGTATTTTGTAACTGTTGATGAGAGACAGTTTCATTGAAGGTTAGGTTAGCAGATTTTGTCATGAAAGCTGTAACTAGCCAAGCGTATAGGTCAAGCTACATATGTAAACGTACTGTTGTAGGTGTTACACATACTACCTTCTCAGTAGTTAGTGTAAGACGGGCATTGCTAAACGTACATGGAAAGCTTGTGTTCTTATGGGAGGACTTTTGGGAGTCTGGGTAACGTCCAATATGTATGAAAAATGCTTCCTATGCGCACTGTAACAAATACAGCTTTGGCTAACCATTTCACTTTCTTATTCTTCTTACTACTTATTTGTCTAAATTTTGTCACTCTTCATATTATTTGTATTTTATGGTCCTTGATTATTTTTGAATGTTTGTTCTACATAACTATAATGTCCTAGTGGAGGTTAAAGTGGAGCTAACTTGCTTAGGTGTTTGATATCACACTGTATGCTCGATCAGACTGATTCTCATTAGAATTACGCTCCTTGTTCATAAAGAACATCCTTTTAGTCTTATCACGTTATTTGTATTAACTCTATGGTATATTCTTTGTTGACTGCATATTATTTTGGCCATGCTTAGGTATTTTGTATAGTTTGTATTTATGTTATATAATAAAATCGTGCCCTAGATATCGTCTACAAATAGTGCCTTGTCATCTTTTGATGGGTTTACGAATCACTTGAAAAAACCAGATACATTGTACGGAGAGGGCATAAATTCTTGTATAGAACTTTAATTTCGATACCAAAGTTGTAGGGAATTTGATCGTAACAGTGACAACAGCCTTTTCAATGAACGAAGTGAGATTGAAAAATGAAGTCACAAATAGCATTTAATTGCCAAAGGAAACTAAGTTGAACATTAATATTCATCTAACGTACCGAACTCACTCCTGGAGGCCTTCAACAGGAGAATAATAACAAAAATACCCAAATTGATAATTCACCATTCAAGTAGTTTGTAATTCAGAAAAGCCTCAGTTCACAGAATCAGCATAACTTTTATGAATAACTGTTGTTGTACAAATTAATTGTTAAAGTTAGACTATGTACGTTAATAGACCAGCAAATAAAACTAGTATCACTTTTCCCAGTTTTTTTATCTCCGCCGATTATTCATCCTTGTACAAAATGCATCAGTAGCTTCACTAACTATATTATTTGTGAATAAAATTCAGGATTAGATTGATTTGGTTAATTCTTCTGTAACATTTCAATGATTATTTAAGTTGGATTGTGACTGGCAAGCGGAATCCAGGACGAGCGTTTCGTCCTGTTTGGGACTCATCGTCTGGATGTACCTGTATCCCAATTTTGGTGTTTACAGTGGGATTCGAACTCAATCCGTTTCGTGTCGAACGCCACCACGTTCACCACTAGACTACTGAGTTCAGACAGTCACACTTGTGTAACGGGCGCATCGGTATCAGGATAAACTTGTATATTCCCGTTGATTTGTTATAGACTTCAGTCTATAACAAATCAACGGGAATATACAAGTTCATCCTAACACTTCAATGAGTTGTAATTTCTGCTTAATCAAATGAAGGAAAGATGTAAAGCACCGTTTGTAACTTAGTGTTTAAAACAATCAACCCCGTCAGTACTGTTAGAACATACAAAAGATCATATAACCGTGTTAGTTACATAATCAATTGTCCTAAATATTCATGACAGATTGCTGACTGCTCACAGACACAAGTTGTCGACTCAGTGCCTCAACCAACTAACGGATTTAAGAAAGCAGAATAAGCTAACAAAGTTATTTGACTTACATACTTACTTATAATATAAGTGCAAGTAAAATTCATTCCAAACGGCATAGATTACTAAGTACCGGTATTTTAGGTCACTCATAATATAATCAAATTAAGACCTGATTATCAGTTTTACTTGCTGCTTACCATATCAAATATAATACACCACGAATCAAATTGTTTTATATTGTGGAATTTAACGAAGTAATTAACCAATTTGTGAACAGTATCTTAAAAGAAGGGTTTATACAGAAAGAAAGAAGAACAAACTAAGCAATATTACGGTGATGAATGTAAAAAATTATACCGCCGATTAACACAATGAAAATGTCAGTGATCAATCCTCTTCTTACTTTTATTTTTTTCACATGAAATCGTAACTCTTTGCTCCGACTACTAGATATGATTTATTAGTTGACTGTAATCTGTTCGTTGTTTTTTTCGAAAGAAAGCTTCTCTAAAATGCATACCCAGATGAAATTAATCTATTCAGAAGATATTTGTATGATAAACTGAAGTTAAGTAATTGTATACTGTTTAGTAAATAAAAAAACAAGCAAACTAGAGTGTATAATCCAAAGAAGAAAATCCTAGACTTAAATTTCGTGCTAATAAAGACTGTCAGTAAGATGTACACGGAAATTTGTCCGAATTAATATTTTCTGTAGAATTCAAAGCCACGTTTAAAAAAATAGCCTAATTGTAACCTCTCAAACCATAAACTTAATCAACATATTATAAAAATGAAGACTCAGAGGAGTAGTATATTTTATAAGCACTGCCTTTTTAAGTTAGTAACTCCATACAAATGCATTATACTTCTATGACGATAACTATTCAGTGGAGATATTTCATGTGGGTGTGGATCACTGGTTAAGGCGTTTGACTTTAGCTACTAAGTCGCATGTTCGAACTCTTCTCCAATCACCTTAGTATTATCACTATTCACCACACTCAAAGTGTATTTTGGAGCCAAGAGTGCAAATCTGTATGCTCTTTTCTAAATAGTTATTCCACATAGAGTGTGAATGTGTAGACTTGATAGTGTTTCGAGGTGCTCGTCCTTTCCTATCCTCGTAAATTATCAAGGTTATTTTGGTCCTAACGTTAAAATTATCTATGATAAAACAAGTTTCCTGCCACGTTGAGATGAGGACAATTATTTTCCCAAGATATGTCAAGTTAAACCAATGGTAATAATTTATCGCTGCCATATTTTTACTATGAGTAATTTTAATAATGATGCTACATAACTGAGATCTGTTTGTTTAAGGAATGAAAGGTATTACACCATCAAAGTGCCATAGATCTAAACAGCTTTAATGACCGTTAGTGTAAACTACAAATAGAAATCTTGTAAAACATCAAAGAGAACTATTTAATGTACCTTTCTTCACAGAAATTTTACCTTTCTGGTGTATTTATGCTTTGTATGATATTTGTTGGAAACACTATTGTCTTTCAAAATACATAACTATTATGATGCGTATTCTATCAACAACACTACAGCTGAAAAATGACGTCACATATAAGTATACATATCGTATGTGTCATAGACGGCACATTATTAATAACCGTGTCATATCTGTAAATTGTTGTGAATTCTTTATTCATTTTTAACATGATCACATTATTATTCATGCTTACTTTATTTTGACTAAAACAGGCTATTCAAAAAGGTGGAGTAACTTATAAAGGCCAACCATGGCATAAAACATGTTTCTTATGCACAAATTGTAGTTGTGAATTAGCTGGTCAAAAGTTTACGTCACGGGATGAAAAACCATTTTGTGCAGATTGTTATACACAGTTATTTGCAAAACACTGTGCAAAATGTACCAAACCAATTAGTGGTAAGTTATCTTTTGTCGATGGGAATGGGGGGAGGGGAATTTTCACTTTTAGTTAAAATTTCTGAAAGAGTTAATTAGATATAAGAAATTCTGAGCATTTTAGCAACTTCTAGCGGAAGCATTTTACTCAAATCCGCAATGCACGAGTATCAGTAAAACGTAAGTTATTTTGTGTAGAATACTTAACACAATAAACATGACTAAAATTAATTGAAAGCATAAGTAATTAATAAGTTTGGACATGCCAGGTCTCATACAAACCAAGGAGTTTAGGGGTAGAGGGGGTTATTAAGAAAACCAATTATTTAAGATTACATGTGCATAGTAATAATTTCCTGATCACGAAATAATCTTTAAACTGTTTTATTTATTTATTTCCCGTTCAATATATCCAACGAAATGAAAAATACTTAAACTCATCAATAAATTTTAGGTTTCGGTGGCTGCAAATTCGTAACATTTGAAGATAAACACTGGCATTCTGATTGTTTCAACTGTAGTAAATGTCAAAACAGCTTAGTTGGTAAAGGATTCCTTGTTTCGGATGATGGTGTTGTTTGTCCTGAATGTACAAGGTAATGAAATGAACGTGAACACACAGACATATGCAGAAAATGATAAACAAGATAACAGAAAAAAAACGATGTTGTTAAGAATGCGAGCGAAACATCTGACAGGTTCAATACAACAATAACAATGCAAAACATTGGTGCACATGATTATTTTTCACCGTTTTTCACATTAATTACACTTATTTAACCTGATCCCATGTCTCTTCTGCTATTTATTTCCTTTCATTCGATTAATTTCCCCCTCTTTAGTCATTGCTTAATTTTCATTTGCTCGCCATGTCATTAATAATTCAGTGAATTCTTTAGTCTGCTTTCATATGAATGTTGTACAATTAAATAGTGACGCTTTAATTTTCAGTCATTTTATGCCTAGTATTCATAATACTTATATGAACTGCTAAGTAGTATATATCTCTATCCTTTAAATGTTGTCTCATACTTCGTAATAAATTATATTTTACTCCGAGAGTGGGCTGCTCCTTATCCATTTACCAAGTTGGTTATTTCAAAACTGATGAGAGGAAATCTCGTTACTCTACTTTAAACACAAATATACACAATTTTATTCTTTCTAGTAACTTGGCTTATATGCACTCAAAAATAAAATTCCATTTCTGCGTGTAATTTATAACAGATCACTGTTGCGTATCAGCACAAGTATATTTGTTTTTATTAAATGTCCAATCTCCTATATTCAACCTTAATATTGATACTGTTATCGAGGCTTTTCCTAACGTCCAAAGTGTAAGACAGATTGAGCGAAGAGTCAGTAACATGAATAATTCTATCTATTTAGGCGATATCTTTTGATTATTATATTCGTTTCTATTTGATTTGTCCTTATTCACGTTTGTTTTTGTTGCCATCATATTCTTTTAATCATGTTCCTCTACCTTTTTGTCAAATGATGTCGTTGTAGCGGGACAGATGGCTATGGTAGTGCTGATGATAATGACAATGATTTAAAACAATGTAGTACTTCCGTTATTGAATTATTCATTTCGTTTGCTTGTTTTTATTGTGGCTTTGTTGCTTATGCTTTTATTATTTACTTTCTTTTATTGAGTAAAAGATATTGTTTATTAATATAATATCATAAAATGAATTTCTTTTCGAAGGAATATGAATCATGTTAAACAAGCATTAATCGCTTCTCCAACAGCAACAACAACAAATGCTCTTGTGTTCTTTGCTTATCCAGTTAGTATTTGCCGAGATCATACAATGTATCCAGCAGTTTCGGTCATTTTACCACTCATTTAGTGGGTAAGTAATATATATTAGACTGTAATTTTCATTAAACATTTCACTTTAAACGTTTGTATTTACCTTCGATTGACTGTTGTGAGCATATCAGTGTACAGCGTCTGAAAAGGATGAATGGAAAGCATAAACATAATAAGAGGTTAAGGGCCTGAAATGATACTCCGACTGATTATCAAGAAGCTGATTAGTTACTCACACGCATGTATTAAAACAACCAATAATATATATATATATATATATATATATATATATATGATATGATATGATATGATATGATATATATATATATATACATATATATATATATATATATATATCACATGTCTTATTCCAGACATGTCACAGTTAGCTGACTCGTGATTGCAATGTAAAGTTTCTCGGGGGTAGTCAGTAGGTAACTGTAAACATAGATTTCATACTAGTAAGCACCCTTCACCAGTGTATACTTCTAGTTTAGTTAGAACCTATCGGGTTCGAAAGCACGTCATTCAAGTTTTTAGAATGAAAAGTTACCGTTCAGCTTTTGACTTCCATCAAAAATAAAATAGGACTATACACGCATGATATCGGAAACTGCTTACCGATCAGTCACTACACATTAGAAGCATGATTGCGGAATAATAATAGCGTTCAATAAAGGCAGGAGTAATCCTATAAGTTATTCATTTAGTTGATTAGTAGGAAAATATATAACTTGCTGTTTTTTTGTGTTAATAAACAACAACTCATCAACTTCAACAAAATAATCCCCGTTCGATCGTGATAATATTGCCATTCCAATGAATCCTGTCATTAGATCCTTCGGAAAATAAACTGCTGCACACTGGAAGAAAGAAGCGGGGGGGAGGAGATTAAAATATATTCCATTCTACTTACTTCTCGAGTTATACCTGATGTCTTTATTTATTGACACGATTTGTCAGACTAACCGGATAATTTTCTCTCATTCTACATCTAACAAAAGTTTTTAATTATCCTGTCTTTGCTGTCGTTATATGTTACCTGTAAGTAATGTGTTGAAACTGTGGGATTGCAAATAAATAGTTTGACTTTAAATTATTAGTTCACTGGTTCAAAAATCCGCTCCCCATATATTGTTATGCAGACCAGGATAATATTACACATATGCTACCCATATAAAGTGTGGCTCGTATCCAAATATACAAATTCTACGCAGTAAATGGCTTTGACAATAATACTATATTAAAGTTTTACGAAATTTATAAGTTTGAATCTGCAAATTCTAACTCAGTTGGTCAGAAAAGTGACGTTATCGTAACAAGACTTAGAGGCCATGTGTTAAACTATGGTGAATAATATGCAGCATGAATATTTATCAGGGAGAATGGGATCATTATAAACCAAGAAGAATCTGACAGTAGTTTCTTTGTAGTTTGGCAAACTGCACATTCATGAACCACAAGTGAGACATTACTGATGACCTAGTTTCATAAAAAGAGTAATAAAAATTTAGATCATTGAGTCAAGATTTGTTAGTCTACATTTTCAAATTCAACTTAAGCTCATTCTTGACGAAAATTATAATAAAATTGTACTTTGGTAAAACATCAACTTGTGAATGGATTCATGTCTATTACATTAAACCATTGGTGGAATTTTGCCAACCATTTGTATTCAGGTCATTTATAATTATTAAATATTCTTAACTTACATGTAGAGACTATTTACTTGAGTAAATTCAGCATTGATGATCTAAATTCGTTGTCTGCCCTTCCAGTAGGAAACATAACAACTTGGATTGTGATTGGTATTTAAATTTAGAATGTTCGTCTCCTCTTAGTTGGGACTCATCAGCAAACTATACCCGAATATAAGCAATCATGCTCACATTAATATTTGAACCTCGTATCTTTCCTTTCAGACACCAAGTTTGAAGCTGTTTTGATTGTATGAACATTCTAGATTCTAACACATAAGTACATAGGCAAGCAAAGGACTAAAACTTAGGTAATTACTAATATCATTAGGTTAAGCAGGTAGTGTGATTTTGAAAAGGACCTTAAAATGATCAGTCACAATGTAAGTAATTCGAAGTTGGATGTGAGCTTAGGTTCTATGGTTTATAGGTTATTCATTAAGGTTATAACTTAGGGATTAAAATCAAAGAGTAAAGGTTTTTCTTTTAGGGTGAAGGTCAAGGGTCAAGGTTTGTTACCAGGGTCAAGGCAGTGACCTAATCCAAAATCATAACAATGAACTAAGCAAGCGAAACAGTGGGTGTTTGATAGAGATAGATGTGTAGTGAAAATAACATCCTAAAATTATGGATTTCCATTTCTTGGAACTATCAAATTTATATTTATCTAGTATGCATTTAGTTAATGCTCACTCTACTGACTGCTTTTAAATAATGGGTTTCTTAGTTATATGAAAAATAGCTCCTCTTCTTAAGTGACCTAATCCACGGAAGTCGTGCTATCCAACCAGTAACTCGTCAGTTAATATAACCTTCGTATATTCGATACTCTTAAAGATGATTTCCAGTCTCAAGATAAACGACCTTCCGTTTTATTATTTGAAGTACATTTTTGCTTTTAGATAATCGGAAGTGTTTAGTAGGAAACTATGAGCCTAGTCTTCATACTAGTCGACAGGTGCATTTTCAGTCTTGTAGAAATTGTTTCCATCTTCGGGATTCAAACTCATGTCCCACAGTTGTATAGTTTAGGGAGTGATCACTACATAAGTCTGGCCGAAATTACTGTCAAGAAAATAGGCAGATGTGGCATTGGCTACTATTCAGTAATTAATCAACAAAATGCACACTTCTATCCGTCTTTATGTTAACATATTTTTGTCGACATCACAGTTTAATGTTATGTCAGTGGAAAAAAGTATGGAAAACTTCTGGTTCACGGTATTACATCTTATCAGTATCCAAACTAAACAGCTTAGAGAATATTAATACTCAGTTTGGTATCAGTATGTATGTATGTATGTATGTATGATCAATATAGAACCTGGCACATGTGTGCATCGGTTCGAGTTTCCATACCTCGATGGCACCGCAAGATTAACACCACATTAGTAGAAGTTACTTCAATAAAAATAAAATAATAATAGTAACAAGTTGATGGTGGGACTTGATCTCGAACACGATGATCCCGTGGGCTGTTTGGGGTATGAGGGCCGTCGTCACTTCCTGGTTGCCCACATCATGGAAGGATATTACTTCTTGAGGCACCTGAAAAGGAAACTCACTCAGTATTGGCCCTAGTGACCTAGAAGTGCGATCGCAGAGCCATAACTCTTTTCCATCCTGCTCCTATATCAGCTAACATTGCGCCACGAGGCAGACGCTAGTTGGGCATACGCTACACATGTCCCAACCACCTCAGTCGATGAAGATTCACAACCTCGTCGACTGATTTACCACGTTTACCTAAAACCCGTCATCTAACCTCGTTATTACTTACTCGGTGATCCCAGCTAACGCAATCGATGTTTCGAAAATACCGATGGTCAACAACTAATAACCTTCGAGTGTCGCCTAATTTTAATAGCCACCTCTCACACCTATACAGTAAGACAGAGCGAACTGTTGTGCAGTACACTCTTCCGTTCGTTGAGAGACGAATATCTTGTCTACACCACAGGTGACTTAAGTTGGCAAAAGATAAGTGAGCTTTTTGAATTCGTACTGATATTTCGTCAGAGACCAGACCATTAAGGCTAATCAGACTTCCAATATGAGTGAAGTGACCGATGTGTTCAACTACTTCAGTCCCTATCTTTATCTTTAGCTCAAGTGTTGACGAAGACCAGTCCTAGAGAAGTAGTATGCATTTAGAGGGGCAAAAACGTATTCTGAACATGTTCGGATTGGAGTTTATTGCCGTTAAGTGATTTTGCATCTTGTCAGCGTCTTCGCCAAAGAGGACTATTTCGTCAGCATATTCTAAATCAATAAGTAGATCTCCTGGTAGGAGATCGATTCCTAAAAAGTCTGACGATGAGAGTGTAATTTCCAACAGTTAGTTGGCTATGACATTAAACAAAAATAGGGAATGTGGACAGCGTTGATGGACACCATTTGATGTTACAAGTTCAGATAACAGTTCGCCATATGCTCTCACACGACTAATAGTATTTGAGTAAAGAGCCTTAACAAGATTTATATACTTCTGAGGTACGCCTTCCAATGAAAGACACTGCCATAGAACTTCTCGGTCCTCGGAGTCAAATGCTGCTTCCAAGTCGGGAAAAACCACCATTGTCGGGAGCCGAAAAGTGTGTCTGTGCTCTAAAACCTGAAGAATAGTGAATATCTGGTCTATACAACCGCGACCAGGTCTGAAACCAGCCTGGTTTTCTCGTATCTGTAGATTATGAGTTGTAGTTAAATGTCTGATACTTATCAAAGCTAGTATTTTAGACACAATATTAGTCAAACTAATTCTTCTATGGCTATTACAGGACGACTTTGGCCCTTTCTTATGTACTGGGACGATTAACAATCGACACCAGTTAGACAGAATTATGTGAAATTCCCAAACTTTAGTCAAAATATCAGTCAACCTAATTGTCAAGGTGGAACCACCATCCTTAAAGGCCTCTTGGGATAATCCGTCCGGACCTGCGCTTTGCCTCGCCTTAGATTGGCTATAGCTTTTCAACTTCGACAACAGTCGGGGGACCTAAGTCGACTTTCCATTCTGGCTGTCTTGAAATAGTGTAAAGTCCTAGAGCAGCTGAAGGCCAACTAAACTGCTCCTTGAAGTGTAAAGCCCATCGTTCTAAACATCTAGACTGAGAGCTAATAGTTGCTCCATCTTTTTCGGAAATCGTCTCACTAACGCTGGATTTTTTAACCCCGGTTTCTTTTATTAACTTGAGAAGTTGTCCAGTGTTACCTATCGCCGCTGCCTTTTCCATTTCCTTTGGTTTTGTTACCCACCACTGCTCACGGCCGTTTCGCAGACTTTTCGTCAATTTATACCTGGTTACTCTTCGCTCCTCGTCATGTTCGGAGCCTGATGGGATAAGTCTTCGGGAGTCTATCAAATCAACAGAAACCATTGAGATCCATTAATTTTTCTTGACATGTTAATTTAAGTCCTTGATAGATATCATTGTAGATGCTACAGCTCTTTGAACATCTTGCCAAGCAGTATCTAGTCGGGACACATCTTTATAATTGCCTGCGTGATTACTCAGTTGTTCCTGGAATTTAATCTTGGCTGTTTCATTGGTGAACTGAATTCTAAAATGTTTTCCTGTGGTAGTTTCTCTTTACCCAGTAAGGTGCAAGCAAATACGTGCTCGCACTAGGGCATGATCAGAATCCAAACATGTACTCCAGAAAGATCGGCAATCTTCTATCGAGCCTCTCCAACGGTGACTAATGGCTATATGGTCTATTTGAGTCCACCGTTGAGTAGGGCCAGGAGGTCACCATGTTACACGATGTCGCTCCTTATGCCTAAAGTTTGTGTTTGCTAAAAATAAACGATTGTCCGAGCAACGTTGCAGCAGACAGTCGCCGTTATCCGTTCTCTGAGCTGGGACACTGAAGCATCCACCTAAATGTCTTTCAGACTGTTTCAAGCTACCTATTTGGGCGTTAAGGTCACTAACCATGAGTACCAAATCCGAGTGTTTGGCCCTATGAAGTAGTTCAGAAAGTTTTCTGTAAAATTCATCCGGGCTACAGTCAGTCAGAGAGTAGGCAGAAACAATGAGGCTTGTTGCCCTATTTGACAAAGGGTTCGTAAGTTGAATGCACCAATGTGAAGTTTGCAGTGTGGTGTTAGTGCACTCGGGACTTTATTTCGTGAACCTGAATCGTTGGCATTGATGACACTGGAGAAAGCTGAAGATAGGGATTTAGGTGTGAAGGTAGGGGTAAGATATATATATTAAGAATAGAAGGAGGCAATCTTGTATGTTGTTAGATGTAGGAGGGCGGTTATCTCTTCCTAGTTGCGCTCACTGTAGAAGGGTTCTTCTTGATGTACCTGAAAAGCCAATTGGGTTAGGGTCGGTTTGAAAGACCTGGGAGTGTGACCGCAGTGCCCATGGAACAACTGCTTGAGGCCGGTCACACACGGACTTCTTGAGAGAGGTTTTTGGTGTAGCTCCGTACTTGATGGGGCCTTATTGCCGAAAACGGAAATCAGTGGAGTAAGTTGAGGTGTGCATTTTTAGGGTCGACCTATTCTAACCGCGCCCTTCCTTTATGGGAAGGCAGCATCGCTGTTTTGCTGGCTGTCTGAGGAAAACACCGTACTACCGTCACACCTCTGTGCAGCCAGCAGTAAGACTTCGTCCGCGGACCTTAGATTTGCTGCTTTTTGGTCTCACCTCTCTTCAACCGACCTACCTGGCATGGTAGGACTTTGAGGAACGTTTATCCCAGCCCGCATAGGCCGATTGTGTCATCACGATGGGCGAGCCCGATCACTACGTCAAGGTAGCAGCACGGTCGGGGTGGTATTAGTAAGAGTGACAGTTCAAAAGATTACCCTAAGCTACTGTGAAATTAAGTTTCTAGATAATTTAACATGCTAACAAAAAGTAGAAATGTAAAAAGTTAAAAATAAACACATCTGATGAACTAAGGGGTGTATTTATGAAAAAATAGGGCATCTGATGGTTGCACATACGAGATAATTCAATAATGATAAAATCATTTACGTCATTTATGTTATGGAATGATGACTGTGATAAACCTAGATTTAGATATTTGTAGTTCCGCAGAATGATCTAGTTTCCGTTAAGTAAACATATAAAACCAGGGAGCACTAAGTGACTGTTTAGTCTATGTAAGAGACTCCTTGGAAATATTCACGCACGACCTATGAAGGATCAATACCAAGACTTTCAGGCGTCATAATGAGCTATTAACGTTCAAACTGGTTAACTGAAATTTAAAAATTTACATTTCTAACTCCAGTTAATTCATGATATTTAGAGACCATTTCAATTCCTATATTATCTAATGAAATCAAACACGAAATTGATTAACTTAATTAATCGCTTAGTTAAGAAAAAAATTAATAATAATAATCTTCCAGTAATCGATAGAATAATAACTTAAATCATAATCAGTTACAAATCACTAATTTACAGTCCGGGTGTGTACTTTTAAAGCAAATTGTAAAAGTTATTGAAATTATTTCGGTTAAAGGTTTTAGGGTTAGGTCAATTATTTTATTGACGTTACCAGTTTGATTTACTTGCTGTTTCTGCCAAAATATGTTATACCAAGTTTAACAGATTGTAATGTCAATTACTTACACCACCAACTTTTAAGTTGTATAATTATCTGACACCAAATGGGGAATTAATAAAACTTCGGAGGTACTGGGGAAATTATTCGTATTTTCCCTACGCTGGACCAAAATAAAAATGTTGATATCCGGGAACGACAATAATGACGTTGCATCACTAAATGGTGGTTCACATTTCAAGTTTTAGTCAGTTGTCGATATTTGTGTAATTGTCATTCAACAGCATATTTGATTTATTATCTTATTTCCGACCGATTGTTTCAAAGTCTTCTGTATCTTAGCTAAAAGGAAATTTAAAAGAATCAGAATAAATGAATGGTCATTGTATTTTAGGCTTAACTGTCTGTAATTTTAATGAATAGAATGACACATAACCTTTATGGTTTACTGCCTACGAAGTTAGATAGGTAGCTCAATTAGCTACTAGATCTAAGATAAATCTTTATCTGAAAGAAAGGATAATATAAACAAGAAATGTTTAACTATTTCGATTTAAGTATAATGGCCATTCATATCAAATGATTGAAGTGTCGTATTGTATCACTTTATCATATTTCAAAAAATCACTCAACTATATAAATACTAGCAAGTACACTCAATAGTCACACTTCACCTACTGAATGATTGTGAGCTTGATTTCCGCATTTCTTTACTTATTTCTGACATAATTTAAATAGTAACAAAGGGATACAAAGATGAGCTACGTGCAATTTTCTAAACTAAACCAAATTAACGCAAAATGAATTTGAAAAACGAGAAGTAGTAGTAGTAACATTTGTGAAGCGTTTGAATTTCCTTCTTATTGTCCATTTCAAAGTGCTGATCAAATTGGAAGCCACTTTCTTTAGGTTACAGTGCCCTTTAAAATCAAAGAGTATTAACTGTATAATACAGCCAGTTTGAAATTTTCTTGTAGTGTGCACCTGAAATCTATTAATTTCACATCAAGTTGTTGAGTTGAAATGACGTCCTTTAGTTATTTATCAAATTACCGACTTCATGATTACTCTTGTAAAAAATACAAAGTTCACTGTGAAATATCTACTGATGTCGTGGTTAATTACAGGATGGGTTCCATAAATTTTAGTAGGAAGCAATGACCTGTGTTGTTAATTAAGCTGGAAGTGAAGCAGTTCACTTATCAGTGACTCGGGATGAAGGTCTCTACCAAGTAGTCAAAATATATCAAAAACTAATTGAAGTGTAAACTGTGGACCACTGAGTATAGACTCACCGTTGCTGCTTGACCTGTTTTCTTTAGGTGCCATTCTGTACAATCATGGACAACTACTATCGAGGAGTCCTAAACTAGAACTATACAGCTATTTCATATTTTCTGGTTTTTACTGATATAGGTTCGTAATAATGATTGTCATCGAATTAGAGAATATTTACCATATGACAGATTTGAATTCACTGATTGCACAGTTGCAAATATTGTCGCATGTGTTTATTACTTAGTGCTGAGTTAGATCGATCTATTTGCAACGTGCCGAATAATCGGAGTGGCTCGATACCTCGTGCGCCAAAATGTATTGTGGTTGAAAGTAATCGCAGGAAAACTCCACTTCACTTAGATTTATGGTTACTGGCATTCATTAGTAATGATAACCTTCCAAAGTAACACCATATTTGTAATCATAATCATTGCCATTATTTTGACATCAGAATAAACACTATTCAGTAGTGTATAAGCATAATTCCATAAGTTATCAAACCCAGGACAATCCGTTTTTTCATAAGCTCTTAACATTTAGACCAATGAGCTGGAGCCTAGTCTAAAACTATGACCACTAGAATCAGACTCTGACATCAGTAAGAAAGGTGTTACCTATTTCGTTAATGATTGTCATTCTGTATTAAGAAATGGTTACAGTCTAAAACGTAAGACACGTGATATCAATGATATAAATGTCAATCATTCGTCTGGAGACCTAAAATTCCTGAGCTCCATAGTGGGATATGTCGCCAGCGTTTCCTGTTTTTAATTAGCATTTTCGCTGATGCCTCACAAATATATTGTGTTTTTGGATTCCTCATCACCATTATACATTAAATACTATCACTTATATCTAGTAGTCATCAATAGCAGACACATTTCCGGATTGTTTGTTACTAAAATGAAATCGTATTCCAGTGGATTTCGTTGTTGGAATCTAATGA
The DNA here is from genome assembly GCA_034768735.1 of Schistosoma mekongi. Classification (NCBI taxonomy): domain Eukaryota; kingdom Metazoa; phylum Platyhelminthes; class Trematoda; order Strigeidida; family Schistosomatidae; genus Schistosoma; species Schistosoma mekongi. The sequence continues at coordinate 48,470,448 of CM068305.1, read as the reverse complement.
CACTTTCAAATACCAATAGTTGGTCATATTGGTGTTACACACTGAGCTACTGGAAATATAAATATTGTCCAATGGTTTTTTCAAGTATGACTACAGAGAAGTGACTAGACCTTTTCTCATCAAATATTACTCAGATTAGTAATCTTTTTCGAGATTAGTAAAAAATTGAAAATATCACGAAATTCACTTCATCATTGGTAATTTGTTTTACGACTGGAAAGTGAATACTTTGAAACATGATTACGTGAGGAGATTTTTTAAAATACTTATTATGTTCTGAAACCACTTAGTACTTGAAGATTACTTAATTTTTCACTTAATTTCAATGTTAAAAGTCGTTATTATGTGTTCTGTGTTGAAAGTTTCCGCAAGTAGTTAAAAGTATTGCCTTTTTGAAGTACAGATACCATTTATATGTACGTATTAATACTGAATACGATCTGGTTTTAGGACAGATCCGCCTAGAAAAGATATCGATTTAATGAATGAGAAATCGTTATACTATTTTAACAACGCATATCACTTGATCTCATTAGCTGTCATAGCAACTGTTATATCGATTTTCCTGATACGACTCCACTATATGTGAGTGGAGGGGGAGGGTGATGATATTTTGTAATTTTTAATTGTCAATTTCGAACGTCAGTTTAATTGTTTTTTGCTATTGTGACGACGGTATTCACCTACATTTGATGACTATATTTTTCATTGTTTAATTTAACCATACACACCATACGTGAGCACACATAAGCACGTAGGCGCTATTATATGAAATAACTAGTAAGTTTGTTGTTCTGTATGTTGGTGTGTACGACAATGTAAGTGCGGAAGAAAGGACACGTAAATTTATCACAGTACAAATAGACTTTATTTGTTATTGTACACTGAGCATAGTGCATGATCAATGCTTACACACATTTTCTGAAAAAAGGTCTTTAACTGTCGTGGTTTATTTTTCTAAAAGAAATGCATAACTTTCGTTAACATTCCTACCGATAAGACTCATTTAAAGTACATATTCGCCAGTGGGAGTATTTTTTTGAATTTTGTTAACTACGTGGTGAGTTTTACAGTTGCTATGGCGATTTACAAAAATTTAATTACAGAATGAAAAAAAATACTAATTTTACACTCACCATCATACGTACTGTCTTCTTTTCTATGTTTGTGTGTATTTTTTATAATTGGATTTCACAGTATGTGTTTGTTTAATTGATCTTTACTGCTTTGATTCCAATTGCGGTGACAAGAATAAACTCTTCTCATAAATAACTATTTATTGTCTCTTTCACTCACTTATGCATACTTTCTCATTTCTGATGGATAAAGTGTTTGATTAAATTCTGAATTGGACTGTGTGAAAGCATCAAGAACATAATTTTAGCGCTAAACCTCCAACGTATCAACATCGATACCACGTGTAATATTAATGATTATTAAATACAGTAGAAGCCTATCAGGAGTAAACGTTGCTTTAGTAGTAGTTGTAGCAAGTCAATATTATCTATAATTCAGTGTTGAGTGGTCAAAGTTAACAGAAGGGAATTCTAAGGTTTATATACACAACTTTCAAGTGGCTGTTCTACTTTAGATTAACGTCTTTGGATATTACGCCTAGTTGATTCGCTTTGATAGCTTACCACTGTTTGAAGTTTGTGCTGATCATGCTGTTTTGAAAGATAGTGAAAGTTTTGTGGTTAAACCAATCAGTTTATAGAACACAACGTCCCTCAAATTGTCTTATTGAGGTGCATAAATCTCCTCTGTCATTTAAAGATTTAATTTCAAATCATTCGAGAAAACATTAATCTTTAGCCCAATTAAGCAAAGACCGTTTTACTAGACATATGTAACTGCAGCTACGGTTTTCCCCCGTGATATGTTTTTGTAGAAACGCGTGGATTTTTAAGGTTTAGTACGGTAGCTAGTATATTTAGGGCGACCCGATACGGTTACTATGAGCAATTATCTCCGATAACTACATTTTAGACTAGATAACACGATTAATTCCTTCCCAACATCCATAGATATTCAATAAGATGAAATTTCTAGAAAGATTATATTACGGAAAAAACCGGGGTGAGATGAAGGAACAACACTTATTTGAGTACAATTATTTTTATGTCAATTAATTTATAGTGGTTATTAGTTAAGTGAAATCATCAACGGAAGTAACCTTTCACAAAATCAAAAAAAAAATGATTATTTCGCAAAATCGAGTACAACATTTCATTGAATTAATTAACGCATTTAAATGTCATACCAGCATATACTCTTATTGAATTAAATTAATGCAGTAAAAGTTTGCAGTTCAAGCTTGCAAAGATCAATATAAGTTTTTTGCTTGGTTTTCTGAATATGTGCACCTTTTGATATTTTGAATCTGCAACAACCCGTGAAATCTATGAGAGAAGATACAAACTTTCTGAATATTCTAATAAAGTACATATTAATTATGTTTACAGTGTAAATGCAATTATATGACAAAGATTAAAAGATGAAATTGGATGTTTGCTATTGAAATCATATACACCAGTCATGCACACTCGCCAACTTGTAGAAGGATAGAAATCATTGAGTGTTGGTTACGCAACATAGAAGTGACTGTTGTCAGGAATATATATATTATCCAATCTTAACTCACTGATATGATGGTTAGATATTAATTGTTTCGTTTGACAGTTCTAGATTCTATGCATGACCAGTTGCGAATGCTCACTGATGCGATGTCCTATACTAGAATAAAACAAAACACTCGGTGCTTCCTAGTGTCCAATGGTTTTTATGCTACATTCAGTCTGTGATGTAAGTTAACGAGATCCAGTAGTTGATTCTTAACGGTCCATCAACTGACATTAATTGCTCAACAAAAATCACTTTTATTGTTTATTTTCTACGAGATTTTAAGAAATTAGAAACTCCGACATGAACTTGCTCAGTTAGTGCAACGAAATAGCTTTAAATGAATAATTAAACATGTATTCACATTGAAACGTTGGCGATTAGTAGAAGTTTCCGTCGATGTTGAGAAGAATAATCTAACCATGTAGCTTTCACTGTAGTTTTGGACAACAGCATTAGTCCGCTTAAACCTTTCAGATTATACTGCTCAACATTACTATAATACACATAATAGTACTGACCGCTATTTAGAATGCATCTATGCAAAGTAGATAAACACATTTGTGCCGTCACATTTAAAAGAAGCATCCATATTTTTAAAAATAATCTTCATCTATAATTTAACAATCACAACGATTATTACTATCAAACTAAACAGTACACTCACAAAATAATAAATTGATTCACCATTTCATTCAGATAATCAAGGACTATCGATTTTGATTCCTCTAAAAGAAAACAATCTATTTTTAGTTTACAAGTAGAAAGTATTTTTCGTGAAACAATAGAACAGTCATAATCACAAAGTTTTAAAACAATCCAAGTTCCAAACCTTTGATTTTTTCATTACAATATAACTTATGAAGTGGTCTCATTAAATAAGTAATACAAAATGTTACATTTTCAATTATTTGTCATTCATTTGTGTTGCTCTCTAAACAAGGACTCTTCATTGCGTAGTTACTAAATTTTTTTTAAAAAAAAAATAGATTTTCTTGATTCTATTTTTATGATAACAATTATTCTACTGGATAATCCATTTCTTCGTCTAATTTTAGAAATTTTAAATAAATCTATAAATCGATATATTTGTAGATGAATCCAGACAAAAATTTATTTTAAACTAAATAATAATCAATGACCTAGAAATATGAATATCTAATAGAAGTGGTTTGTTGTCAGAAGAGAAATTCAACAGTTACTCAGTTCATTTTATCTAGATCCTATACCGGTTAAGCTTAACAAGATAGACGGTAAGCTGAAGAATTAGAAAGTGAGATGCGTTCATTTCAATTTAGCCTATTCAAACTAATGCATATGATACTGTTCAAATATCTTTTTATTAATAAATCCTTCTGGAATCCTTCTGGGGTTGCTGCCGGTCCCAAGTTCGGATAAGGAGGAGGGTTGGGCATGGGGTTAACAACTCCATCCCGTGAAAAACAGCCTTGCTAAAGAAAATGCTAGTCAGAAAAAACCTTTTTAACCAATTTAACTCTGCCCTGAGGGTTGAAAGGCCTTCATTTCCAAGAGTTGTGACGCCTCATGGTGAAAGCAGACTTTATTCGGAAGTCATGAGGCCGATGCCCATTCTGACAACCAGAGCAACATTTAATATAAGTATATAGAATGTTTGCGAGATGTGGGAGACAGGGTAAAAAATCCAAATAATTGAAGAAATGAAAAGATACTTGGAATAAGTGAAATCCGTTGGTTATAAGCTGAATGGCAAAGATTTTCCTCAGGAGAAAGGCTTTGATACTCCTGTCACGAAGAAGAAAATGCGTCGCATATACAGGTAGTAGCACTAATGCTGTCTTAAGAAGCACGGAAAGCACTTATAGTATGGGGACCTTATAGACCTAGGATTATCAAAGCAAACTCTAAGACAAAGGAGGGAATCACAATCAATGTTATCCAGTGCTGTGCGCCCACCAACAACTGCCACAGAAACGATAATGACCAGTTCTATACAAGACCGCAGTCAATCATCGAGAAATGCCTAGCAAAGGACCTAACCATTATGATGGGAGACCTAAACGCCAGGGTTGGAATGGACAACACCGGATATGAAGATATCATGGGATGATATAGACTGGGAGAAAGGAATGAAAACGGTGAAAGGTTTACAAACTTATACGCCTTCAACAAAATGATTATAAGTGGCACATTATTCTCTCACAAACGCATATACAAAGCTATATAGGTTTCACCAGACCACACTACAGAGAACCAAATCGACCACATCTGCACCAATATGAAGTTCAGAAGGACCATAGAAGACGTAAGAGCAAAGAGAAGAGCCGATATGACTTCAGGTCACCACCTGGTAGTGGTAAAAATGAAATTGAAGCTAAAAAAGCACTGGGCAACTGGAGCAACAGCAATACAAAATTTTAATACAACACTTCTTCAGGATACTAACAAACTCAACGAATTCAAGATAACCCTCAACAATAAGTTTCAGGCCTTTCACGATCTACTAGAGGGAGAGGAAGCTACCATGGGGGGACAACTGGAAAGAGGTTAGGGAAACAACAACTTTAACATATCAGGAGGTTTTGGGTTGCAGGGAGCGCCATTATAAGGAATGGATCTCTGTTAGTACTCTGGATAGAATCTAAGAACAAGGAGCAAGAAGACAACAATTAATGACAACCGAACAAGAACAGAGAAAACCAGGGCATAGGCCGAATACACAGAAGCCAACAAGCAAGTGAAGAGGAGCATTGGGTCGGATAAACGGAAATGTGTGGAAGACCTAGCAATGACAGCGGATAAAGCTGTAAGAGAAGAAAACATTAGGAACCAATACGATACAACAAAGAAACTGACTGGGAAATTCAGTAAGTCAGAATGGCAAATCGAGAACAAGGATGGTAAACCAATCACTGAGACGCAAGACACAACGAAACAGGTGGCTAGAACGCTTTGAAAAACTCTTGAATAGTCCAGCCCCACTGAACTCACCAGTCATCGACGAAATCAGAATGGCCATCCGGCAACGCAAGAGTGTTAAATCAACAGGGCCAGACGAACTACCAGAGGAAATACTCAAGTCAGATATAAGAGTAAATGCAAAGATACATCACATTCGCTTCAGGAAAATTTAGGAAGAAGAACAAGAACCAACAGACTGGAAGAAAGGGTATATCATCAAGATACCAAAGAAAGGAGATTTTAGTGTTATATTTTCGATATGATCGGCCCTGTCGCCAAAATGTCACATTTAAAATATATTCGGCCCAGTTACAATCGTATGGTAAATATAGTATGTGACTTTGGTAACTTCCATCCAGTGGCGTATCATCTGCCACGTGACTACCAGTCCCCAAGGCGGAAAGGAAGAACATAAGATGAATGAGCCGGCCAGACACTCCTTTATATGTACACAAAGTCAGACCATACAACACAGCAATAGGGAGAATAACATCTATAAAAACTTGGGTACAATAATGACTAAGAACTGAGGGCACAGGTACATGATTAATTGATCATAGTTCTTTAATAACAAATGATCTAAAAACAGTTCATGAGTCCAATAGGAGGTTAGGGTATTGAGAACATGACAATAAATGAAATAAAATAATCGATTTACACATGCTCAAATTAAATGAAATAGTCTTCTGAAAAGCGGTTCAGAAAGTTTATTACTCTTCTTGAACCTCCCGATATAACACTTAGCAATTGCAAGAACTACAGAGACGTCACTGTACTTTCAGTACCAGGAAAAGTCTTCAACAGAGAGTTATTGAACAGAATGAAAGATCCACTCAACACCTTGTAAAGCCCAACAGGCATGATTCCGGAAAGATTGACTGTGTGCAAACCGAATCGCAACTCTGCGGATCATTGTTGAACAATCAATTGAATGGAATTCACCACTTGCATCAATTTCTTCGACTATGAGAAACCATTTAACAGTGTGGATAGAAGAACATTATGGAGCCTTCTTCGACGTTTCCGAAAAGATAGTCAACATCATAAGGAATTCTTACGATAGACATGACATGTCTGGACAGAGACATGTGATTGGCTAATATTGTGTGTCTGACATACGACATTGATCAGGCTTTATTTATATATATATTGTGTATTATTGGTTATAATATATTCGTGTGAGTAGCAAGTGGGCTTCTTGGTAATCGGTCGGATCTTGTGTCTGTGCAATAGACTAAGGCAAGGCTGGGTGTTCCCAATAGGCAATAGCTCGGCAGATAATAGAATCGATAATAGTCGGCCAACGCAGTGCGTTCAGATATAACAGTGGCAACGGAGATTTAAAACGAAAGAACCTATGTCCAGTCTAATAGCAGTGACGGTGACTGAAGACTGAGTTCAAATTTTTCTTATTGTTGGAGGTTTCGTACGTCATAATGGACGATATTAAGTTGTTGTTGCAACAACAGAACACTCTCATCGAGCTTATGGTCAAGAGTTTAGCTATTTCGCAGAAGTTAAGCTCGAAGAATTCTTTTATGACGTCGGATGCCGTTATGAACTCGATACCACCGTTTGTGTATAATCCTGATGACGGAATTACCTTTGAGATTTGGTTTAGAAAGTATGACGACTTATTCATGAATGATTGCAAAGACTGGAATGAAGGTTCAAAACTCAGACTATTACTTCAGAAGCTTGGTGTGTCTGAGTATGATAAATATTGCAACTATATCCTCCCAAAGAAGCCTGCCGACCTACAGTTCACAGACACAGTTGAGTGTCTGACTCGCATGTTCGGGGATAGGTCATCTCTGTTCCATACACGATACAGCTGTTTTCAATTAGTCAAGAAACCCAACGATGACTATTTGACCTACGCCAGCCTTGTAAATGCCCACTGTGAGAGATTCCGACTGTCCGAGATGACCGCAGATCAATTCAAATGTCCTGTATTTGTTTGTGGTTTAAAGTCGCCAGCAGATGCAGATGTTCGCACCCGCATATTATCCAGAATCGAAGCTGATCCTCATATAACCCTACAGTCTGTTTCTGAGGAATGTCAGTGGATAGTAAACCTGAAGAACGATACTCAGTTGATAGAGTGCCGAGACTCCATGGAAATTAATGTCTTGCATAAGTCCACACCAGAGAAAAGAACTGTAACGAATGGTCAAGTAAAGCATCGAATGAATCGGAGGTTACGATGCTGGCGGTGTGGTGACTGTCATTTTTTCCGAGTTTGTCGTTTTAAGAAGAGTATTTGCTTTAAATGTTGTAAAAAGGGCCACATCCAGAAATGTTGCAAGTCTACAGTGAGGAAAAATGATCGTTCCAGTGATTCCTGGAAGTCTAATAGCGTGAATAAGCGTCAAGACATCTCATGTAATTCTAACGTTACACTACAAACTAGAGAAGTGTGTTTTTCGTCAAAGAGAAAATTTGTGACACTTTATTACAGGAGTAAACCTATCAGGCTACAAGTGGATACTGGGTCGGACATTACTATGATCTCAGAGGCAACATGGTCAAGCATCGAAAGACCAAAATTGTATCCTATGTCGCATAGAGCCAAAAGTGTTACTGGAGGAGACATAATTCTTCTTGGTGAAGTTCTATTGAATTTTACTTTTTGTAGTAAATCTAAATCTGGTAAATGCTACGTTTCAAAAAAACTGTAAATCCAATTTACTGGGTATCGATTGGATTAATAAATTTGGATTGATGGATATACCTCTCAATGTGGTATGCAATCGAGTAGCGCATGATCGAATACACCCTTATGAATCACACTCAAATGTCCGAGCCAAAAGATTTGTAGATATTTTTAAACGAGCTTTGTTAAAATGGGGAGGAGAAGCTATCAATGATGGTGGGAATGGTTATAAAGAAACTCGTGAATTCGACGTCGGTGACTATGTTCATGCACGTGATTACAGGCCTGGTAGGCCGAAATGGATCAATGGGACAATTGTTGCTAAGAGGGGCAGAGTGGTATATGAAGTAAGGGTGGGTGACATGGTGATAATACAGCATATTAATCAACTGAGACAGAAGAAATAGTGATGGTCCACCCTTTCAGAGTAAAATTGCCATGGCAATTGTGTATGACACATTTGATATACCACTACCTACGTCACCGCCTATGCGTCAACATATGGAGACAAAATTCAGAAATAAATGACTGTAATGTATACTTGAGATATTATTATATTATTTAGTAATATAAACTTTGTTACGTTGGAGAGTGCTCAGCTTCAGCTGGGAACTATTTTTAAAATATGTCTACTTAACTTGGATTCAAATTAAAACAGTCAGTCTGTGCCACCCATTTTTAATCACGATACATTTGCTGCAAAGTCATTTGGTACAACTGTTTTTTTTCATTCATTATATACGAGATTCATACACTTCATTAGGTTAGTCCATCTCTCCAGGCAAGCAAGAAAATATGCCAACAATCGCAATTTTTCTACTTAAGCTACCAAGTATTTTGTATCACGATAATTTTCAAGTCTTTTAGAATATCGTGTGAATACAAGCAAGTAACCTCCATAATTACTTTTCTCAAACAAATGTAAAATAGTATGGTTAATTCGAATGTTTGTAGTATTGCAAAGAAAGCCACGCAAACGTCCGCTACCCACTGACTATTTGTGTGGCACAGATGAAAATCTTGAAATTTTGGGCATGAAATTAAAACTATGGTGAAAATTAAACTTTAATATCCAGTGCCTACCAACTAAATGAGCTGGAAACGAACTGAAAGTTTTGAATATAACGCATTTAGTAAACACTGGAATAGTCGTGGTAATTTTGTGTTTTACAGTATATGTCAAAAGAAACAGTAGAAACTCATTTGCACACTGCTGAAAACGTTAAAAGTTATTAGGAAAGTTTAGTTTTTATCGTAGATTAGTTTTCTTATGTACATTATGCGTAACACGTAAATCGCTTGGCTTCATTTCCAAGTGCCTATCCTATCCCTAACCGGGAATAACTTTGTATACAAATAACTGAAATAGTAAATATCATTTAACTAAACAGATAAATTTACGTTGGAATCTTTGGTTTTACAGACAGAAATGTAAAGAAAATGTCTATAAAAGCATAAATGCGTTGAAGAATTAACGCTTTTCCTATAAATTATTTATTTAACAATAACTATTTTCTTATTGGACAATGGTGAAAGTCATTGGAAGGAAGAGAGCGTTAATCATAGGTATTACGTTAATAATGCCTACTACCTATTACAATAATTTCGCATTTTAGTATCCGATCTGAATCACTGTGTATTCCTGATAGCAATTTTAAGTTAATAAGATAACATTGGAGAAGCAGATGGTTATTTTTTCATAAATAAACGTCAAACAAACAGTTACTGTCACTCAACACATTAATGAGAGAGACAGATCTGTACGCTACAGACACTCATACATATAATTGCCCCTGTTTGTGATGAATTATTGTTGATTGTAGACAAAAATAAACAACAATATAAGGGTGTCTGGATTGCATGTTTATGTGTTTTCTCACTTTTATAGATGGAATTCATTTTTGGTAAACAATAAACAAAAATAATCCGTTTTGTTTTGATGAAAATTTTATTAATCCACATGATAGTTTCATTATCGTGATTCTGGAAGGATTTTACACATAAATTCTAACAGTTTATTCACCTTGTCATTGTTTCAGAACTGTCAGAATTAAGAGTATGACAATATGCTGTTTGTATTCATCACAGATTAATCTCCGATGAGTATCATAGGAAATCAGGGAACACTAGGCAGTATGGAACTTCTTAACGGTATGCCCTCGTGACCCCGCCAGCGAACCGAACTCAGGATTATCAGATCACCGTCAGTACCACTGACGGCGTACATTAATCAATTTGTGATATAGTACGACGATCATCCAACGTGATTGGTAATAACTGTCTCATTCCTAACGTTCTTGGATGCCACTAGTCACTATTTTAACTAGGACTTCAGGAACATTTTAAAGCTTTCATTGTTTTTATCAATGCTGATTTGCTTCGCACCTTTCTATGAGTTTAAAATTTTCACATAAAACGATTAGTTATATAACTAATCTATTTCATTGTTATCAGTGGCCCATAAATTCCCTTGATTTATTTAACACTTTAATAATCTACAGATAAATATATTAATACCTAGTATTGCAAAGTCTGAAAATCTAGTTGGAAGCAATGTTTTTCTCTAATAAGTTTTGATGTTGTGTGCTTCATGGGAATTTTTAACATTAATAGTCAATAAATAAGAAATGCATTCGATCACAGAGTTCAAAAGGGGAAATTTTCTTTCCATACATAACTATAATAATCCTGAGGGTGTAAATGTGATGAAGAATAAATAGATCGTAAGTTCTATTCTTGAAATTATTTTCGTAACCGAGAATTCAATTTTCCAGTTCATCTCATAATCATGACTGTCCGATAAGCTGCTCAGAATAAATCTAGAAAGTAATCTAAAAAGCAAAACTATAAAGAAATCCGAAACAGATATAACCAGGGGCGAAATCAATAATTCAATATATTGATTGATTGACTGAAAATGTGATTCACTAGTATCAACTGGACAGTTATCAAACTATTTAGCTCTTTAAATGCATGCATATTTGTATAGGAAGCAACAAGTATCCTGAATTCCACCTTGCAGATATATATTATTATTCCTTGAATAAATGATATATTCTATTATTAGTCTGGACGTCTGCAAAGTCTTGTTTTAGGTGATTACTATCTGTTACCATACTATTAGCTAAACATGTAACAATAAGTTTTTAGTGTGTAAATAATGACAAATTCTTGCCACAAAGTGAATTCTTCCCTTTTTGTCTCCCCTCTATCTGCCTATCTAAGATATATACATATGTGTATACGTTATAATAAAACACTGTTTTAGTTAGTATCACTTTATCAAACATTTTCAAACGACAAACAGGTATACGCATAAATCATAGCTAGACATTTGAAGTATGCATACCAGAACAACTGTTTTCAAGTTGATCATTTCGAATTGATATTTCTCAGTCTGTAAATTAATAGTTAAATTAAGTTTCTTATAATATTTCAACAAATTATAAATAAGAAATCAATTGGTGTGAATATTTCATCGGCGGTTTACATGACAGTTCACTACTGACAAAGATTTTCAGAATTATACACTCTTCCAAATGTTACAATTCATCTAATGCATTTTTGAACTAAGCAACCTACTGTATTAAAATTCAACAAGAAAACAGTTATGTTCACAAGAATTCACAAAAATAATCAATATTCCATTGACTTGATCACGATCTGTCTTTAAACAATTCCAGCAAGTTAAACTATGCTGAACTTAGTAAGAATTAGTTCTTGACTTTTAAATTTGTTTATCAAGCATGCAATCGGTCATAGAATAGACGTCAAACACCTGAATTAGTCGATGCTAAAGAGATTAGGTTCTTTTTTAAAAAACGACTAATCTACTAATAAGTTTACAGGTTACCGAATTCTAAAAATAATGCAATTCTCCCCCTCCTGGATTCAAAAAGGTAGAGCATGAAATGGCAGAAAAGATTCGTAGTTTAGGGAGATGGTTTTTTGGTTATTCTGCGTTCTCTTGGCTGGATAGTTTAATTGTGGAGCTTTCATTGTCATTCTGAATGACCTCTTCGACACAGACTTTTGACGGAGAGAAAACACAATCTGGTCGAAACGAAGTAGAGTGTGTACAGCATAGGGAATTTTAGGAAGATTTTGTATTTACCGTTAATGAAGTTCTTAAGACTGACGAGTAAATAATATTATGCTTAAAGTTAGAAGTAAAGAACCAAAATAACAAACCACCTGATCCTGATAAATTGAAATGACATTAATGATAAACATTTTAGAACGAGTTTTTGGTTTTTTTTTAATGATTAGTTCAATTTTAAGCTAGTTTCCGTCAAGGACGGACGTCACTTGCTAATGAATTTCTGAGGTTCTAATAAGATGTCATAATCACATAAGTTCGATCGTGTTAGGTGATCATAAAGATTAACATGGATTCTCGGAAGATAGAAAGTGTACTACCAATTCAGGAGTTTAAATGTTAGACACGTGCTGCATACATTTCTAACTAGAAATAAATGACGTGATCGTTAATAAATCAAATTTATTGACTAACACTGTAAATGAAGGACTAACGTCGACTAATAATCCAACTTACGTGGACTAGCGAAAAATACATACCATACAACGACTCCTTGCCGTGACCCACTCTAATCGTGATGCCCAGGCTTTCTCGTTCCTGCAATAGGCTCAGTATAAGAGAATCTTATAAAGTAAGAATATATTTTACAAAATGTAAGGGGTGCTACATAAACAGATAGTCACCATGTGCATTGCACACCTTGTCTACTTTGTATGCCGATCGTGAGCATAAACGATATGAGCCTTGACATGTCATGATTCGTCCGACATACAGTGACTAATTCTTACGATGTAACCTCGTTAAGGTTTAGCGTATTCGCATACCACAGTCTATTGAGAGGATAGTTTATTTCTGAAACTTATACATCTTGTGTTGAAACGTTAAGACACTGACTTCTTACTTGGATCCAGACCCCAAAAGTTTTCTTTTGAAACTGAACAGAAAAAAATAATGGATAAGTATTATAAAAACTTCACTTTTTCTGTTCGCCTTTTTACAGAAAACAATGACATTTGTAGAACCCTTAGTACCCTGAAGATTCTAAAGATATCCATAAGATGACTGGCATCGGTAAAATTATTCAATAACTATCCAGTCAAAATAGTAAAACACGATAGGTTATTTTCCACAATTCTCTTAGAGTTTACTGAGGATCGCTGATTAGTCGTGATACTTTTGGAATTTTCATTTATTGTGTGAACTTATTTTTATATATTATCAAAGTCTTCTAACTAGATTATGCATGCATGTAACGAATAAGTCCCAAGAATGCCACATGGTTTGGAGAAGATCTAAAATTAGTTTACGATTTAACTAATGTAACTAATAATGAGTCCAAAACCTAATTTCCATCTTTCAGTAAATCACAGTTACAAATAAGTGATTTCAACCGAATTTTCGGTCTTTCACTCTTTTGTCATAGTATATAACAGTGAAACTTACAAGAAACATTTAATTCTTCTTTCAGAGAATCACCCTTTTCGAAACAAATTCTAGTGTGAAGTCTTCGGTACAAGTTTTTGCTTGTTTTAACAATATTGATATTGAGTTGAATTCATACTGAGCTTTAGTATGTTCCGTTGACTAGTTCCGTGTATTTTATTGTTCATAAACTATATGGAATTAAGTACGTACCAATTACTACGGTACTCTGGATTTGTGCTGATGATATTTCTCTATTTTCAATGTTATGTGGCCTGGTAAATTATGAATACAGATTGAGGAAAGTTTAATTGTTTTTATTCATCATAGATCGATTTCAGTTGAGTATCACTAAAAACCAGGGAGTACTGGCTAGTTGTCTCTTCCTAGTATGGAACTCCTCTGTTGTACATACTGTTGTTTAGTCAAGCAATCCAATCCACGAATTCCAGGTACCACGATGAACACTTAAACATCTGCACCGCTGGCCTGGCCAGTGTCCAACATCAGTCTTTGACCTATTTGATCAATTAAAAATACCAATCTCCACAAAAATAACCATCTCAATTCAACTAATCTGTATTGTAAAAGTGAATTTTTAATAAATTCGATTTGTTGACAAATGTAAACACTTTCTTAGTGATTAATTGATGGTCTTTCATTCTCTATGTTGAATCTACTAGGTTTTATTGAGAAATTTGTAATTCATTCACATGCTCAAAATACGTTCAGTATGATTTTTTTTTATCTTTAATAATAAATTCTCACTGTAATTCTAGGCCGTTGACAGGTTAAAGGACGAGCTATCATGAATGACCGATTCTATGTATATTTACCAATTGCCTCCTCACGTGGAGCTAAGCACATAGGTTATTCATCGAGGTTACCTCACCGTATTCGAGAGCATCTTTCTAGATGACTTAGCAGAAGACAATGTCTTCTAATCTACAACGCAGTTGGTTCAGGGAATTCAACCTCGGATTCATAGTTTGATATCATTCGCGAAATCTAGTCAAATTTACCAAGAAACCCATGTCTAAGTGCACTTTACATCTCCGCAGATTTAGGCATACACAACTTGAAGAACAAATTGTCCAGACAAAAACAATTTTTGATATCATGAATTGATCTGATATCAAAAGTTGACAGTTAACTATCTCCACAAACTCCTCTAACTATCTCTACAAAAACAATTTACTAGATCTCTTTCTTTACCATGACCTTAGCTTATTGTTCACTTTGATTTATTTATTTATACTTTTCTATTTCTTTATATCTCATTCCTATTCGGAATTTCACTATTCACGTCTACTACTATAATTATAACAGTTATTATGTTTTTATTTGATTGAATATATCACACATTGATGTTGGCAGGGTACCATTGAAAACCAGGGAGCACTGGACAGCTGTTTTGTTCTAGTGTGGAACTCCTTACAAAAAGAGGCTTTATCCACATTTTTCGACTTTTATTCATATTTCTTAACCTTAATCTAATTATAGTCGTGTCAACATTACACTGATTACACATTCCTCATATTTCACAAATCCTACTCACCTTCAGTTACTTATTGATGATTTAAAACCAGGCAGTCAAATTTCTCTTATAACCACTAATCAAATTCCTACAATTATTCATCCGCCTATAATTAATGTGTATATGTACGATTGCACAGTTTTGAAAATGGGCTCATAGTAAAAGATTACCTAGCTGAGAAAATTTATGTACTTACAGGTAGTTTAAGTACATTAAACATCTTATTTTATAGAAAATTTTTGTTAGTTTTGCTCAAAACAAATTTTAGTATTCGTTTACTCTTTTGTTTGTATTATCAATCCACTTCCATGCTAGTCAATAACCGGATAATTGTAAGAGTAGTGTTTGGATTCATCAGATAAAGACAACAGATTGAATAGTGATTTCGCATTCATCTTCTATCACTGTCTTCATTTACAGTTAGTTCATTCAGTCCTTATTTATGTGCATCATCTGAATATTGATCGTCAACGTTATGTCACTTTCCTTATATGATCCAAATTCTTGTCTGTCTATTTATAATAGGCATCATAATCACATCCCTATAAATGTAATATTCATTTTACAGGTACCATGTGGTAGAACTAATAAACTCACACTTAAACCTTCGATTATAAAAAAGAATAATTCTTTTTACCAACCACTTAGCTAACAATTAGTGACTGACACTTATAATTGTATTATTTTACAGATATCCGTTTCCTTCCCTGCCTTTTGTGATGGAATTGTTAATTCAGACAAAGTTTAATGGTCTTGTAGCGGTAAATAATCCCCAAAATAAATAGTTACATATGTCCTCGACATTGATGCTGACCATGTTTGTTTTAGCGGACACTACTATTTGAAGGCACTCGGTCATGCATCATCACCCGATCACGTCACGCCTTACCGTGGGAAGCATCTCTCTCTCTAGTTTTCCAGCCTAGACGTTTCTTTTCCATTGCCGCTCTATTCATAATCAAATATAACTTATTTTTCATCCTTCGTGCCTTCTGATTTATTCTCATTCGTAAGAGTAGGTTCAGTCGTTAGAAGTTGCCCTGGTAATACGGCAAGCATAACTTGGTCATATATCGGATGCACTTCATTGGTGAGCCCGACGTGATCTAGATACGTTCAGAACTGTGAGTTCGTTCCTGTTCATAATTTTTAACAATATTTTTGGTGTGATTAATTTTTTTTTGCACATTTTCACTGCATTTATTTTTGTATTTGCATATACTGCATATATATGATGACTGAACAGACTCCTAAGTTCATTAAGATTAAAACCCCCCACACACCCCCCCCTAAACACTTAAGCGTTTCATCGATAACGTGTTCCGCGGGCTTGACTATATCCATGCATACGTCGACAACTGCCTGATAGCAAGCCCAGACGAGGTAACACATATGAAACATTTAGACAGTCTTTAGAAGACTACAACAATGTGGAGTTACCATTAACATACAGAAATGCCAAATCGAAACAACCTCGTTGGACTTCCTGGGGCATACTATTGACGCTAATGGTATACAACCTCAAAAACATAAGGTGGTGGCTATTCTGGAGTACCCGGAAGCAACCACCACTAAGCAGTTGCCAGCTTTGGTAAGTTTTTACAGACGATTTATATCGAACTGTGCATCTATCATGAAACCACTAACGGATCAGCTTCGTGGAAATAAAAAAGTGGTTACAATGGATGCAGAGTAGAAGAAAGCTTTTACTGCGACTAAAGAAGCAACAGCCAATCCGACTATGCTGGCACATCACAATACTGAAGCTCCTGTCAGCATCGCAGTTGACGCATCTGACTCAGCCATTGGCGCAGTTCTGCATCAATCGACTGGCCGAACATGGCAACTATTAGCATTCTTCTCAAGACGACTAAACGATACGGAATCGAGATACAGCACTTTTGGACGTGAACTGTTAGCCATGTACTGTGCTGTACGACATTTTCAACATTCCATCGAAGGCCGGGAATTTACAATATTCACCGACCATAAACCACCGACGTTTTCTATGAATTCATCTTCAGATAAGTACTCTCCGCGAGAGTCGCGTCATCTAGACTACATTTCCCAGTTCTCTACTGATATACGACATATATCTGGGGCTAACAATGTAGTTGCCGACGCCTTATCACGAATACATGCCTTGAATCGTATCCAAGGGATCGACCTTGTTGAACTAGCTCGACTTCAAAATGAAGACAATGATCTTCATCACGAGTTATCCACAACAGTCTCAATAGTTTAAAGGGAACACTTAAAAATATTATATGTAGATTACTTCACTTAATAATTCAGTCAAATGTGACCATAGAGTTCTCATGATGGTTCCATTTATGGAATGCAATACATTACTCGTTATTTTAATTTTTTGTCTTGACTGACTGAAATTCGATGGTGATTTTCTCCAACACAAATCACAGAGAACCACTAGAGAGTGTACTGGAAAACCTCGTAGGTTTTGTTTAAGAACACTCAGTGTTACGAGAGGTAAACCTACATAATGTCAACTCTAGAGTTTCATAACTCATGCCAAATATAAGACCTTTTAGATGCCTGATTAGAACGTAGTTGTCTACATATGCAACTTTTGTTACAGCACAATCCCTTATATTCATTGTCATCTGTCAGAAAAGTATTACGTTTTACGTCCTGGCCTATGTCACTCAACGTAATTAGTTATAACCGCTGATAAATCTAAGTCTTTTAGGTTCATATTTCATTTTTAAGGTACGACTCTCAACATTCGATTATTTGTTATCCAGAATCTGTGTATCATGTAACTTGCATCAGAAATCAGTAACTGGTTAAGTCGCATGTTTTTGTATCATTTCAGTGTTCAGTACATTATTCAGCTGACCTCAGCCACAAGATTGGAAAGCGTTAATCGAATGCAAGATTTATTTACAGGAGGCGCTGAATAGGATGGTATGCATGACCTATTGATTTAACAAACTAAAAACAGTTAATGAACATGAAATGAAATCTTTTATCAAAGCCAGAAAGAGAACGATGGTATAGCTGAAGAGGAAGTTGGTTAAAAAACAAACCATAAATCATAAAAACTGGTGTATTTTCAAATATAAAGAATAATCAGGTAAATATGATAAGTGATCATGGTTAGAAATGTAACACATTGGATACCAACTCAGTAGATTGAAGGATATGTGCTAACAACGAGGTCTAGATGTCTTTGGGTCCGACCCCAAATAGGATCATGAATGGGCACTATTGACAAAACCAAGGTATAGTATATTTTGTACTTAGTATTTTCTTATTCTCAATAGACTAATTCCTTTAACTTATAAGTTAATTAAAAAGATGTATTTATGTATGCATGTGTTCATCACAATCGTTACTTTTTGCCTGCCATGAAATTGATGATTTCGTTTTCGTATATGAATTCGTAGTTATAAAGAATAATTATACCATCACTTTTAATGACTTAACTAATTGTACCTAATATGAATTAATAATAAGATGATAGATGTCTCAGTAGTAGTTCTGATATGAATAATAAAAACAGCATGATAACAAGAACAAACATTTCAACATAGGAGGTAGGTGGAAATTTGGTATAACAAGCTAATTCAAACCGTTAAATGTACAAAATGTTACTAAAAATGGAGCGTGTGAATCATCACCAAAGTAATGGAAAAAGGGATGATACTGATTAATGAAGTGAAAGGTTGAATAACCAAGGGGGATTTCATGTTGAATTCATCGCATTCAATAGAGATATAAAGATATTTCAAAGTTTTTGACATACAGAATCCAGGGTTAATATCTTGAGCTTACCAACACAAAATATACAAACAGCATTTAACTTATGAATATTTCAAGAAATATGTATATATTTCCTAAGGAGTCAGTAACTGCCATTCATATTCATTGATAACGATCAGTCTCTAATGATATACTATTTCTGGATATATTTTATGTATGAACTCAACGGTAGCTAAGTCTAATTTCTTCGAAAGACATGAGTGGAGAAGGGAAATAAAGAGCCACGAATGTGATACTTCTTGGATTTGTAAATAATTCTATTTGTAGATTGTGAGCATATTATAAAAATACGAATAACAGGCATAATTAGTTAATTGGCGCAAATAAAAAAGATAATATTGTGCATAAATGGAAAAGGGCGCTTTATAAATTTGAGAAAACCGCTTTCTCTATTAATTCAATTATTCTTAGAAAGTGATTTCAAAGAGAATATGATGCATCTAGAGAATTGAGTTAGACTCCAGTGGTTCAGCATTCCTAAATTTAACGAAATCGCAATGTAGTAAGACATAATCCAGTGCTAACGATGTGTTCTGTGTGCATAGTAGTGAGGAATCACACTCCAAGGCAAAACTTTCTGATTATCCCCATGTTGCTATCAGTTCATAATGAAGACTCACTTTAGCATTCACCTACTGAAACGTTGGGATTATCGCTAAGATTGGAATCCAAGGAAAGAGCTTCGTCATATTTGGCACCTGTTGCACTTTCATCCGAGTTTCGACGTTCAGACTGAGACTTAGTAAGCGCATATAGTAATAGTGACCGATCAATCGTATCTCTAAATATCAACAACTTGAAATTACGAAACCTCACTAATTTATTCTTAAGCCTACTAAGTACTTATAAGAAGACAGTTTATCCAATCGTTATTAAACTTTGTTGTAAACTGTTGTTTGTCTGTTGAGTTACGATTTATATAAATCAAATCGATGCGACACTATATGCGACTCTTGAAATGAATATTTCAACCATATCTTGCATTCTACGATTTCTTTATGGGCAGTAAGAAAAATACCGATATGATTGCATAGCTCTTAATACTTATTAATACCTACTGTTGTTATATAAGAAATCTTTAATACATGTACATATATGCTGTACTACGTGCTTGGAAGTTCTAACACTCTTGTAAGGCAGTACTATATATAAATGATAGCTTAAAAATTCAGTTTCTCTATAATTATTTTTTCAGCCTTTCCTCGTATTTTCATGACCATACTCTAGTCAGAAAATAATCAAAAGACTAGTTGTAACGCGACGATTTGAATAAGGTTAAAACGATATTAAAGGTCACTGATCAGGTAATGGAAATCTACTGACCCAATAATAAAACGATCTGGTCTCTACCACCCAGATTGACACTGAAACAACCAATCAAATTCAGGTTTACTAGGAAAATGTCTGACCCATCCTCAGATGTATTCAAATATGTTTCTATTCCTTTTAACAATCCTGTCTAAAGATATCAAAGACCGTTAAGATTAATTCTTGAAATGTCTGGGTCAAAGTGTCTTTAGTTATTGTTTAGTGCTTAAGATGAAGATAAATAAGATAATGTCGTTTTCATCCAAATCAGTAAAGAAATCGACAACTGAATAAGATTAAAGAGTTTTTTACGATGTTGATCTAGGATTTGAACAAAGCAAGATCAACAGATGACGTAGAATTCAAAAAGGAAGTGATCACGTGATCTATGATATATATATACTTTGACAGTATAACTGCACTATCGCAAGGTATGCTTAAAGATGATTGTAATGGTTAATAAAATTAACTTTAAGAAATCCATGATAAGTGATCAAAAGCTTTTATTTGCACGACAAACAGAACTTAGTTAGACTGTCATCAAAAACTAGGCAGCACTGGATAGCTGTTCCATGCCAGTACGGAACTTTTCGAGATTAATACTGAGTCTCAAACACAAGGCCTTCAGGACTACGAATCAGAAACCACCTCGGATTAAGTGTAATTCACGGTAGGGTATTTTCCTACTTTGGTTAAGTAACCTGTCCAGTTGTGGAAACAAAGTCATGTGGAAAGTATCGTAAATTGATCCGTTATAAAAATGTTGTTAGAATTGGTTTCATATAGCTTCCGACCACCTAAGCTCCGTCATTTTTATTCGAATTGATGCCGATCGACCAGTCATTCCAAATTTGAATGTCACAATTTATCCAACATTTCTTGTTCCTATTTAAAAGAAAACTTTTAACTTATTGTTAGTCTTAGAACTATTTCACCAATGCTTCAGCTGTGTATACTCATGACTTCATACAAGATAGAACCTACGGGCATAAGTTCTACGTTGAATTCATAGTAGATGTAGTTAATAAGTAGCTGTCAAGAATGATATGACTGCATAAAGATGGTGATATTGTGTAACCTAAGTGAATAATTTTATTGAAATTGTATTTACTGCTTTGAATGCTTTAACCATAGACCTATCGTTTCCTTTCTAGACTACATGATCGGGACAAGCTCAGATAGAAAAGAGCGATGTGAACTTCTCTGCAGATGAATAGACGCTTACATGAGAATTTGTAGGCATAGAAACACTAAAGTTATCTGGTTAGTTTTACGAAATATATTGGTTTCATAAAGGCGAAGATAGTTCCATGGAAGAACAAAATGAAATCAAACTTAACTGTTTTGGAAATCACTATTTCGACATAGTCTTTCTAATCAGTGTTTATGATGAATACTAAACAATAAATTGGTTAATAATCAATAAATGAACTCCATTGTTTCCAATTAACAATAGTTTAGTATTAAAGATTTTAAATTATGTATCCACTTAACTTTCTCTTAATGTAATTGAAATGACGTAGTTTGTGAAGATTGGTACTAAGCTTTAGTTGCTTGAATTGGTTGCAGATTGATATTGATAGTGTATCACTGAAAACCAGAGAGTACCGGACAACTTTCGTCTAGGATAGGACTTATCAGCAGTGTGAACCATAGATTTTGCCGCAGGAGCTACAGGTTGGCAAACACATAATCTTACGCATTATTGACATGGCAAACAATTGTCATGCTATATTCTGAATTTTTCTGGATTTGTTACTTTATAAGTAAGCATAAAGAGGTGTTTATTTTCTTTAATTCGAATTAATGGCATTAATTTTAACAGGACAGTATCAACAGCCATTGAACAGAAAATACTTTTGGTTGTCCAGTTAAAGCAAATTGTTCCTCTGCTTTCCATTTAGTAAATGATTATATAGTCTGAAAACGAATTTACTTCGATAAACTAATTGTTATATGATGTAGTAAGAATACTGCATGGCCGATAGCGAGACAAATTCAGTTTCTCTGTCTAAACACTTTCGTACGACGAAGCACACATAACTTTCGCGAAGGATACCCTAGATACTGCCTTTATGACATTGAAGGTTAGAGTGGGAGATGTCCAGGGCTTACAGCTAATTGGTAGACATATGATGCACCTGAAAAGAGGGGCAAGCCCTCACTCTAAACTAATTATGTAAACGGGCTCCGGAGTCCTGAGGTAGCAAATGGCGTGAAAACCTGTTTTCATGATCAGCTACCATGTGGCTACATCCTTTGATATCACTTCATTGTCTTGCGGACCGAACATTTAAGTTGGGAAGTAGTTTTTCAATCAAACCACCAATTTCGATCTCAACATTCAAACAGCAGTCGATCCTATACACAAATATGTTCAAACTGTTCAGCTTCACTATGCAAACAAAATATATCTGAAATTACATTGCCTCAGAATTCCATTCAATCTTATTTCCTTTGTGTGTGTACTTTTGTCCTGTTATTTTATCACACAACACCAAATCCATTAGCACCAAATCAACTGTCTCCATTAGGAATTCTGTTTGGCACAAAGGCTAAAACTACCCTTGACAAAAACAAACAGTCAACAAAATAAACACGAACATGGAAACTTATTTTAACAGACATCAAGGGCAAGGAGGTCGTACCTTACGTCTTGAAAAGTCAAATCAAATCACCGCTTGTTTTATTTTCGACAAATAATATTCATCATACGATGTCAATCTCCTCAGATGACTTAAAATCTCTTTTCCATGTAATGACCCAGTGATTCTTCAGCTGAAAAATGTGAAAGAACGCTTCAATCTATTAATGATTGTAATCATGACCAATGTCTAGCCTTATTTTTAACGCCTGATTCCATCGCTATGAAGATGATTTTCATATTGAATCTTCGATCATCGATGATGCTATTGAAGTTCAACTTTTACTCTAACTCGGCATCAATGAACATAATAAAAATGTTAGTTCCATTCTTCCGAAAAATATTATTTCTCCTCAGACGAAACTGTAAATGCATTATCACAAATCTTTGATGAATAAAACATCATTATTCTGCATTCGTTACCAATCTTTTCAAATCACAAAACCACCCCTCGATGAATATTTAACATATACTGGTAGAATTAATCGCGAATGCGAATGATTCAAATTCAAGGAAATGACTGCCAATCAGTTTAAATGTTTACTATTCATCTGTGAACTAAAGGATCCTGAAGACGAAAATATATGCACCACGATGCCGTTGCGTATTAAACAGGATCCAAATATAAAACTGCAAATAGTTAATGCTGAGTGTCTGCATTTATTAAACCTCAAACATGACACGGCGATGGTTGAGAACAATAAGAAACTTTCAGACTTGATATCAGTAAACACAGTCAAATAATCAAAGTCCCTTGCCAAGCACGAGTCCTCCCCCCCCCACTTCTTCTGCTATAAAACCTTCATCGAAATGTTAGTATTAGGGATGTTTTCATTGTCATCAAGTGGGATATAAGGAGGGTTACTGCAAATCAAAGAAACATTCCTTGGGAAAACGAGACAACCTGCGTAAACCATGCAGTCAAATTGCCAGTATCTTTGTAACGTTTTGAGATTTTCAACGCACGAAAATGTTAAATTATGTGTAAATAGGACACCTATCCAACTTCATCTCGATACTGCTTCCGATACCACTTTGACTTCTCAAAATAAGCGGTATACTGAGTCGTCGAAAAATCTATCCCATGGAGCACATTGCCACGAATGCAGCTGGAGACATGCTGAAATTGGCCGAATACGTTGTCACCTCAAAGCTGGAGACCATGAATCCAATGTTAATAAACAGCATGACTTAAGCTTACTTGGCTTGGATCGGAAAAATCCCTGATATGAGTGCTTCCTTAAATTCCGCATACATTCCAAACGATGTTGCTGAACCACCCAAATACATCGCGTTTCTTCAAGGTCAATATCCAATTCTAACAGTGAATGATCTTAAATTCTTAATGAATTCTGCTACTATATCTCCACCAGATTTTTCATCATTCATGTCTCCGTTATCATTATACATAAGTCTATCAGATCCCTTACTATCTATGAACTCGAATCCATCACATACATCCCCGAGTGTGTAAATTTCCATTCATTTCTTCGTTACCTATGCATTCTAATCTCATGTACCCGTAAACTCATTATTGGATTCAGATGATGTTCCCCAATATAAGTTAGCCCTATTACGTCACAACTTAATGATTCATATTCTTCATGTCTTCGAGAAAAATCACAAACTCAATATCCCCATATTAATAATTGTCTTCTGTAAATGATTCACGTACATCCCTTAGGTCGAAAACTGATCGTAATTCTATGTGTTAACACAAGCTTCCATCTAATGGTTGTCGGTAGAGTGACCTCTATGCATCTACGAAATCAGCAATTAACTAGGATGTATTCAGACCTTCCCATTGATTTATCACGAACTGAAACTCAGTTTCCGTTGCTATATATGCACATGTAGCGGATTGTCTCCATAGGGCAAAAGATCACAAGTATTGTTTAAGTTAAAATGTGACTGGTAAACGGAATCTGAACTTAGTAGCCTAAAGGTGAACGCGGTGTCGTTTGGTACGAAAGGAACTGAGTCCGAGTCCCGGCGTGATGTGCTCCTGGGTCTTCTGCTATTCCATTGGCCCTCAGGATTCCAAGTTAGTGTTTGTATTGTGATGTAGTTTAATGGTTTTCTCAATGTATCCTATCCACCTCTAGCGTCTTTTGTTAATTACTTCCTCAGCTGGAAGTTGGTTCGCTGCCTACGAAAGCCGTATGTTAAAAAGGTAATTCAGCCAAAAGAGGGGGAAGGAAGCAGACTCAAAAATCCATGTTCACTATGCAAACATGTAGAAGATATATATGAATGTAACCAATATTGCAACAAGAAGTCCCACTAAGTATCTGAAGTCCACCGAAGATAACTATCACTCTCAGCGTAAAAGAACAGTCAGTCGCCATAATACCCTATGAACATCAATATTATTGCTTTTGTGAAGAAAGGGGTGTCAGAGAATTCAATTCCCCAAGAACATAACTATTTAGAGATCTTACATAGGGCTTGTATTGATTTACGTAAACGTGATTTGTGAAATTCCGTCACATTAATTTTCATTCAATGCGAGTCATACTCCGGAACACTTTCTATGACGTTTGTCATAATAAAATATTGCACTTTGTACACCGATTGCATTTAGTTAATAACTTCACCTTGATTAGTAATCGCTGTTATTCAATCGCTAATTTAAATGTGTGCTAAAATAAAAGTTGTTCTGTAGTGTTGACTCATCACACAAGCTTCTTTGACCGACTTTGGGCCAATAATCAGGACAGACTGACCATAGGCTGATAAATATCTAGACGTACTGTCGGTCAAAATTGCGTCAAATGGACTAGTAGGGAACTCAGAACTTGGCTGCAACTCCTTCCAGGTCATAACACTTCCCTTTACTCAGGAGCTGATCTCCATTGGGATTCACCTTCTTTAGAATGTCTGTCTCTAAATGGTTACCGAATACAAAATCTGACGCGGTATTCCTCTCCAACTTTCATACTGGGACTGGTTCTCAAGGAGACACTTAGATCTGTGACGTGGAGAATGATTTTGCGACCTAGGACAAGTGGACAACACTATCTTATTCTGCACAAATACATAGGCTATCCATATAGCAGTCAATCAGTCAGAGTTAGCAGAGATTGGTGAACTGTTTACATGTATTAAATGTATATGAGCTTTTAAGTGGGTTAATACACTAAAATCACCTTATACATTTCGAGTATTTCGATTTACTGTGTAGTAGTGTAAACGGTTTATCGTATTTTAAAGTCGAAATCTATAGTATTTCATGTTTTGGTTTTAAAAAAATGTACATGATTGAAGACGCTATTCGTATGATTTAAAAAATACATATATAGATAACGGTTTTGAATATTACTCGCTCACGTTATACTAATTGAAGGTTGAATACACGATCATTGCTGAGACACGAGTATGTGTGAAGTAATACAAATTATTGATATCCTATATTAGGACGTGTACAAGACACCAATATTGCAGTCAATTAGGTCTAATATAAAATCATGTTAGTGTGTATCTATGAAAAAAATACTAAATCAATCAAGGCAGTTTGTTAGTTAATGGTAACAAGCAAGTAGATGGGCTACATAACCAATCGTAAGTGAAAGGTACAAATGACAGTAGGATAGCCGATGTACTAGTAACAATGAGGAGATTAATAGCAACATGAGTAAATATTTTAGCATAAGATGATTAAGAATAGTGATAACACTTCAAAACATGACGCAGGTCAGAACGTGGGAGTTTAAGCTTGTTAAAACAATAGTGCTAAATAATAGTAATCGTTTACAACTACAAAGTATGAGAATAATCTGGTTAAATGTGGAGAGTGGAGAAGATATGGAAATAAATTAAGAACGAACAAACTGTTGTGACGCATGATCTTGACCGCAAAATCCACGCCGTCAATTGTTATCTCATCTAGTTTCACAGCCTGACTCGGTTCCTAAGCTTTGGTACAACCCTCAGGCTAAAACTACTCGTCAACATGAACACGAGAGAAGGCAGGAAGTATGTACAAAAAACCAGGGTATTTATAGTGTTGTAACTGTCCTTTGGGTTTCTAGAGATTTCTGTATCCTACTAAATACAGAAGAAGTAAGAAAACTGTCCAACCAGAGACACACCATGTGACCTTGCATTTTCTAGAAGTTTCGGATAAAAAACTATTAGACAAGGTGTTTTCTAGTTGTACCCAACACAAACAGTTAGAGGGTATGAGGAAATGGGTAAACTTTATTAAGTCTTATATGACCATGGAAGCGATAGGGCGTCATACACTTATTTTGGGCACATAGATCCGGATTGTTAGCTCGAATTCCTATAGCTTATACTACATGTAAGAGACGAGATCGAACCCTATCTGGAAAGTTTTATAGTATAAGAAATACGCTATCTGCCAAGTGTGGTAAAAGAGAACCGAGTACAGATCCAACGCTACCCTTACCAAACCAAGATGGTAGATGCTAGTCAGTCAAGTTGTCTAGTAGTATGCCCAATAGATTTCCTTCAAGAGCAGCTAACCTCATGCGTACACACGGATGTAGCAAAACCAGGTAACCTGTCCTTCATGTGAATAACCGAGAATTGTAAGCTAGTAAGTAGCAAACAAATTTGTTAGACAAAATATTCTGGCTAGTCTATCCTGTAGCACACCAATAGATACCTTTCTTATATACTTGGTTCCCTTTACTAACTTGAAAAGTGCAATAATTAATAATTGCACAGATGAATTCGTTTTATTTCGTTTGTTTCCCATCAGGAGTATACAACCTACTATATTACAGAATCAACATTTAAACAAATGTAGCATATCCTTAATGATAATTTTGATGGAAAGTTTTCTAATATAGTGTGAAAGTTTTTATCTGTGCAATGTGAACGTATTGCCAGTATGTATAGGATGCAAAAAGTTCTAGATCTACCAATATAGTAAGAAATTACAAAACCAAAATTAAGTGATTACGCAGTGAATAAATGGAAAGCAAATTGATATGATAATGCAACGGAATATATCGAATTTTATGAATGAAAGAAATGACGTAATTACACTAATCAGTTGTTGTAATCGATGTGATGAAATCAAAGATAAGTTACTAGGGTAAAGGAAGAGTGACTACTGTTTTCTTATGAACACATAAATACTATCTTAAACAGTTGATAGAGATAGTTTCGGCGAATTTTAAAAGGCCGGATGCTGCATGTCTATCAAACACCTTGAATGACTTTAGTATATCTACTTAATGTCCAGTGTCGCTGTGTCTGGAGATGACTCTGTTATAAGTTTTCGTATCTATTAAACGAAGATTCTTTCGGACGTGTTCGTTGAATCTAAAGTAGGTTTTTCTTCTAGTTCTACTGTTGTAACTGCTTTGGCAGATACACGTGAATTTGTAAAGACAGTTGGTGGTAACGTGAGGATACTTATCAACATTAGACTGTTTGAGTATATTGTCCCGTACAAAATAATCAGTTTTGATGCAGAGTATGTTCTTGTCGCCGTCGTATTCAGCCTTTTTCTAATTATTCTCGTAGTATCATCTCCTTTGAAATCTAGGTGAATAAAAAGTAGCTTTCTGTTGGCTGCAGTTTCTTTCATACTTCCAAGATTTATGTGATAAATTTCATGAAGGTCAGTCAAACTTAACGGAAATAACATCGTTTATTATATCTTCGTGCACATTTCAACTCTAAGCTTTTAAGAAGATAAAAGGCAATCAGACCTTCTTATACATATTTACTAGTCCCAAAAGATTTCTACTATGAAATCAAGTAATGAAGAATTAACCGTTTTAAAAGACAAGACATATTGTAGCAGCCACTGGTAAACCTAGACATAATATATACCTTTCTCTGTAGTAAGCTCAGTAAATGGTTGAACTTAGTTTGAAGGTTGATAATTTCAGTCATTGCTTATTGGATTTACGTTCAGTTTAAATATAATTCTCATAAACTCATCGATGAGTTCTAATATTTACACTTATCCTATTGATTGCAGATGTGCATGAGTCAATATAATACACGGTGATATATGATACTTGAGAATAAAAGCTATTTATGAATGTATAGGAATTATATCCTTACTGAGATGAACTTGACTAAAGTCTAAAAGAAATAAGCCATAACTTTTTATGGTTCAAATGTCAGTAGAAAACGTAGCCTGGATAATTCACAGATTTCCTAACCTTAAACACCCTACAGCATTCGGGCATTGCCAATGGTAAGCCCGACTTTTTAGATTAAGAATATTCAGAGATTGTATGCATCTTACGCATTGTCACAAACTTTGCAGTGGTCAAAATCAACCTCTTTTTGAAGCTACACTAGTTTAGGATATGATGCGGATATCTCCAATAGGTGTATTATGTCACAATTTACTATTTTGTACGCTCACAATGAAACAAGTTTCCCTACCTACCTTTACACTGCATGATCCTATTCTGTGGTTCGCAAGATTAAAGCTAGTATTTTGTTTATGTCAAGTAAATTCTCGGTTCTTAAAGTGAGATTATACCTCCCACCAGTTGTTAGATGAATTCTCCGAGCAAGTTCGAGAGATGATAATCCAGATCCGGTGTTACCTTACAATGTCTTAAAAGAGGAGGTGGTACATGCTGTCTTCATCTGAACAAAATGTCAGTCTTTACACATTCCAGATAAAAATACAGATCGGTAAGATAGGAATAACTTAATAATGATTTATCCATAGACAGTGGAGTAGTGCTAGGTTCCGTTGGTTCATTTTCAGACCAATTATATACTGCTAATTCCCCAACATTTCCATCGCAAATTTCTGATAATTTTTGTAGTGTTAGATCTCAACAACAACTTTAGGCCAAATCTATCTCAACTGTTTCAACGTTTAAACATCTGAATCTTAGTATATCGTATGATGCCATTGAAAGCATCTCTACATCAGATTTCATTAGTGAAACAAAGAGATCTGATTCCGAATATTTCACTGACAAACAAAACGATGCCACTGTCGTATCATGAAATCAACCATCCACATTTCACTTTCCGTGATATTTCAGAGTGACAGTAGGGTACTCAAAAGTGACGTTACGTATTTATTTCGTTAAGGATATCAATATTTGCAAACGCACGACAAACGTCATATTACATCTTATAATTGATGAATCATTTATTAGTACATAAAACAAGAAGTAACTGTTGCTTCATCAACATACCTTCTACAGTTCTTTTATATTCGAGTAAATCACCCTACCGTGAACTCTTCTTCGAAACACGCACACATTCGCCTTGGTTACAAACTAGATACTGGCTAGAGATAGAATCCAGAGAGCCAATTTCCCACTACTCGGGATTCGTCTGCTACGTGCACCTGTATCCCGATGATAAAGCAAACAGTGTTACTCAATACCCGTATCTGAGGCTTCAATAACCAGTAAATGTTGAATTGCGCTGTTAACCACCATCCATAAGATTCTATAGTAACTTGTAACAACTAGTAATAAATCACAAGACGTTTGTTGAAGCGCCAACGGAGATTGGCGAAGTCTGGTCCTGATTATTAAAAACGGAAAGACGCAAACAACTTCTAACAATTTTAAAATTTCCTCTCAGTTCAAATTTTTAAAATAATTTAAGCAAATATGCATTTTTTGACAAAATCTTCACCAAGCTTTAGAATTATAAGTGGAAATGTTTAACCAAAAAACATTTAGACCATTCGAGTCAATAGAATCACAATGCATATGTATGAATTAGTGATAATATTTACAAGTCATGTCATACATAATTAGCTAGTAGTTTGAATATGTGGATGGCTTAGAGGTGCGGAAAACGAATGAATCACATCCGGACAGTGATAAGAACAAAATAGTACTGTAATATTAATATAATCTACTGGCAAGGGCATATTGTTACTCAGGTGGTCATATAAGAGGACAGGACCGAATTGTGCACATTGTATACATCATTTTGGTCGGTAAATCCTATGCTTAGTAACCGAAGGCGCACGAACATAGATATCGCACTTGACAGTTTGTACATTACACTGAGCCAAGTTTTTGTCGATTTCGTCCTATTTACCAAGCGAAGCAATACAAGCTGTAAACATCTTTATTCTCCCATTCATCCTGCCACAACGGACAATGTCAGAGTCGGAGGACTCCTCGAGTCATCCTAATTATATAGTTGTTTTCACAGAAACAGCTAAATTTATGTGTACGTATTGAGGTGGCTGGACCTAGAATCGTATCATTAGCTTGTATCGTTATAATACAGCGGCTGGTAAGAATAGTGGAAAGGATGAAGTTACACAAACAAATAGTCTAATTTTTATTAGAGTGAAATATTCTGCTTATTTCCTCATTTTAGTTATAGTGTTTCAACACGAAACTACACTGGTGCGAGACAACCGTAGATAAAATTAAGAAGTGGGTGTCTCTTCCTAGTTTACGACATCACAATACACACATGGACCCAGGCGGGATTTAACTCGAGAACTGAAAGTCTCCGGTAAGGGACTGAAAAGCTCGTTTTTGACCAACCACATTACGTAATCAGACGCAGGAATTAAGCCTACACTGACTGACAACCCTAGCCTAGTGCAAAATAGTCACATCCAAGAGAACTGAGAAAATTGTTACAGCCTGAGTCGATATTTATATGCTGATCAACTAATTATTTCAAGCACTTTAGCCGACTAAGTTGAATGAAAAGTCATATGTGAGTACATTGAACCAGAAATAAGAGTATGGCAGAACTAAAGGACGAACACAAGTCGGAGTTCCTGGAGGTGACTCGGAATAACCTAAATCTAATTTAACCAACTGAAAGACGGATCATGGAAGCGCGTTTCGTAATTATCCAGTTGTGAAAAGTTTCCAAAACCCAGACCGCATTGCGTCGATGGTACCTATACGAGCCTTTGTAGTTGGTTCACTCAAAAAGACATACGCAAGTGCTAATGCGACAAAACTAGACCATAAGAAGACGGAGTGAGGCTGGCAACAAGCCAACCAGGCTCAACAACAGGGACAAACAGAGCAGCCATCTTCAGAAAGTGACACAACGTCATCGTACTAGGTTAGTAACTTAAGGTTTCCATAAAAGCGTAACGTTTCATTTACGCAACAGCACAGAGACATTTACCTATGTTTTGTCTTACATATTCGTACCATCACTCCTAAATACTATTTCGACGCGAGGTTAGTCGCAACCGTTGCTTCATAACAATGAGCGGCTCTAAATACTATTCCAGTGAAAACATTCATAACGCACAACTTTGGGTCTTGCTCTAATTGCTGACCCTAATTTATAGTGTGAATGCTATTCTTAACCCCAGATCCCAGATGCGACACTGATTTTAGTGCTAGATTTAAAATCCAAGATTCCTGGTCTCCTGCTTTAATATTAATTCTAGCTATGATACATTACGATCCGCACGATACCACAACCCATCATAATCGATCGAGTTCCAAAGTACAATGGTGGCGAAACCAAAACTCCCAGTAGTGCCTACCACAATTGTCAATAGCCACCACTGCTAGTGTTAACGTGTTTGAATCAGAAAGCGAAGCCCAAATTCTATAAATCGGCCAAGACAAACAAACACCAAAAAAGAAATTGGATATGTAAGAGCAGAGTGGGGAGAGATACCATACATAGGACTGCATAGAAAAACTCGCTTACACTATATACTATGCATTCTGACGCCTAACTAACAAACCTTATTGAAGAAGAAATAGAGTCCAAGCATCTGTTATATTGGATATAAGTGAATAGTAAACTTATGTAAAAGCTGCCGGGTTAGAATAAAAATGGATAAAAATGTTATCAAAAGACATAAATGCCTGGAGTACGCAGAAATGCCGAGCCTAATCACTGGCGTCTTCATCTGACTCCTTGTCGACTGAAGGTGCATCACCGCCTTTCTCTGAATCAGATTCAGATCCATCATCTGATCCTACAAATTACACATCAATAAACATGTACTATTACTTTCGTCTTGACGTCCGCTGATATGTTCCCCGTTGCTGCCGTTAACATGTTCGCCTAGAAGCTAAATGAACGCACTCGTAATACTTACTTGTCCCATTAGTCTCTTTGGTGTCCTGTGAGGCATCATCTAAAAATCAAAACCAAGAACTTAAATGACTAGGAAACATATGCGGGTCAATGATTTGCGGAAATAATCAGCAGGCATATAATATACGCAAACAAACAATTTAGCTCACCGTCAGTACCATCCTCCTCTGATTCGACTTCTGCATGTCTACTATCTGGACTATGAGCCTTGTCATCGCTAGCGTTGTCGCCGGCCTCTAAAGTAGAGTTAAGTTCCTAATAAAATAAATTAAGATGGGAACCTTTTCTTATCTTCTTGATAACTGGCTCATCATTACCATTTTTGGACTCATGGTCAGAGATGTCTTTAGAATCCACAGATTTTCTCTTTAACTCATCAATTTTCGACTCAACAGGTGTCTCGTAATAAAAAACTAAGCAAAGTAAACCAACTCACAACTTCGTCTTTGTGTGCAGCTACGGACTCCATCACGGGAAAATGACTGGGCGTGCACAAACAGCTTTAAAAACTAGTCCAATGGCGATATTCGCCATTGTACTCTTATACGATTCATTAAAACATATTTCAATAATGAATTTTTTATGTTTATCAAGCAGAAATATAAGATTATTCGGTATCCAGAATCTTCATAAAAGAATATAATGAACCACCTGATTGCTTTACGCTCAGGTTCTGGTGTTTTGGCGTCGGTTATTAATTCTGTAAGCAAGAAGAAGCATCAAAATGTGTTTGGCGTTAACTTCTGCAGTTCCAAAGGTTATTTTTATTATTATTTCATTTTCATTAAGCAAGTTGCTCATTTTGTCAGTTTTTTAAGACAGTGACTGATCTTTGCGACATAGAATATAACCTAATCGTCGTAATATACGTGAAGTGTACACGGTATATGACCAAGCTACGTTCGTCATATAACCAGAGCAACTTCTAACGATTAAACCTTTACGTACAAATAAAAGTAAGTTAGAAGGCAGTGAGGGATAGAGGGAAAGTTATATGTGATCATATTTGATCATATGGAATACCAATGGGATGACAACTTTAAGACTGGCAAATTAGAGAGAGAGTTGCTTTCCACTTCGTGTCGTGTTGAGTCTTGGTCTAGTGGTGATGCTTGACCGCGGGCTCATCTACTAATCGTATTAGTTAAAACAAACATAGTCGGCTACTTATCAATGACAAGAGGCTATACAACCTCTTATTTAAGGAACGATTTACCGATACAGTAGCAAAGCATAATGTTCTGGTATTTAGGCTGAAGGTGCACCCGGTATATGACCAAGTTACGTTTGGATTATTACCAGAGCAACTTCTAACGATTGAACCCACTCTTACGAATGAGAATAAATCAGAAGGCAATTAAGGATGGAAGAGAAGTCATATTTGATCGTGAATGGAGCGGCAATGGGATAGCAACGTCTAGGCTGGCAAACTAGAGAGAGAGATGCTTCCCACGGTATGGCGTGACGTGATCTGGTGGTGATGCGTGACCGAGCGCCTTCAACTTAGTAGTGTCCGCTAAAACAAACATGGTCAGCATCAATGTCGAGGACATATGTAACTATTTATTTTGGGGATTGTTTACCGCAACAAGGCGATTCTAAGTAGTTGAGCCGATGACTTTTACTGTAAAACGACTTGAACTCAATAGAATTGTGTTACTTTATATAACTCGGATAGCTTGAATTAAATCGCCGATTCCCGCCACAAGTTGTGGCAGCCAATCAAAGACATGCTCTTTTGGCTGGATGTACGTCACCTTTCCTTTACGTCTGGGACATTCTAGTTTCTGTTATTTCTCCCGCCATCTACTTGGTTCATAATAATGCTTTCAATGACGTTTCAGGTGTTTCATCAGTGCGAATATCTACTTGTTTTCTTATTAATTTTGATGTTTGCGCGTCTATTTGTGACAATGTTGTTTCATTCGTTTGTCAACTTCTGCAAAATACTCGATCTTGATATGCTTTCCTGTTACTTGTCTTTCTTAATGAATAATTTACGGTGATACCCAGGAAAATCAATAAGATTGAGAATAAGCATCTGCTAGTTGAATACATGCCTACCCAAAAAATAGTCAACGAGCGGACTTTCTATAATTAACGTTGTTGATACTCCGTCTCTCGACACATTTAAAATGTTGAATTAACTAAGAGATTTTTATCTCCTCGACTAACACAGGCTATCCGGCCGACTGTCCGAATCAACGTGATACTAATATCGAGGCTAGTTCGAAAATAATTGATAATTTAAGTTCCAGTTTTTGGTAAACCTAATCCATTTATTTAGATCTACGTTTCCAATTGTTGAATTACTTTACTCATGCAATATATGAACGTAAGACAAGTAAGTAACAGGGTAAATTGCTTTATATAAGTTGGATTGTGACTGACGAGTGGAATTCAGGACGCGCGTTTTGTCCTATTTGGGACTCATCGTCTGGATGTACCTGCATCCCAATGTTGATGTCCACACTGGGATCCGAACTCAGTCCGTTACGTGTCGAACGCCACCACGTTCACCACTAGACTACTGAGTCCAGACATTCACACTTGTGCAACGGGCACATTGGTATTAGGATAAACTAGTATATTCCCGTTGATATGTTATAGACTGAAGCTGGTCAGCCATTGTTGGGACATGTGCATCCTGAGCGGATTGCCTTGATATAGCGAATTTTTCACAAGTATTATATAAGTTGTGAAAAATTCGCTATATCAAGGCATTCCGCTCAGGATGCACATATAGCAACAATGACTGACCAGCTTCAGTCTATAACATATCAACGGGAATATACAAGTTTATCCTAAGGGTAAATTGCTGTTATTATTATTATTAAATCCTTGTCCAACGAAGTTTACTGTCTGTAGGGCAACGATTAGATTTGGACATCAGAGAAACCATTTAATATTGCCAACGCATACAGTAGTGCGTAGCTAACCATGCACTAAAAGTATCTGGGAAATAATTTGAAGGACTTTCGTCATCATCAACATCACTTACGTCGGAATTTATGAAGATTGTGCACTGATAGTTTTCTATTCAAAGGAAAGATGTTCGAACGAAGGATATTGCTTTTTGTAAACTGTCATCAGGTTCTGCAATTATTAGCTCAAAATCATTGACAGTAAAAATAACTAATTCCAAAGCAAATACATAATTTAGATATCAAGGATCACTAGATATGAATTTTAAGGTTATTCATTCAATACAAAGACTGAGTAGTAGTCAAGAAGATGTCGACTATGTTCGACTTGCGAAACAAGATCAGTGATAATCAAAAGTCGTCACATTATAGTAAGAATATGAAAATTTATAACCAATTTAATAGGTTGGTTTCAAAAACAGTTGTGTCATATTAGAAACGGCACGAATCCAAAAGGGAATAGAAGAGTAGATCGAGTAATATTCACTTAACTGCGGCGATATTGATCCATTAATACTATGGAAAACATCCTCGGTTAACCATTGTGGAGGGCGCCCACGAGAACGGAAGAGTAAACCTTTGGATTATCTGTTAGTATAATTTGTTCCACAGGAGCAGTTCAACCAAGGGTTGCAAACCGAAGTGGCAAGGATATTAAGTTTCTTCTATAATCTGTATCACTATTGGATGAACAGAAAATATTTACTGTGATTTCTTTGATTGGATGTACTTCTAATGGCTCTGCGTAACGTCAACATAACTGTTTCATAAGAGAAGGAGGTATTACATCTGAGTAGTAATCGTATAAAAAGCGGTTATTAATCTACAGCATGGAACACCACTCAATCTTTTTCATTAATCATGACAGTAATTTAAATTAATGTCCAAATAAATGTTCATCAAAAAAGCTGTACCAACTTTATGTAAACAGAAACCTTTTAAAAAGAATTAGCAAACTGAAAATACTTGTAATCACAGTAAAGGTGTTAGAAATGAAAAGTAAGAGATTAAATTGAAGGATAGAAAATGATGTAACCAAGACACTGAGCCTGCAATATTGTTCCTCAGTGCCCACAGAGTCTAGATATGCATCGCTCCTTCTTCTAAAAGATTCAGTAGAAGGTACCAACACCATCTGTTTAAGTAAGCAGTTCCCCAGTTTGCTTATCCTGACCACACAAAGGTTAGTTCGGATTTTTGTGCGAGCTCTTTCGCATTCTATCCTATAAGGGTGTCCTCGCAGGTTTAGTTTAGAACCGAATCCATTAAGGTGAAGTGGGTTATGGGCTGATACACCAAGATCACACACCTCCCCCCAACTCTTCTGTGCTGCACAAGATGAAAATTCGATGCTTTAAGTTGAGCCTTATCGGGTTCGTTGTTTAGTCCCATTAAGTTTTGGTTGCTCTTCCTTGGACACGTTTCAAAATAGTAATATCCTCCCTAAGATAGGAGAACATGATATATGAGGTTTTTCAAGGCGTAGTTTTAGGTATGTACTGTAAACATCGATGAAAAGATTGGGAATCAAACTACCTAAGGCTCTAGACAAAAACCCGAGGACTGAGTAGGCCTTATTGACTACGAAATGCTGATGGGAAGATACTCCTAGGATATCTCAGGGGGTTACATTCCGGTATTTTCCTGTGGAAGGAGTAATACTGGACTCACTAAATGTGCTTGCGGATAATGTGCCCTCCCCCGATTGTTCACCACTGGTACTTTGCATGTATTGGTATTATGAGAAAGTATGTTGTCGCGAGTCCATCCACGTATCCTATCTAAGTCCTCTCGAAAGTCAGATATCAGAAAAACTTTGATTACCTCACCCCCCCCCAGATCTTGAGATCGTTTGTATATAGAAGTATCCGTAACTGTGGGTTATGAGGAAGGTCATTTATGAACTACAAGAAGAAAAGTGGTCCAAGGATAATCTTACAAAATGGACATTTGGTCCCTGGTTAATATGTCCTTGCTATGAATGTCCTTTTGCGAATTACTATTTTATCTGGCTATCTTGTGGTTTGTATTATGTTAACAACTGTACTCAGTAATTGATTCAAACTTTGTTTGACTAACCTTAGCATGTTCGAAAACCGTTGACCATTACCCCAGTTTTCTATAGATGCACTTAATTTTGCTGACTTCTCTGTGATCGGGTTAGTAAACGTCTAGTTATCGTTTCAGTTACCAGCATCGAACCCAGCCCATGGGACATACTTAGGGGAGCCAGAGTATTCTTATGCACTGATAAGTCATCTGGACAGAAGGCAGTTTTTTCCAGTCATCCTCGTCTGATGGCTATTACCTTCCACGACTTCAAACATTTTGCTGACCGCCATTGATGGTCTCTCAATAAGTTGATTAAAAGTTCGTTCAGTTTCTTCACAGCCGCCTGAAAGTAAATATTTACAACACTGTGTAGCAATAGTAGCAGCCCAGTTTCATTGCCTCGTTAGGTTAATTAGCATCACATCATC
This sequence comes from Schistosoma mekongi, assembly GCA_034768735.1. Lineage (NCBI taxonomy): Eukaryota > Metazoa > Platyhelminthes > Trematoda > Strigeidida > Schistosomatidae > Schistosoma > Schistosoma mekongi. Next base: position 48,432,073 of record CM068305.1, on the reverse strand, counting down.
TATAACATTAGCATCGTACAAGACCATACCCAATTTTTCTAAAAGCGCGGAGGCTCGATAGAGTTTCCGTATAAACATCTCGGCATGTATTTATAAGATTTAATTACCTATAGTAAGAAACTCCTCAGTTCTGTGGCGTTTATTCATCAAGTTTATCAATCCAACCAACACGCATATCAGTACTGAGATGATCAACATCATTGCGACTGACTGTATCAAGAGCTATTTACTCCCCCCGCATACCCAGACATCTCCGCCTTTATTGGCAGCGGGATCTGACGTTGCCGACCAAAGAATTTCTGTGTTACAGCCGACGGTTTTAATTCATTTGCAACACGAAAACATGACGTCGTGTTTTGACACTATCATGTGATCCGGACGATTTACGAAACCAAAACACCAGTAACATCTGGAAGCTGTCAGATTAGCTCAGCTAACTGAGATGTCTCAAAACAAGAATTTGGAATACTTGACATGCTGATATGATACACATTTTAACTTCTTAACTGTTAACAGGATCAAACGAAGTCTAAAGTAGCACAACAAATCGTCCACATGATAGATAGAGTTATACTTAAAGACGATAATAAACCCCCACTCCGATCAGCGACACGAACATACCGCTCACTCAATTCCAGAACCAATGCCTGACAACAGTTAAGTTCATTTAGACCAAACAAAATTCAATGGTACCAATATCCCACCTCCCTTGACAAGGTCTATGGAACGCAGCAATAAGTTGTCGTACTTCCACATGAGGGGAAAGAGCAACTGACCTAAAGTTTGTCGGATATGAACTAAATGATGGTACACAACTCTTATCCTGAGGCTGATGATCTACTGGTCTATAAACATTGATCTGACTCCCCTCCGGTTAATACCCGGCACTAATTACCAACTAATTACCAACCCCTACGTCGGCCCAATTGTTGTGAAGTCCGAGCCCCTTGTTAGTGATGGGGGAAAAAAGCGTCTAAACTTGTATAAAACTCCTGGTTTATATGGAACCCATCTTAAAGTTATTGAAAAGTGTGCGGATCTGCTCCTTTATCTTTCTCAACTGTCCTCTACCTGCCGGTAGGCTACCCTCTGAATAGGAGTAAGGTGCGGCCATACCTGTGCATAAGGGAGGCAGCACAGTGGAGGCTTACAACTGCCATCTAATTTCCCTACACTCGGGCACAATGTCTTTTCAGATCTCCCCAAAGCATTCAATATAGTGGGTCATCGAATTCTTTCAGTAAGTTGCAATTAGTGGTATTAGGTGGTCTTTATTGGAATTGCTAAAGAAATACCTAAGTGGCCAGTCTCTAGCAGCTGGAGTTTGCTCAGTTTTGTCGAATTTGTTTGAAATGATTAGCAGTGTGAACTAAAGTCCAATCCTTGGACCACTTTTCTTCTTGTAGTTCATAAATGACCTTCCTCATAACCCACAGTTACGGATACTTCTATATACAAACGATCTCAAGATCTGGGGGGGGGGGTGAGGTAATCAAAGTTTTTCTGATATCTGACTTTCGAGAGGACTTAGATAGGATACGTGGATGGACTCGCGACAACATACTTTCTCATAATACCAATACATGCAAAGTACCAGTGGTGAACAATCGGGGGAGGGCACATTATCCGCAAGCACATTTAGTGAGTCCAGTATTACTCCTTCCACAGGAAAATACCGGAATGTAACCCCCTGAGATATCCTAGGAGTATCTTCCCATCAGCATTTCGTAGTCAATAAGGCCTACTCAGTCCTCGGGTTTTTGTCTAGAGCCTTAGGTAGTTTGATTCCCAATCTTTTCATCGATGTTTACAGTACATACCTAAAACTACGCCTTGAAAAACCTCATATATCATGTTCTCCTATCTTAGGGAGGATATTACTATTTTGAAACGTGTCCAAGGAAGAGCAACCAAAACTTAATGGGACTAAACAACGAACCCGATAAGGCTCAACTTAAAGCATCGAATTTTCATCTTGTGCAGCACAGAAGAGTTGGGGGGAGGTGTGTGATCTTGGTGTATCAGCCCATAACCCACTTCACCTTAATGGATTCGGTTCTAAACTAAACCTGCGAGGACACCCTTATAGGATAGAATGCGAAAGAGCTCGCACAAAAATCCGAACTAACCTTTGTGTGGTCAGGATAAGCAAACTGGGGAACTGCTTACTTAAACAGATGGTGTTGGTACCTTCTACTGAATCTTTTAGAAGAAGGAGCGATGCATATCTAGACTCTGTGGGCACTGAGGACAATATTCATTAGTAAAATAGAAAAAATATTGATTATAATGTACAAAATTTGCTTACTTTATTATTGTTAATGCAGTTAGTGTACATGACGGTCTGAAGCTTGCAATATCAATTATCTTATTCCAGTCCGGCAACAGCAAATGATGAGTGTTAAGAAACTGACTGGTTCATATTTGCTCGTCATAAAAGATATTCACCCTGATCTACAGACTGTTCAGGGAAGACCCAGTTACGACATACAACATACTGAGCTCGTCTGCACATCCTAATTAAAGCATACTAGCCTCCCTAGTTTCTCATATATCTAGGTCACACCTACAAACTATCGTTCTTTAAAAAAGTATGAACACCTGTGAGGGTGAACGCACTTTCTGAGGCAGTAACTACAGCCTCCAGCTTATCACAATTTAGATGAAAGCTAGGCGATTATGTGTACTACTACTGTATATCTAAAGTCTCCTGGAACAGAGGATGAAAGCTTGTTGTTAGTTTCTAACATTGAGCCATAGTACTCTCAACCTTTATCCATTCTAAGGTAATCTTTTCGCCTTACTAAGCAGACTACCTGGAACGAAATAAAGGGGTGGAGATTATTGAATAAAACTAAAAGGGTGAAAAATAAAAAAATAAGAAAACAAAGAATAAAAACTAAAGAAGCGAAAAATAACAAATAAAAAATAAAGAAACTGGTAGAAGCTGCCAGGACTAAGGCGGTCAGCTAACTACTAGAAGATGCCAAACACCTGGAACCAAAACCGCGACACTCAAGATGCTAACACAAATAAGTCAATAAGTTTACAATAGCCCGTCATGCAGAAATAGGGTATTGGACTGGACTTTGTTTGGATTATGTCATTGCAATGAAATTGAATATTGGAGCTGCGTAGTCTCTTTTCTGTGTCCCATACTACTTGGGAGGTCTTCCTGGTAATTATGATAATGCTCCAAATTTTGATTTTTATACATCATTGTAATGATTTTTGTGCATATATTTTATTTCTTAGTCTTTTCTATTTTGTACTTGAGAACTTGGTCTTTTAATCCGGATTACATCGTCTGTGTTAGTTACATGGACTTCTGTAGTAGAATCCACATAAATCCACCTATCAACAATGAGACTACCGGCTCACATAAACTGCTAACTTTTCGGGATTTTATGTGAGTACGTAGAATTGGCATATTCGCATTGGTCCAAGCGCGCGTCGAAGCAAGCCGCGGTTGGGCATACGTAGTACATGTTCCGACCACTTCAGTAGGTAAATATTTATAACTTCGGCTGGTTTTCCATCTTTTTCCAATACCCTGGGTGTGACGGACTTATAAATCTTAAATCCTACCCACACCTATTGAAACCTGACATCTATGCATAACTCTATACTACTTTTGTGAACATCTGTCCGTGTGTGTTCACCACAGTTGCTTAAAGCAGTTCTGCAAAGTAAATCATACTTTTGTGAGTTATTTCCTATCATCTCATGGGAATCTGACAACATACAAGCTTTAGTTTAGTTAAGTTAGAGTTTTCGTTACCACAATAAAAACTTTTGTGATATTGAAACATACGACCTGTTTGTTAATCCACAGAATATTTACCATTACAATAACATTCTGTAACTATCCGAAGGCGTAGTTTAAAGTACGTGAGAATTTTTTGCTTCCCTTCCTGCTATATCAAGTGACAGTTAATTTGATTTAAGTATAACCCACCAAGCTATAATTACGGACTTTAATAGCTGACATAGTTAGACTGTATTTATTATTTAGTACTATGTACCTCAGTTATCAAATGTTTTTATTTACTTAGGTCTAATCAAAGCGCTCAAGTCACTAATTAAATCCAGAGTACTGAAAAGAACGTGAGTTAATGTAGACAACCTATCCTATCCTTGCTACCAAAACATACCTTATTATTGATTTCTACTGCAAATGAAACTACCTTCTGTATTCAAGGTAATTGAGCTCGTGTATATAAACGCCTTTAAGTCTACATTGCAACTTCCTGTTGCCGGTTTCACGGTGTCCGTTGTTCTCATAGAATTTTCTGATCACTTAATGATACTCATTTCACGCAACGGGATGATTGGTGATATTGTAATATCACATATTTCATAAAATATTCTTATAGGTATTGTCTCAGAAAAACAATTTACCAGGATTAAATAGTTATGTTTCTCATGTTGATACTCGGACACTTTTTGGTCCTGAGAAAGTAAGCATTAGTCATTTGCACTCTAGTGCTACTTTACTTGGTAGCTTGTGGCATATGGTACTTCAGTTTTATTTTTTTTGCTCATTACTAATACTTCATATTTTGCACCCATATCTGTGAATAGTCTGTAATTGCAGAGGCCCCAAACTTATTTACGCAGTTAAAGGAATATCTTAACTAAGAATGATCTGATACTTATCGTTAGCTTAAACTCATTGATACCATTTTTCGTATGCTACTCTTAATGGTTATGTATAGGTATGCATCAAAAGAAGTTTTGTATATTGGGTCAGTAGGACAAGAACTTTGCGTTTCACTCAAGACCTTATTTAAAGAGCGGAATATCGAATTTTTTTCATAGTGGTTTAATTTTAAAGGGCCCTAATTACGTGCTTTACCCTTATTGCTACTATGTTACTTTGGCGTAAATTAAAGTTCGTCATATTGGTTAAGTGTAATAATCACATTTTTGGTTAATACTTTATGTAATCAGTGCATGTAAGTCATAGCTACTAATTTACTGATGTGTTAGCATACTTTTTTCAGTACATATTCAGAACTTAATAATTACGTTAAAGTAACTTGAACATCTCTCAGGATGAAACCGTGATATTTACTGTCAACTCAAATCTTTGTAAATACCATGTAGACTAGACTAAGTTTTCACGCACTGTCTTAACTACAAATTGCATTGGCCTTTACCTGTGTAAAGGTTCAAGATAATTTTCAGAAGTTTTCATTTCATGAATGCTTCATATATATTTACCGCACTGTAACCACGATTACCTTGTATTATTGTATTGTATTCCCAAATCATCTAATATTCTTTTATTTCATCATTTTGTAGATGAATACTTGTCTTATCACAAGACAGGTCACTAAGGCTTTGGACACTCCAAAAACTATACTCCTTAGTACTGATTTCAAAGAAGATATTTGTTTCAGTGATACTCAACTAATTTGTCATGCTTTAGAAAATATAAGATATGCATAACGTAGTGTTTTTGTTTTTTATGTGATGTATATGACTAGTTGCGCATATGTATCCTTAATTTCTGAGGTTTCCAGGGTTTTGTAGAAAACCATCATCGGAAATTAAGTACGTAAATCTCATGATCCTGTATTATCATGATCTATATATTCTTGGTGTCACACCAAATATCCATTATTAGAAGTCAGTAACCGGTAAAAATATTGGTTACTGTCGTATCCTACAAATTGTGCTAAGCTTATGAATGCTCGTTTCATGAGAGTCTGGTCAGTTTTGTCTGCGATTTGCATACATTTCCTTCGTATGTACCGTATTTTGCACTCAAATAAGTATAAATTCTCTGAAAGTATGTAAAATTCTCATGTTAATCTCACGATTATGCGCTCGAACTATTGGGAAGCACATGACAAGTTACAAATGCACAACTGGTGCATTTACTCCAGAAAACTAAATATAACGCATATAGATAACTGATGTAGCTTTGGAAATAGAAGCATATTAGGCGGTAACTGACACCATAAAATAAGTTGTTGAATTTGGTGTTTGACATTCGAAGGTAAGCTCATTATACTAAAAGATAAGGGAGCCGATTGTATTCAATAAATGTAATATGTCAAGTATCGATGCTGTTTTGGTGACCTACCTCGATACTTGTCTCTAATGTGAACTCCGTTCTAGACAGTAGCACTGACTTCCATTCTCACACAGATACATTGTTGCTTCTAGACTCCTTGTTATTTTTGCCACGGAGTACAATGCATTGAATACTTGATATCAGCATTATAGTCTGTCGTGACGTTCTATAGTTACGATAATGATTAACAAGTTATTTACAAATATATAAGTATGGTTACATTTAACACAATACACTGCTCTTTTGGTCAAGTCATCCGTTAAGTGCATCGAGTGATTCTCGAAAATATGTAAATGTTAAAATTCAGTGTCTTAAATTTTCTAACCCTTCGGTATTAAAAATAAAATTAAAACTGTCTGTCTTTCCATTAACAGTGTATGGGATTTAGGTTCGGACACGTAATATTACTGATAACTCATTTCTCTCCAGTTACAATCCGGCCATCACTTATACTTAGATGATTGTGTATTTAGGACCGTCTGGGACGAACTATTAATGAAGTTATTTAGAATGAGTAACGAATGTTTGGTTGACTAAGTAATCAATAACCAGTTTTAGTGTAACAATCAGCATTTTCACTCTTATACTACTTTTATTCTATAGATCAATTTTCAGTATGTCCAGTAGACTAAGTGACAATACAGTGGTATCATAAGGTTGAGGACAATTGTTAAGGAGTCCTGGAATCTAGTGCGCTATTTATGCTTATCATCAATGTACATCTGCAGTTTTCAAGAAAACTAGTCTGTCTGTGTCAGGTTCAAATGTCTATTACCCTGAGCTACTTGCAAATTGCTTCCAATTAACAAATCGACAATAGGTCTCACTTCATCTTTTCTTTTAGTTTCTGTTGCATCTATTCTACTCCAAATAAACTTATGTATGTGAAAAGCTTTTTAACCTGTTTAGGAACCGAGTTCATTTTTTCCACTGGGAACATCTGGTGCAATCGGTTTGTTGAACTTCATTTATGAAGAAAATATTCTACACAATGATTTTTATTAGAGTTATGATGATTGTAATGTGATAATTCAAATTAAAACATTAAAATAACTATGCAAATGGTGACCACGTTAATCGTAATAGTTCTAACTCAGTACAGATATTGTAACTTGCCGAACAAAAATACATGTGATTAAAATTTTTGGAGATGAGCAACTTTACAATTGCTGTCTACATCTGATAAGGAAATAGTCATTAGCACTTTTTGAAAATTGTATAAGAAAATGAGGAGATCAAAGTCAAATTAGAGTTTTTACGGTTCATCACAAAATGCTTTGGTTCTGAGTTATATATATATATATATATATATATATATATATATATATATATATATATATATATATATATATATATTATATATATAGTCCAGTAAATGCATACATAAAACAACAGTTTTCTTGCTAGACTGGATTATATGGAGTAGCGATTACTACATCACTTGGTATAATTGTAACTTCTTCAGTCGTAGTTGAATTTGATGCCTGTTCCATTGACAAAGTACCTAGCATACTTTTATCTCTTTCTCCCACTGTTCCAGTTACTGTGTCTGTTACTTTTTCTTCATCATAAGCCGGATTCGTTATTGATGTAGTATTGTCAGTATTCTGTTTAATACTTACCGGTTTGTTACGTTTGAAAATATTGCAAAATATATCTTTATTTATACTAGTTGAGGTACAGTGTCTGTCTCCAGCATATGGTAGAAATACACTGAATACAAATCCAATAAGTGCTAATGTTGAAAAAATTAATACTGCACCCAATGCAGATATACGTTGTAGAAAAACTTGTCCTAAGTATGGCGATGTTAATACACCAATACGAAAGCATGTTGACATGACACCGAATACAAAACTTCGTATACGTGGTGCATATAAACTGGTTACATAAATTGCAGTTGCATTGTTACCAGCGGAGGCCACAGCTCGTGTTGCGAAAAAGAAGAAACGTAGTATTTTCGATGGCATACAGAAAGCCTGGGAAGTGGTTGTTTTAGAGAAAGACAAGATAGATAAGTTTAGATAAGGTAGTTATTGGAAAGATTTGAATATTGTTTGGAATGTATGTGGAGGGGGGGTGCTTTCTGAATGACAATTACGGAAGGATATGTAAGGGCGATATTTTCTTTGGGCTACTTGGAAATACTGAACGACCTGGTGCTAGACCGGACTGGACTTAGAAGTCACAGGCCACTCAACTAGTACCATTGAGTCAGGTGCAGGAGTCGTCCAGTTGCCTCCCAATGACACTACGTCATGCGTGTGACAAAAATAATTCAGTCTTCGTTATAGTGAACGACCCTTGAAGGAGGACTCATTATCTGTTCGCTCTTACCATCATTTTATAGCATTATCTTTGTTTTGTGTTGATGTTATGGTGTTTGTCTAGTGATGCATGTACATATTTGAAAATTGAGTGGAACTAATCATTTCTGGATGTCTGATCGTTGACTTCAGGTGTTTGCATCTATCGTCTGAGGCTAGATAGATTCTGGACAATGATAATCGTAAGAACATTAAGTCCAAGTTTTCTGTAGTATTGTTTGATCAATAAGTAATTGCTATTGGTTACCTGAAATTATTATCCATAATTAACAAGTGAGGGATACAATGGCCTGTTTATTTTTAATAACTTGATGTTTTACATGAGAGACATTCACTTGGATAAAGCGATGACTTTGAATCTACGAGATGATGGAGAATACGGGTAGTCCGAGAGAAGGATACAAAATTCATATGTAGCATTTAATCGGAAAAACTTCTATAGCTGGGTCAGCGTCAGCAGGAAAAAAAGTCTTGCAATATCTCCTGCTTCGGAAATCCTAAAATACACTTTATTCACTTTATTGGTGACCATAGCTGCCACCTTGACGTGGTAGTCGGGCTTGCCTATCGTGATGACCCAACCCAGCTATATTGGCTGGAAAGCATGTTGCTCTAGGTCCTACCATGCCAAGCAGGTCTGTTGGAGATCGGTAAGACCAAAGGCAACAACCTAAGATCTGAGGGCGAAGTGGTACTGCCGACTGCAGTGGGGTGTGACGGAAGTAGGATGCTTCCCTCAGGTAACCAGCATCTGCAGCGATGCTGCCTTCCCACAAAGGGTGGCTTGGAAAAGGTCGACCCTAAAATTGTCACACCTCACCTTACTCCACGGATTACAGTCTCCGGCGTTAAGGCCTTCTAAAGAACGCAGCTAACACTTCAAAAACTTCCATAGCAAAGTCATGCATGATCGACCCCAATCAGTCATTCCTTGTGCTCTACAGTCGCGCTCGCAGGTCACTCTGACCAATACTAATCCAGTTTCCTTTCCAGGTATCTCAAGAAGTAATATCCTCCCATGGTGTGGGCAACCAGGAAGTGACAACCGCCTTCATACCTCTAACAGCGTACGAGATCATCTTGTTCGAGGTCAATTCCCACCATCAACTCTTAATAACTCTCTTATCCCCACGGTTAACCCTCCTTTCATAACTTTATCACCTTATGCCTCTGATTATTGTTCGAGTTCACGAAATGTTATTCCTGGTCTTCTGAAACCTCGCACTAAACTATGTATCGGAGCTTTTAACGTTCGAATCCTATACCGAATAGGACAACTAGCCTCCTTAGCTAAGGCTCTAGAATCCCGCTTTATCGATGTCTTTTGCGTCTCTGAAATACGTATATAGGATCCAAGTACAATCAGTCGCCTGATTTCACCTTGTCAAAATAAAAGAACCGGCCTGACTTACCATTCGTGTTTCCGAAGACCATATCGCTACCACTCGAGGCCTTGCTGGTGTAGGTATAGCACTAAGCTCAAAAGCTAAACAGGCTCTCCTAGACTGGATTCCCATTGACAGTCGCTTGTGCGCTGCCCATCTAAACGGGACAGTAAGGACACGCCGTTGCCTCTTTATTCCCTCTGCCTGCGCTCCCACTGATTGCAGCTCAGACGAAGTAAAAGATGAATTTTATAGAAAGTTTTCCGATCTCCATAAAGCTAAACGCAGTGATAGTGGCTGGTGATTTTAATGCTCAAGTAGATAGATTAGGCGAAACCGAAAGGCGCCTAGGTAGATCCTGTGATGTTGCGGCTCAGCGAACAAATAATGGTGACTGTGTCACAAATATGTCTAGATAATTGTTTTTCTCGCAAGCACGAACTTTAAGCATGAGGCGACTTCTACAATCAACTCAACGCTGGACTCAAATATACTACGTTGCCATCAGCCATCGTTGGAGAGGCTCGATAGTAGACTGTCGCTCATTCTGGAGTACATGTTTGGACTCAGACCATGCTTTAGTACGAGCGCTGATTAGTCTGCGTCTCACTGGACATAAAAGATCCATGGCATGGATCCCCCTCAGAGTTCAACTTAATGTCGAAAAGTCTAGAATACATTTCAGGAACAATTAAAAAACCAATTAGTCAACTACGTAAACGATACCCACCCCAAGTCAGCTTGGATTGATATCCAAAAAGCTGTTGAAGCAACAGTGATATCTAATAGTAAACTAAACCATGAAGTTAAGAAAACTCAGTGAATTTTAGCTGCATTTACTGAACTGATTGATGATCGGCAACACATCCTGTTTGGCTCTGAACACGACGGAGTGCGAAGGCAACTGCAACACAAGCTGGTTAAAAGCTTACGTAGTGATCGTCAACAGTGGTTGGTGGCTAAAGCTAAAGAGATGGAAAAGGCAGCGGCAATGGGTAACAATAGGCAACTATTCAGACTTATCTAGGGAACAGGTATCAGAAGTCCGGCTGTAAGTGAAACTATCTCCGAAAAAGCTGGGACCATTATTCACTGTCAGTCCAGATGATTAGACCGATGGGTAGGACACTTTGGGGAACAGTTCAACTGGCCCTCGGCCTCATATCAGTTGCCCACCATCCCCAAGCAATCTGGATGGTAAGTTGATATCGGTCTCTTCCAGTCTTAGTGAGGTTGAGAAGGCTATAAGGAATCTAAAGTGAGGCAGAGCAGCCGTACCTGATGGGTTAAGCCCTGAGACAAATAAGGATATTGGTCCAGTTTTAGCAGCAAGACTAACTGAGATCTTGGCTGAAATCTGGGAACTAGACGTAATCCCATCTGACTGGTCTCGAACACTAATCATCTCAGTCTAAGAGAAAGGACAGAAGTCATTTTGTGACAATTACCGAGCAATCAGTTTAACGAATATAGTGTCTAAAATATTGGCTTCAATAATACTTCGACGTCTAACTAAACCTCGTGAAGAGCAAATTCAAGAAAACCAAGGTGGTTTCAGACCTGGAAGTGGTTGTATGGACTAAATATTCACACTTCATCATGTTTGATAACATGGGTACACTTTTAGACGTTCAACACTAGCTGTATTCCTTAACCTTAAGGCGGTGTTTGACTTTATTGATCGTGAGGTTATGTGGCAATGTCTGCCATCGAAAGGCATACCAGAGAAGTACATTAACCTTATACAAGCTCTCTAGTAGAACGCTACATGTCGTGTCAGAGATTACTGCGGATTGTTGTCAGCAGTGACTACTTCAAGTGGCGTTCGCCAAGGTTGTCTGCTTCCCGCATTCTTATTTGATTTTATCATCGGTGTGCTTTTAGAGTTAACATTTTCACCGCCTGACTTCTCTGGGGTTGACCTCCTTCCAGGAGATAAACTTATTGACTTGGAATATGCAGATGATATAGTCCTCTTTGGTGAAGATGCTGATGAGATGCCGAATCTCTTGACTACCTTAAGCATCAATGTAAGCATGTTTGGGATGCTATTCTTCCCATCGAAATGCAAAATGTTGCTTCAGGATTAGCTTGATTCGGCACCGAAGTTAGTGATAGGGGGGGCGAAGCAGTTGAATGTGTTAACCGCTCCACTTATCTTGACAGTCTAATCAATCCTCATGGTCTGGTGTCCGATGAAATCTTGACTCGTATATATTAGGCTCGATTGGCTTTTGCCGACTTCTGGTTCTGGTGAGACATCCGTCTACTGACCAAAGGACGCGTTTACTGCACAGCAGTTTGATCAGTCCTACCTTATGGATGTGAAATATAGCTAATAAGAATAGGATATTCGTAGGCTTCTAGTATTCGATCATAGATGTTTTCGAAGCATTGCTCGCGTTTGCTGGGACTACCAAGTAAGCAATACGGGGGTTAGGAAAAGAATAATAGGTAAATATGGTAAATCTATTGGTGGAGTAATAAATATTCATCAACCGAGGTGGTTAGGACATGAGTTACATATGCTAAACCACCGCCTACCTCGACGAGCAATGCCGTCTGGTGTGGGATAGGCTGGATGAAAACTAGGGGTGGCAAACCAAAATATGGCATCAGTCCATGAAGTCATTGGCAGTTAGGCTGAGCCACGTTAATAGGTGCAGACTACGTGGTTGGGGTCAGCGTGATGATCATAACCAGTGGTTAGAAACTTTGGGCGACATGGCTCAAAATCGTTCGCTATGGCACAGGTGCATCTATTTCTTGTCTGCCTCCAAAGTCTAAACTTCTGGATTCATCATAGTTTTCTTTTTGCTGAATTATGTTTTCTTACTTCTTATCTTCGATCTCTAACTTTCTCCATTAATACTAACTCTATTATTACCTCCTCTACTCTGGGTTTCGGTCCGACAATTTAATCTCTATCTGATAACTGGGCATGGCAACTTGAACTGATGTACGCATATACCAGGCCCTACGTTGTAACTGATTGACTAACTGATATTATTGATGAAGTACTAACTTAACTCAAAGAAGAATACTAATTAAAAATGCTTTTCCACCACAACTGGTAGGTAAAAACCTGTAAGCGAAACCTACTAGAGAATCTAAAATCTCTACATATACGAGAATATTTAATATGAACGTCGAATTCACAGCCATTCCGTCTCAATATTTTGACAAGAAGGGTCGTAAACGGTATCAAAAGAACATTTCTTGTAGAAACCTTGAAAAAAATCTGCCCTTATTTACAGATAACTCGGAAGATAAATGACCATATTTGACCTCTTCGATATGTGTCTAACAGTCTGCTTTCTCTTCTGGGGCAAGATATATTTACCGTTAGATGTGCACTTTGTCCAAGAACATTATCTCACCTGGTTGCGGGAAGGCAGTAACGATGGTATTCGTAGTGCCTTTACAGAACATCACATCACTACTAGTTAATCAGTCGGAACAGATTCATCTTTTAAGGTCCTTTACATGGTGAACAAGAATCTACAAATCATTAAGCTTCCATTCTTACTGGAGGCGTTGTCAAATTAGAACTATGTATACGAAAGTAATTTATCCAAACTCGGTTCTTACCATCAATAAAACTGAAGTTTCTTATACATTATCCCTTAAATTATAATTTCATCTTTATTGTGCCGTGTTGATTTTAGAAAATTCTTACATATCCCTTTTTTTCTGATGTTCTTTCTTTGATAAAAACACTTACTCTTGTTTCCATGTCCTTTGGGAGTGCGTTTTATTTCCTAATTGGTTGTACTATCTTAATCCAACTCGAAAGTTATTACCCTCCACTTGTTTCCAAGTATGGATTAACATATGTTTGAATTAACCTATGTAACTACTATTTATTTTGCCTAAACATTTTGTCCCAATTTATAATGAATTAAGTAAATTAGTGATTGGATTGTCTTAGTTATTATATGGTATTGTGTTTATTTATAAGTTCAGCATACATTTGAATAAATCAACAAAACTTTATAAAATTTAACTTACCTCAATGAATATCAGAGAAGCGGTTAATAAGAAACAAGTATTAATTGTCCATTTTCGTCCAATAATTGTAATTAACATTAACGCTATTGGAAAACTAAGTATACTACCTATCATAGATGATAATAAGGAGATATAGCCTTCTTTTAATAATGGGAGACAACAATCTTCATTGTGTATACCAGAATTTTCATAAATATTATGCTGAACATCTGTTAAGCCTTTATAAACAGACTAAGAAAGTATGGAAAAAAACAAACAAACGAAAGTGAATTTTAGTTGCTTTCATAAAAAAACCAAGTAGTTCAGTACAGAAAGGATACTTTGAATATGTAAACTATTAAAAGTAATTCCCCACTAGTGTCCACAGGATTTTTATGAAGTTCTAATGAGAAGTTTAGATTAACGCGGTTCAGACCTGTCGGCAGTGATATAGTTATCACCAATGACAGTGGATGATCGTCGCACTGTGTCACAAATTGATAGGATTATAGACTTTACCATTGGATACCTACCAACCCAGTGGTGCAGATGGTGAAATGCTCGTCGTGAGATCTGAAAACCCTAGCAGAGCCGAGGGTTTGCATTATTGAGGAGTCTCATACTACGACGAATCAGATGTTTGGTGCTCCCTGGTTCTCGGTGGTACCCAACTAACATCAATGTGTAACGGGTGCAAACAACTAAAGATAAGTTCATTTATCCGATTGTCTTTGCTACACTTATTTCTGTGTTGGATTCAATACCGGCGGAAAAATCCGTAGAAACCAAAGTACCCGTAATTAGTTCCATTCTCACTTGAGATTACTTAGCACTAAGTATGTACGAAATCCTAAAGAATGGGGATTAGAAACTTCAAAATTTATAGTGAGAACAATAATATTAGGTTTGTTGAGTGAATATTCAATGGTTTATATCTTAAACTTCAATTTAGTCCTATGCATGGTAGTGAGTGTACACTGCTAAGTTGCTACAAATTATGACGAAATACTAATCATTTGTTACTTGACATGTTGTTTTCCCCTAATGTACATTACTCCGAATTTGATTGTTAAGTTTAAATTGCTTAGTTGTATTATTAGTGATGTATTTCAGTAGTTGAAATTCTTTTGATATGAACTGAAAGAAATAATGTGTATGAATTAAAACTACTCACGTAAAGTCTAGTAATATATTTAGCTATTGGAAAAATTACTACTAATTCTTGAAACAACGAAAATATTAATGTATTGAAGTTGTGAAATTCAAGTAAATATCACAAAGTGATTGCCGCTAAACAAGAGTTAGAAACTAGGAAACATTGGACGGCTATTTCGTACTGGTATGGGACTTCTCAGCAATGATCGCATCAATAATTACATCCAGAAACTTCAGGTTTTAATAGATGATGGTCACGCACTACTACAAAGTGACTGATATTAACAATGTAAATCGCTGCATTTCAGTTCAGTAGTCTAAAGGTTGAGCACCAAACGTGAGCTTCAAAACTTCATTGCTGAGAAGTCGGATACTGGGAACCTACAGTTGTTCAGTCATTCTTATACTAAACGACTGTCTGTCTACAGTCTTCATAAGATTTCTGTATTTGGGACATTTCAATGGGATATTATTATAATATTATTAATTAATCAACAAATAAAATAAATATTAACATTCATAAAGTTCAAATTAAATTAGATTCTCGAATTCAGGTGGCTTTTCGGAGCTAGGTATTACGTTTAGTTGTTTGTATTCGTCGCAGACTGGTGTTAGTTAGGTACCATTTGGAAACCGAGAAGTACTAGACAGCTGTTTGTTCTAGTATGGGGATATTTGACAGTGGAAACTTACAACCCCCCACTGCAGACACAACCTAGGGCCTTCAGGTCTTGTGACTATATAACCAATCGGTTGGAGAAGTAGAATTTATGGTTATGAATTTGTTGAGAGCTCGAAAGGAGTATCCACTAGTAATTAGTCTCACTTTACCATGGGACGGATGCCCAGTGTTTCCATAGACTTCTCTTCTACTCAGCAGAGATCAATCTATGACGAATACAAGCAACAAATAAAATAAAATAAACAAATTAAGTTTTTGGATATGATTAGGGACACAGTAAATAGTTTGTTATAGGACTAGTGACAAATATGAGTTCACATTTTCCACACAAATATAAGTTCAATGTCCAGTAGTTAATATTAGTCATGATTAGTTGAAAAAGATACTTTTCAAAAATAAATTAAGTTCAACTGAAACAAATATAGGGAGTCGTATGTTCGTTATAGGAAAGAGAAAAAAAAAACAAATGAGTCTAGTTTAACTTAAACTTCTAAAATGCTATACACCTATATTTCATTTATATCATTGTATTGTTATGACAACATTTGTAAACAAATCGTTGAAAACAAGACTTCTTGCCTATTACTAAACATAAAAAAGTACGTAGTAATCGAAACATTGGAAAAATTAAAATTATACTGTCTGCATAGAGAAGTACTACTGTTAAATATAATTAAGTAGAATGTGAATGCAAATGTCCATGGGATTATTATTCTAGTAAAACATCTTGTAAGAAAGACTTGACCACTAAGGTTATCTGGAATGCTTATAATGTTTAGAAAGCGTTTGCTACCCAACGCTTTTGGTTGGTCTTTTTAATTCATTTAATACGTATATGCAGTATAATAGGATTTTGTTGTGATCAAAAATCTTATTTCAAGCGTCTTGAGTTACTTACAACTTTTTCTATTAACATATGTATTGCTGGTCGTTGCTTGAAATTAATTCTTTGACGGGAATTACATTATAGTACTTAAATGAATGGAAATATGGTAGAAATCTGGATACACACTTCAAAAACATTCAAAACGTTACAGACAACTTCATTCGACTAAGCTTTATCGCTAGTAGACGACATATGTGCGACAAAGATGTACATGTTCTATGAAGGTCATACACACCAACGCCAAACCTAAACACCTCAGATTCGAACCCTGCTAGGTTCGAACATATTCACTGCCAAGAAGTCACTTAATAGGATGAAACAACTGTACAGTGTTCATAGCTTTCAACGTAACTTCAACTGAGACCATCTATTTTAATGAATATAAAATGTTAACTGTGTATACAATATTTTAAACCATTAGTAAGATAATTTTTTAATGGAAAGCTGTTGTATATTTTGAAGGTTGTTGTTTTCAAGCTCAATTATGCTGTCAACACGATTTTTTGTTCTGTTATTACCATCTATGAATATCCATGGTGTTATGAATGATCGGAACCAGATTTATTAGATTTAACTCGTATAGTAAGATGTTACTGATTTATTTAGTTGGTCGGTAAGCAATTGTACGGTAATAGTTGGTTAGCACTTTATCGAACCTTCTACTTAAATGACTTATTTCTAAATATGATACTTTTTTTTACAACCTCATTACAAATCATTACGAAAGAATGGCACATTCAAACACATATTCATGATGAATCTTGTTGCTTGATGCAGTGGTACAGTGTTTAAACTCATTTTTGTATTGCACTGAGGTGGCTTTCCAATTTTTCTTAATCACACTAATAAGTACATTAAATTTTCAGAAAAATAAGTATTTAAAGTAATCACTAGTGAACACACTTTAAGTATTACTTACATTAGATTAGTGATACAGACAATGGTATGATTCATTTCAGTGTCATAAATGTAATGCTGTTAGACAAAAAGATAAACAAGTTCACGCAGGTTAACAGTATTTACGTCTGACAATAAAGTGTACTTCAAACAGTAAGTATAGACTAATGAATCAACCTGTTAAGTACTAGACATATTGGTCATTTTACTTTCAACGACTATTTGTATTTATCTAACTTTGACAAATGCTGTTTTATTGTTTTGTATACATGTATAAGATTTGAGTATTGCTTCATTAATACGTGCTTATAATTGGATGTTGTGAATATTGTTAAATCTAAATTTGATATTATGAATGAGTCTGAGTTAAACAAACACCAAAAACAAGAAATTGCCACTCCACAACTGTCTCATTCCACTATATTGATATCAATATCAGATCATTAGTGATTAACTTCTACAGGAGGTATTTCGTGCAGTTCTATTGAGAAGATATGATCAGTGAAGTTCAACGTTGTTTGGTGTGAGACAGATACCCACCAATAGAAGTCTATGAGGTTGTGCAAATATATCACCAATTTGAGTGATTTAAAAATATCAACCGTTGAACGCCTACTCAGTGATCTAATTGTCATGTGTTCGGTGCGAAGTGTGAATGTGGTGGGCTCGACCTCGTTGTGAAGTTATGGATACGTACTGGTGAAGAGTTGTATACTAGGAGGCAACAGCTGTTGAAATGCAATTATTGATTTTCAATGGTTGTATAACTCAGCCCAATTCATGATACCGAATTAACTCCTGCCTGTTTTAATTTACGCAGAATATCATTTCAAAAGTTTCAAAAATTATTGATAAGATTGAGATGAAATATTTTAAATGTACGAAGTTGGTAGGTTACCAATCAGGACAGAATACATTATTATATTTCACTTTTTTTGATTCTCAGTCAAATCTGATAAGAAAATCAACTTTACATCGATTTAAGCCGTGATTATCAGCAACGTTTGTCTCAATGTACCTTACTCAGTACTTTTGATTACTTTTTTGGTTTATATAATTGGTGAATGCTGCATAATAAAGTATAATTTTCATAAATGACTTTATTTCAAGCCATAATGTTTCATTACCTGTCATGTCAGTCTGCAACAATATTGACTATATACATACAGTTTCGGATAATAATAAACAGATGCAATTTGTAAATCAATTAGAAAATTAAACAATTATAATATTGTGAATGAGGTCAAGAGGATAGGGAATCAAACTGACTGTGTAAAAAATGATTGGACAAGTGTCAACATCAATAAATCACGCACATGATCTACAGAACAAGCTACTAATCATACCTTGCTTCTATCAGAAGTTTACGCAAACGAAGTCGTCCAAAATGACGATAAAAGCACTGAAGTAGAGTCATGCATCTGATAGAACGCAGTATAACCAAAATAAACTCTGTAAATGTTATTTTTTATATTGAAAACCACTCATCTAAATGAATAGAAAAGACACTAAAATTGTCGGATACAGCATACATAATGAACACTAAGAATGTTTTGGATAACTTCATCAAAATAGTGAGATATGTTACCAATAAATAACACATGTTTATAAGGAACACCTTGAAAACTCTCGGACTATCAAATCCAATTACGTGATGCAGTAAGATGGGTAACTATACATCAATCAAAAACAACTTTGTTAAACAACGATAGTAGCTAACATTATACGGTTTCCTGATGATTAATTATCTAATTTAACCATTGATTCAATTACCAAGACGTTCATCATGTTTTGTTTTATTAAATTAACACTTTGTATTCACTACATTTGAATGTTAGTTAACATTATTTCTTATGAAACAGTAAATAAGCAAAACAATGTCTGCTTCTTTTTGAGAAAATTGAACTATTGAAAAACAAGTTCTTTTTGTTTTTAACGTCGAAATTAATTCATCGATTTGGGTGTGATAAAACTAAGTCATAATAACATTTCATGTTTATTTATGCCAGTATGCATTGTTAATACTTGTGAATCAACTTTCACTATCTTCTACTACAAAGATCAATTCACCTTTTATAGTCCGGTTTAAAATATAACCAGATAAGCTTATCTCGATTCCATGAAAGAGATAATAGGAAACTATAGCACTGATGTGATGAAATTTAAACATACTGAGTTGTATGATCTTTGTGTTTACAACTCGGAAATCATTCTGAATCTACAGGTACCACTCCTATACAGCAGTCTATTATACTATTGTACATCTTAGGTTTTTTTAATCAAGCTCAGTGTCGGTAAACAATACACAGTGTGAAAATTGCTAGAATCACCTCTGGAAGTCATGAGCAAGTTATAGGCGATAGTGTTTCTCGATAGTAACGTCAAATAAATTATCGTTGCACTACCCAAATAAACATTTTCAGGATTGTTAACATAATCTTACTACTGGATGTTTGCAGTCATTTGAAGGAAATACTGATCAAACACAGAGTCATTGAGTAACTTCAATATACAAAAGTCACCCGATCTTTTACTCCTGGACTAACACTAGGGCTGATTGAAAGGTGACTTTGACGATTATAACTTTCTCTATGATTAGATTTGTGTCATTTGCTTGTGGATGAAGTTACTAAAATTTAGATAATGCAAGTTATTCATTGTTTTGGACTTGGAAGATTATCCAGTTTTGATAAGAGATTATCTATACACAAGAATAAGATAAGCTAATACATTACAAAAGAGATAAATTTCAACACGAAAAAGAATAATCCGTTAGGAATACGGATATCAATGACTGGAACAAATCATACTCGAGGGTATTGTGACTGGACAAAGAACTGAAAGCCCGGTCAATGAAGTCTATTAATCATGATATCGGTTTTAATAGACCAGATAACTGTTATGATATCTATTTCAGTTATCACAATTTTACTATGAACCTGTTATCCCGTTATCCGTACTCTTCCCTCTTAGTTTAGTCATTATTATATTTTTTCTTACATTTTGGTTTATCAATCGAACTATATAAGGAGTTTTTTCTACTCACTGAATCACTTTGCATTGACTCATATTTGCTGGTGTCGTTCTTTCTCTCTTTGCTATGTAAACGGTTTTGGGTTAGTCATCAGTCTACCAACCAATCAACAGTTACGCGTTTCCGGTCGGAAGTCACGTTGGCCAGTTCCGACAACCACATGGCTACAATAAGGAATAATTAATGTTTTATTCATTTTGAATAAAAAAAAGATAATTGTGCTCATAAACTGGTTCGTTCATTTGTGATATGTGTTTCTAATGCACTTGGGATTCAGTTTTCAATAATAACCGATTACAATTGCATGGCGAATTAGTACAAATGTGTATAATGATGGAATATTGAATAAACCAAACTGTAACAGTGAAACTAGAAAAGCATCTCTTCTCATCTAGTTGATAACGGATGAAATAAAAATTGAATATTATTATTACCTAATTCATATACGTAAGACATGTTTTAACTATACTGCACAATGTAAAGTTTAAGTTCGTTGTTACTACCTCATGAAGATAAAAGGACAATTTAAAAACGGTCAGATATCGGAAAACAACGCGTGAAATGGCTATTCATTTTTTAGTTGATTTACATAATATCAGTGTTGAATTATTCAAAAGAGAATAAACTATGTATTCTAGTTAGTCAGTGCAGCAGAACAATGAAAATATCATATGAAAATCTTTTAATAATGTTACATGTTACAAAATTACCAATGAGTATTCACTAAAAGAATTCACTCAGATTTACAATTAAAAGATATTTGATACCTTAAACGGAAGTAATATGGAAAAATTATAAGCCCTAGAAGTTACTAAACAACACTGTTCAATCTAATTTTGGACATATCAGAAGTTCATGCTTAAATTAAGATCTGTATGTTTGCAAGCAATAAGGTACACTTAGTCAAGATTCCAATGCTTATGTTTTCTGTCTTAATAAATTTTCAACGTAGCACGGTCTACATCAAATAGTGTACACGAATAATTCAATACGAGAAATACTGGCTAATGTTCTTCGAAATAACTGCAATCCTTTATACCACTTAATAAGAATGCTCTTACTACTCATTATTGTCATGACAAACAGCATAAGATTTGAGAAGGAAGACATAACCAATGAAATCAATCATATTACAATT
This sequence comes from Schistosoma mekongi, assembly GCA_034768735.1. Classification (NCBI taxonomy): domain Eukaryota; kingdom Metazoa; phylum Platyhelminthes; class Trematoda; order Strigeidida; family Schistosomatidae; genus Schistosoma; species Schistosoma mekongi. Next base: position 48,410,494 of record CM068305.1, on the reverse strand, counting down.
AAAGGAGTAACTTATGTTTAGAGCTGATTAAGCATTACTTTATCATTTGAATGGGTTTTAAAATGTAGATTAGTGAATTGCAATTTCATTTGTATAAACGCAACATAATTACTGTAAGATCTAAGTGTTCGCAGTTTGATCATGTATGAAGCTGTAAGTACACAATCTCGAATGTATAAAATTAATATGAAGCATTTGATATTATAAACTGGTCTGAGTTATACAACCATTGAAAATCAATAATTGCATTTCAACAGCTGTTGCCTCCTAGTATACAACTCTTCACCAGTACGTATTCATAACTTCACAACGAGATCGAGCCCACCACATTCACACTTCGCACCGAACACATGACAATTAGATCACTGAGTAGGCGTTCAACGGTTGATATTTTTAAATCACTCAAATTGGTGATATATTTGCACAACCTCATAGACTTCTATTGGTGGATATCTGTCTCACACCAAACAACGTTGAACTTCACTGATCATATCTTCTCAATAGAACTGCACGAAATACCTCCTGTAGAAGTTAATCACTAATGATCTGATATTGATATCAATATAGTGGAATGAGACAGTTGTGGAGTGGCAATTTTTTGTTTTTGGTGTTTGCTAAACTCAGGCTTATTCACAATAACAAGTTTAGTTTCAACAGTTTTCACGACATCTATTTACAATATGAAACAATTAATCAGTACTTCTTTAGTTTTTAGCAACTGTCAGGTGGATACATTTTTAATGATAAAAAGTACTTCCAATTTATTTAGTTTACGAAATAAGGAAGAATCCACCTTAGAAAAAAATGCTTCAATTACATTTACGACACACGGTTTTCTCTTTTGTATCAACGCTGATTTGAAGTAATTGTTCCGTTACTTTTATCTTAGAAAAAATATATAAGTGGATGTAAGTACACTGACTGAAGTGTAGTATGAATATAATACTGGTAAATAAAATTGGGTTAGTTTAGTGAATGCTGTAGAGTTTCATTAAACTGCAAACAAATAACCCGCTTGTTAAAGTTAATAAGATTTTGTTAATATTTATTAGTAGTAGAATGAAAGTGATGAATTCATTTGTTTGAATACACTTTGTATAGTTGTTGCATGTAATTTAAAAGAAAGCATATTAGTACATTATTTTAGTGAGAATTCGTTGTGAAAAGTGTATCAACATATGATTAAGTAGTTAATAACAAAGTTAACTTTTGATGCATTTCAATATGACATGAATAATTAACTTGAGTTAGACATTAGGGCCACCGGACAGTTGCTTTGTCCTAATCTTAGTTACCTTTGTAGTGTACATACACAAATACACTAGGAACTCGGGCCTAGGATTTTCAGGTTTTGCAGCTAACGCTTTATCGCTTGAGTGCCAAGTTAGTATTTTGATGAATTATAAGTGTATAAGATTAATGTAATTGATTATTAAATTGATAAACTTTGGTATATTGTTTGTCTAACCCTTTTTAGTGTTAGTCAAATTCTATGTATCATGCTGAGCTGTTTCCAGTAGTGTAGATGATTCAGCATTATTTTCATTACACTGTATTGTTAGATAGTTTGGAGCCTTGTTTTGACCATAATTTTATGGCAGAAAACATTCATCTGCAAGATGTAATCTTCACCTTCAGGGAACTAATACTATCTATAAGATTCGAAAACGTATCACCCTAGTTTGATTGTATGGGAAATTAGCATTGAACGATTCAGATAACGACTAATTTATTTACAGTGAGTTTTTCGTGTATTGCAGTTCATTTTAAGTTCATCTTCTAAAACTGTCAAACATCATACTTTCTCTTTATTCCGTTGCATGAACCAAACTAGAAACTTAGCATTTTCTGATGAAAAAAAGTCTGAAAGTCAAACATTTTTCAATCAGTTCATGTAAAGTCATTGACGAATAGTTGTTTTTATTATTACCTTTTAGTGTTTTACACAATAGTGACCAATATAAGTACAATACTGAAGATAAGTTCTATGGTACAATATACTAAACTTAAATGCCTTTATTTCAACCTAATCACTATGATTTCCAGGAAGTAGCATTCAACCCAGTGAATTTACTAACCAGTTCATTAAAGTTTTAAAGTGTAAATAAAGTTAAATAATTCTGAAAATGATCTACTTGAACTTTAAATTCAGCAGTATATTTTATCCCTCAAATGAATATAAAATTTCTGATACAGAATTGTTTAATTTAAGGTTATTTCTCATCAGACGGCTTCCTCCAGTTTATAATTCATTAAAATTAATCAATGTTCAACTGACAAGTCAGTGAAATCATGACTTTTAAGTCACCTACAAAGTATCTTAAACTACTACGGGATTATGTGAATTCATGTACATTCATATGTTCATACTTTATCACAACGTAGTAATCTGTATAAGTGAATTGAGATAGTTTGTGGAGATTATTATTTTTAGTTGGTTGAATACCTCACATTGATGTTTGCAGAGTACTACTGAAAACCAGGGAACACTGCACAGTTGTTTTGTCCTAGTATGGGGCTCCTCAGCAGTGTGCGCCTTAGGTTCCTCCCCAGGGTCATCAGGTTGGAAGTAGGAATGCTAGTGTTGGATGGGGGCTCTATGATGCAGAGGGTGAGGCGTTCGTCAACCTGCAGCCCCTGAGAACGCGCACTGCTGAGGAGTCCCGTACTAGGATAAAACAACTGTCTAGTGTTCCTTGGTTTTTAGTAGTACCCTGCTAACATTAATCTGTGACGTATTCAATCAACTAATTTGTATAAGTAAATAATGTATTTTACAAATATATCCCAGCTTTATCTGTACTTCGACATGTACTCGAAATAGTACTCATGTTACAAGTCATTCAATTGAACTTAACTGTGCTTCCGAGTAAATAATTTGCATCAAACTTCTGCTCTATGAAGGAGTAACTGATTGTTGTTTCAGCCATAATTTTTGTAAAACAAAGAGTTTTTGGTTCACATTGTACTGCTACGGTGATTTATTAACAGCTACCCTTCACTCTTTATCAGGATGATGTTTGTAATTGTGTTGTTTATTTGACCTGTAACCTTTACAAGTGTTCTTTATCTTTCTTAGTACCATCCCTATTGATTTTAGTTAGCTTTTGATTTCTAAGTTATAGTCTTCATAATTACTTAATATAATATTTGGCCCGCCTTCTAACCGATTTAGCGCCGCATGTGATTGCGTCTTCTCATAGTGTCTACAACTATTATTACTATCACTATTATATGGTAATTACTACCAGTCATATCATATTGTCTATGGTAGTAATAGCAATTTACATATATTTAGTTCATTCAATTAAGTTATCATTTTACGCTAAGGTTCAGAAAGTAGTTATAATTATTTTCCACTGGCAAACCAAGTGATTTTATGCATGTTACGCACAATTGTATTTGTAAAGAACATATTACTGATTTATGTAAATTAGTGCATATGTGAAAGTGTAAGAGCACACTAATTGATGAGATGAATTTAGTTCATCTTATAGAGGTTGTTATTCTCGCTTTGCAAACATTTATCATGGAAACAAATTGTATTAAATCATCACATTGTTATAAAGAGTGATCTCCATCAATCGAATAATAATATAATTTGAAAGCATTTATATTTTGCAGCTGATGATGTTACAGACTAAAGTCAATCAGTCTCTCTGGTCTCAGTAGCTTAATGGTGAATGTGGTTGCGTATGACACGAACGAACTGAGTTCGAGTACTGACATCAACATCAACAATCGGATGTAGGCACATGTGGCCGATGAGTCCAAAGTAGGACGAAACGAATATCCTAGATTCCACTTGCCAACCACAACCCAACTGTATTCCTAGTAATACTAATAAGAGAACTTTCAGTTTGCCAAAGATGATTTATATCATTCTTAATGTAATCTATTTCTTGAGATCTTCATGTTCGAAACCTTACTATTTCTGTCCTTCCTACTTTTTATCATTTTGTCACCTTACGGGAACAATGTATATTCCAACTAGCAATTAAAAAGCAATAAAACAAGTTGAAATTTGTGCTTATCTAAGTGTTTTCAGTTTGCTTCATAGGTTACACCTATTTTATACTTTACATATCGAGTAATTTTGGCAATTCTAATTTGCTTTCTTCTCTGTAGACATGGTTCAAACGAACTTTTAAAGTTTATCTGATATTTACATGTTCATTCATTTCAAATTTGGAATAAAATTAAAACAAAGTAGCATGAATGTTGTGTTGGGCGATTAAAGAATAACTTTCAGAAGCATGTTTTAGAAGGCATTTCAATTAGTTTAGTTGTGTGTAAAGCAAGCATTTCATTTCTGTCATCATTATGTCCGTCGTTCTCTATCCACCCGTTTAGCACATTTACTGATTATATATTATCACATATTTAAGAACTATAGTTAATTAGTTGTGTACACGTTACGTTTATTGATGTTAAGTTCCTAAGCGGCTGACTGTGTGATCTGGTTTTGTGTATATATAAAGGAATGCTTGAAATATGATATGATTTGTATGTTCGCATTCTTCCTATTCTGGCCTGGGATTCAGTAAACATCGGGTAGAAATACAGGAACTGACAAGGCAGTCAGTTGCATTTGTTATTGTAATTTTTTGCGTATAAGGTTACAATAATTAATTGGCCGTACACATCCCTCGTAAACTACTTTTTGAGGTCATAACAGTAAGCAAATATTTATTGTGATGAGCGGTGAGGCATCATTTTGTAATCATTTTAAACGAGAGAGTACTTTGCATCCGTTTCACTATGCTTTTGTACTCGCGAACTTTCGTGGTACGAAAAGCTCATTAATCTTAAGTCACTTGGTCATCAGTCTTTCCTTCTAACTTATATTGCACGACAACTGTTTCGTGCCACTTATTTAACTGTTGATCTAGGTGGACCAGATAAATCAAGACTTAAGACGGATCTTAATAACATCCTAAAAGCAATAATATTCACATAAAAAAGAGATACAAAGTTTTATTTGAATTAAACTTCGGCATAAATCACTTATCATTAAAGTATGAAGCAAATAATGCAATATATCAGTGCATAATAAAGAGTGAAAAACATACCCTTAATGATACCTTTATACATAATGAGTAATTTAAATTCAGTGGCTTAGCAGATGACGTGTTGAGCGCTTGGGACAAAATGGACTAAATTTGAGTTGCAGTGTAAGTACCACCACTGAGATATACGTTCATTAGTCAGAAGTGTCTCAAATAGGACGAAATTGGTACTCTAGGTTCTAACGTCAGCAACAGCCCATATACTCTAAAACTTGTTACAAAATTGCTATATAGAGGCAATCCGATTAGGATGAACATATGGCAACAAAGACTGACTAAATTTCAGTATCTAGATAAAAACAATAGGAAAATATAATTGCTTATTAATGTTGTCGTGTTTGATTAAGTAGTGGGTTGTAAATTTCAATCCCACACCTTCCGTAAATTAATTTATGATAAACTGTTATTACTACCATTAGTGCTCATTGATAAGTGTAACTCGTAGTATTATGAACCTATATTCTAATGGATGTATTGTATTTAGAACAATCTAAGGAATTTATGCTAGTTTTAACTTGGATACTTACTGTTACTGAATCGCGACAAGCCAATGATATATGAACTATGTAGGTGATAAAGGCATTACACGAATTTTTACAGTGACAGAATACTCTTAATGTTTGAAAGTCTGCTCCAGGTCTATCTAGCTCCAGATATAGGATTACTAAACTTAAATTCAGCCATTCAGATAACATAAATATCCAAAAATCATGTTTTAAAAGGGTTTGTGAATTCATGATTTTTCCCGACTACACACAAACACAACTTGGAAATTAACTTGGATACAGATTTAGAGTATTTATGCTACAAAACTGAAGTAAGAGTTACATGAAAATCAGTCGTAGATTATAGCTCGTAAGTGATATTATAACAGTTTACGGTTTAAATAAGGGGAATATACAATGCATATAAATGGAATGGTTATTAAGCGTGCAACCAAAGTTTGTAAAATAAATTGAGATTCGTTAGAAAATACCCTCAGAACCTTTTTTATGATCTCTTATTGAAGTCCACTTAAACGATTTGTGTATAAAATTTGAATTTGGTATCATGACTTGGTCTGAGTTAGACAACTCTTTAAAACCAGTAAGTGTTGGGTAGCCTTTCCGTCGTGCTACGGAACTCCTCAACAGTGAATATGCACAATCCTGTAAACTACAGGATTTCAGGCTAACGCTTAATCATTAGAGCACTCAGTCATCATTCAACTGTTGGTATTTCCAACTTCTGTCAGTTTGTAATGTATAGTTACGCAACCTTATCTATTGTCATTGGTGAGAAATTGTGTTACATTCAACATAGTTGAACTTTACTATTCAAATCTTAATGTAGCTCTAGGGCTAATTGCCTGACACTAGCCATTAATGATCTGGTAGTGATTCTAATTAGGCGTTATGAAAATTTATAAAATTGAAATGTAAAAGTTGAAATAAGTCAACCGTTATTTAAATTATAACTACATAGAATAGTTTATACACAAAGTAGATTGTTTAGTTCAATTACCTACTTTTTATAACAGTGACAGGGAAATACACAGGAAACAAAATTATATTCATGCGTTATTAGAATATTTTCCTAGTTTGTATTAATTTAATGTGTTACACCCATATTATGCTTATAGGATAGGCCCATATTTTATGATACAAACTTTCTTTTTTGTACCACAAAGGAAGAGATTTGATAAACAAATCGATAATATTTCAGTAGTAAAGACAAAAATATGAAGACATACAGTTAACTATAAAATAAATACGTTACAAATAAGGACAAGAATCCCCCGTTTAACTATCTGATTATGTTACGACTGTGTTTTAATAAAAAGTAGACATTTTAAAAAGTTAGTTGTTTTAAATTGATAAAAATATAACTTCTACTGAAGAAGTTTGGTGTATTGTATCGTAGATTAAGTTTACTTAGATTCATATTGAGGGTGATTGTGAACTGTTTTATCCTAATATGGGATTCCTCATTAGTGTGTATATATGGCTTCCCCTCATCAGGGAATAAAACCAGAGCCTTCAAGCCTTAACTTTCAGATCAGTGTTTCGAATTGACTAGCATACATTTCTAACTTCAATAAAAATAAAACCTTACTGACCTTTTTGATAAAGAAGTAAATATTTAAAATGCATAAGAATAAAACTGATTGACATAGTAACAAAATGTTAGTTAGTTGACAGGGTTGTCTAGACGTAAATTTAGTGATACTTCTAACTCATCAGTTAGATATCCGAAATATTTTGAGATACTATACTCCGTGAGTGACTAGAACGCGAGTCAATCAACTTCACAGTCTGTGATGTGGCTGTTCTCTTAGTAACAAACAAAGTGTATTTTGACTAGGAATCAGATTATTTGCACATAATAACAGTACGATACTTTATCTAAAGTTCTAAGTAAGGAGATTATGTTCGAAGTACTGAACACTTTTGAAATTCAATTATAATTTCCAATGATTGTCTTTCTTAACTAACAGTACTATTAAATATTTCATTGAGTAGGTGTGTTGAAACCATTATTCTAATTTTACGTTATTTCGTGTACTACAATCTTTCGTGAAATAGATGTAAACGAAGCCGAGAGCAACAAATCACACCTACTTTTAGGTATACAATTTTACAAAAACAGACATGAAACTACTTATTTCTTCTCTATTTCTCACCTTTACAAATTTACATCTCGTTTAGTATTCAATGAAATTATGTGCATTCAATCAGGTTATATGGCAAGAAAGGATTTGAATTCAATTTGGTGGTTTGACTAGAGGTCCAATCAATCCAAAGAGAATCTTCAGTGAAACTAAAGAATTACCTTGTTACTCGGTCAATGAGAAGTCTTGCACAACCTATTACACATGCATGTCAGTTTAAGTTTCCATAATGTGATGAATTTGTCAAACCGACTATCAAAGTATTACAGTGTTTATAGTATTTGCATTAAATAAAAAATGCATTTATTATTGGGAATACGATTGCTATTAAATACATAAAGTGATTTTAAAGCTTATACTCTATGGTAAGAAAAATAGTAAGAGTAACTGTTTAATTGTTACTATTTCATAGCCATGTCAATTAACTTCTCTAACTATTGATCATGATAAAGTAGTTTGGAGCTAATAACATAACTCAGACTCCTTGGAAAGGGTTGACCAGTGGATCCAAACGGAGTAACATAATGAATATCTTAAATATAGTTATATTATCAATTAGTGGTTTGTACTTGTTCGCCAGTTACAACGTGGAGTTAAACAGACACCATTCAGTGTCAGTCAGAGGGGAGGGGAAATTAATTTTCTGAGAAATGTGCTTATCATCTAAAAATAACACAAATCAAGAAGTGATAATAAATTTTGTGAGAAATGCAGTCTACCATGGTTATTATAATATTATAAAGTTACCTAAGTTGTAGTTAGTGGAGTGGGGTTATGTGCATCTGTAAAATTGGTGTTATAATTAAAGAGCGATTTAACGGTTATGATATTTAACTTCTTAATAGAGTAACTACAACCAGAGTAACTAATTAGAATCAGGGAAACTCCTTTCATTTTTTTATGCCAATTACAAAAATAGGCAACTTATGTTTTACATCAGATATACAAGTCACTTTATATCAAGTCGTATTTTAAAATATGAATCTTTAATCATACCAGTGAACAACACATTGCACTTCAGAGTGACTTATCTAAACTTCAGAAAACCTATCTACTGATAATGGAAAATGAACTTAATTGATAGTTTACTATAGACTTCGAAATTCTTAAGAATGTCTTAAGGCAGAATATATATATATATATATATATATATATATATATATATATATATATATATATATAGTGTTATTGATACAATTATTCAAGATCGTCATTTCATCCTGTTTGGAACTGACCAAGCAGGTGCAATTTCTTCTAGTAAATGTTGGTGTTCCTAATGATACGTAATTTATTTACTTGAGGAAAGTTTAATTACAAGTAATAGTGAAACAACACATCTACCAGCTATTATAAAGTCTTGTATTTTTTCAGTCATTATTCAACATATCATTGTTGACTACATAGTAACCAATCAATGCAAATGTCTCGGTTCTTCAGATCAGTTACTGAACAAACAATTCAGTGGTAACGCATTTGGATGTGAAGATAGATAGTGTGAGTTCGAACCCAACAGGGGGCACCAATTCTCTCAAAATTACAAGTAAGCATTACTAGTACGTGCCAGCTAATCGCAACCTAAGTCTAGCGTGGCTGCATACTCGGTAATTTTCAACCATCTGATGTGGGAACATAATCACTTAGACTAGTGGTTACATTTCAACCTGCCCAGTAGAATTCGGTCAGCAACCAAAAAGTGAATAAACATGACGATGGTCCTAACCAATAGATTAATCATTGCACTATTCATCAATTATTAGAATAATTTTTCTACATTTGTGCATTTTGAGCAGAGGACTAAAAGTAGTGCGAGTGGTAAAAAGTGAACCTGGCATTATTGACTGAATGTGTATTTTAAAAGTGTAGTACTTTAAACTCGTTATTTTCTAAACTAAACAACGTAGAGTTTTTTTTTAAAAAAAACACCAAACAGCAGAGATAAATGAAATTTATATCCCCATCTCAAAGAGGATATTTTTGGTTCTCTTACTTGTAAACATGTTCTTGGTGTTGATGGTAGTTCGACGGGTAATAATGTTGTTGCACCGTACATAGTCATTCCCCAAATAAAATTAATGACAATTAATAAAGGTGTTGCAAGTGCATATTTATTGTAAATAAATTTCATCGTATTCTTAAATGAAGGTGTAGTATTTGCATAATTTTGCTTTTCGTAAATTATTGATAAATCCTTGGCGAAACTATGAGGTTCAGTTGAATATGGATTTTCTTTGTCAATAATTTTAGGGGTGCGATCATTACATTTTGCTATTTTGTCTAGAACTTTTGCTGCCTCTTCATAATTTCCCAACTGAGCTAAGAGAATTGGTGATTCTTGAATACAGAAGGTCAGGCCAAATGCACACAATAAAAGTGGTGCTGTCGTAAAGAGTATAAAGAATCTCCAGCTAAGTTTCGACATTGAACAACCAAGACCGACACCAGTTACGTAAAGGGCAATGAATGAATCAAAAAAGCAAACAAGTAATTGACCAGTAGCTTGAAAACTTTCTGGGAGTACTTCTGATATCATTGAGCAACTGGCTGTTAACAGACCCCCAATGTACAAGCCTGAGATGAAACGTAAAATTGCGAGCCATATGTAAGTGGGTGAAATTGCACACAACCAAGTCATGTAAATAAGAGCGAGACAACACAGGATATTAAGATCTTTCCTTCCGAGCCTATCTGAGAGATACCCAATAGGTGGTGAGCCTATGCAAATACCCAGAAATACGAGGGTGGTAAGAAGTGCAACATAATCAGAACTCATATTCCATTCACAGCGCAATGTTGGTCCAAGAATTGCTTGAATTAAACTTTCCATTGTATCAGTTGCCTGAGCCATACCGATAATCACAATAACACGAAACTGATACCAGCCGAATCCTAATTGGTCCAAAATAGTTTGGACTCCAGGACGTTTGGAAGTATTTTCTGACTCCATTGACTGTAGTAACACCAAATTCGTCAAGAAATGGTCATAGAAATTATGATGAATACGTTAATTCGTTTAGCCAATCAGTTTGTTGCCGATTCAAGGTTGCGTAGTTGGACGAAAACGCTACAGTTGGCTCATTCATTTCGCCCCGAGTGAGTTAGGTAACGATAAAAATTAAGAAAACATCAATATAGATATTTTCTACACTTTAAAAGCAGTTCATTTAATAATACTACGAAGATATACAAATGGTATTGAACATTGATTCAATGACTTGCTTCACTATGGCAAAATAACATTTTATTTATTAAATATATTAATTGATTCATTCATAAGAAAAACAAAAAATGTATGTTAACGGTTTTCATGATACTTTTGTTACTATACATCAAATATTTCGAATTGGTCAGACGTAGATGGCGGTGAAATGGTAAATGCTTCTCGGACTGCCCTCGTTTTTGGGCTTTGTGGACTTATACACGCTGCCTTTTCAGCTGCACAACGTAAATTTGTAATAATTCATATGGTTGAACCTTGTCCGATATTATAGATCGTTCTTATATTCGTTTGACTGAACAGGAGTACATCTCACTGCCTATAGATGTAATCACTTTCATTAGTTGTAACCGGTGTAGATTATTTTTCAGATATTTCTATCCTTTGTTTCTGTGTGCATAGGCGTCGTTGGTCTTGCGGGGACATTGAAAGAAGTGGAGGCTGCTGCAGAATTTAGGGAGAAGTTTGTTGTAAATATGCTTAACATATATATATTAAGGTCCTGGGATTCACTTGGACATCATCCATCCTTTTACATATTCCACCACCGCAAAGTTCCCTGCTCATTACATAGTACTCGTTAGTGTATCCTGTACTTGATTTACTGCAATGGCTCCCAATCCCATCCTTGTTGCTCGTGGGCACACAGATTCAGTAACAGCGTTGTCCCTCTCTGACAATCTCCTGGCTTCTGGAGGTGAAGATGGAAATACGTATCTCTGGTCTCTAAATCAAAGTCAATTCCCTGTACTTCATGCTCCGAGATTAGGTCATTGTTCTAGTCTTAAATTTAGTGCAGAAAAGTCGCAAGTTTTGTATAGTGCTTATGGCCAACAAATTGTCTCATGGGATATTCGTCGTATGAATGAACCACTTGCTATTTGGAAAGTAGGTTTATTTTACTCTAGCCACTGCTTATCGCTTCCCTTCAGGTTAATGAAGATGAAATCAACTCAATCGATTTTTCCGAGGATGAGCATCGTCTGTCGTCTGCTGATGATTCTGGATCTGTTCAGATTATTAATGCGAATAATGGCCAGGTTATACGTACTCTCAGAAAACATGACAACATATGTTCTTCTGCTAAGTTTCGTCCAGGTCGGACCTGGCAGCTAGTCAGTGGAGGTCTCGATTGTCGGGTTATCGTCACTGATTGGAAAGGCTCTGGTCTAGGTGTAATCATTTTCGAAATGGATGAAATTGTCGAATACCCTGAAGAAGTCTCACAATCTCCGCCAACCGATTCCGACTGGCGCCACGGATCAAGTACAAGCAGTGATGATAATGCGGAAATCGATTATGATAATCTAAATGAGACGGATTTCGAAACCACTTATACAACTGGGCAAGTAGACGATAGTTCATCAAGTCCGTCTTCGGGGCTCGGTTCTGAAGCCAGAAGCGAATATTCTGCTTTGAATGATGGAGATTTCAGTTTTACTAACGACCATACGTATTCACGAAGTCGTTTCACTGAACAAAGTGTAAGTCGTGGGCTGTTCTATTGTGTAATCGACCTTCCATCAGATTTCCCAGTAATAAAATTATAAGACTTTTTTGCTATAGCTGCGTTTATAATGTAACTTGGATTTTACTACATATACTTTATTCTATGAACACGCTGTAGTTGCAGTTTTTAATTCAACTCTATTGTAAGCCCATATGTTTAGCTTTATTAAAAAGCAACGACTAACAATCTACTTATTCCAATAATTTACTACCTTATTCACTTTGCGTTCTATCGGTTTCAGCATCTGAAAACAGTACCTGATAGAAAACACCTTGAAACTAGTATTTCAGTTTGGTTCTTAAAACACATCTCATTGGTATCGTTATTCTACAAACTAGCTTATGGCAAGTTAGGTTTCTAAACATGACTTTACTTAATTCGTGGTGCACAAACACCAATTTTAACCTGATATCAGAGCTATAATTTTGTTCGAAGTCACTTACCAGTAGTGTATTTATAATCCTTAAGCGGTGAGATATAAACTACTTAAGTAGCGCTTAGCTGGTAATCGGTATCCCCAAGTATATTTGATGAACTTCCACTCATGATCAGTGTAGAGCCTGACACGAATATGCGTTAGTCCGAGTTGTTGTACCAAATCAACAAGAGATTCAAATAGTCAAATGAAACTAAATAAATCAAAGTAATAGTAATATCAATAACGGTGAGGAAGACCAAACATTTAAAATATTGTTCGAAAAGCGGTCATTTGTGAAGACCTGTTAGTACTCAACCCATCCAGTCGCTAATCTCATGAACATCAGTCAGGTAGTATGCATACACCAAGGTGGCTTAGTGCAGTTTCACCTATTGATACTATCTTGTTTTAACCTGCTTTGTTACTTTATTCTAACTCCTGCCATCAATGTCTGTTGTGCTTATGTAACACTAGTTCCCAGCCACATCAGTCGATTTTTCTTCACCTCGTCAGCAAACTCGCTATCTTTACTTGACACCATTTTTCTAAGCTCAACATTTCTCGGTTGGTGGTTACACCAAATACTCTTGAGAGCGGATACTTACCGCTTATGGATGTCTTTTATAGACCATGTTATTGGGTAGTTGCATGTTCTGGTGAGCAATGTGTGACTAACAGGATCAATTTTTGTATTGTGATAACTGAAATAACTTACCGCTTTTTATGAGTAGCTTCAGTTTTAATCCGGCTTTAATGTAGTGTACCGTTCCTTAGTGCTTGAACCTTTCTCTCTGCTTATGTTATCTGGCTTAACATAAGAATTTTCTACGACTGTCTGTAGACAGTATCTGTTCTAAGGTTGGTATTGTGACTAATTCGGTAAGTACATGACTGCTTACTTAGTTTTTAAACTAAACTTAATTACTCCCTGTTCGTTGATAACGATGTAGGTGATACAGTATTCAAGCCTCTAACTCTGTTATCTAAGTATTTTAGCCACTAAGCATTCTGATACGACAAAAATACTTAACACCACCCATGGTTTGGACACATATGTACATACTTAGCATAACTTACTGGACAATAATTTTGTCGTTGGGCCATGGTATAAAGCATTGTTGTATTGATTAGTACTTATTTTCCTGGTTCCGTGAGTCTATTCACAAGCTGATCAATTTATTGGCTTCAACGTCTTCACATACGGTTTAGGGTTGAAGTCAGTCACAGATAGTACTTTTGAATGCATGGAAATTATGGTACTGCCTTACACCACAACGTAGGTTAAACACGAAGTGTGAAGTCTGATATTAGGTCCCAAATTGTTTATACTAGTTCATCTGCGGTTAAAACTTAGAAAGCTAGTTTTCACTTTTTAACTAAACTTAATTACTCCCTGTTCGTTGATAACGATGTAGGTGATACAGTATTCAAGCCTCTAACTCTGTTATCTAAGTATTTTAGCCACTAAGCATTCTGATACGACAAAAATACTTAACACCACCCATGGTTTGGACACATATGTACATACTTAGCATAACTTACTGGACAATAATTTTGTCGTTGGGCCATGGTATAAAGCATTGTTGTATTGATTAGTACTTATTTTGCTAATGCTGTTACTACCTCCACCACTCTGCTAATTGAGGCACCTCAACTCGAACTGATGTTCGTTGTAACTGCCTGACTGAGGGAGTGACTTTTAACGTAATTTATATACTAAGTAAAAGTGCCAGAATTCAAACCCCACTAAAGGTAAGTGATACTACCTGACTCACCCGCTTCATGTGCTGGAGACTGTTTAAATATTCCTTGTGTGAGCTAGTGGCTTGTCACGCGATCATTACGTTTCTTTAATATCTCTGCACACGTCTACAATTAGCAGTTTGATTTTCAATTATTCGTTAGTCATATCTACTAAGCTACTCCCATTTCCTTTCTGTTCAAATTTAAAGCGTACAAACGTACGACCACCACATGTAATTATCAGTTTTCGACTTCCTCATATTGACATTTAAGAAATTTCGATATGCTCCTATTAAGTTCATCTACTCAAATGGATTAATAAATTTGTTTGTAGCGATTTATTCGTTCCTTAAATCACCATGTATAAATTTGTTTGTAGCGATTTATTCGTTCCTTAAATCACCATGATACTATACCTTCATTTTCTGACCAGCGGTAATTCATTATCATGTACTTTTACGTTTAGGTGTAAATATCACCATCTTATGTAGCCTTACTATATTTTAGATTCATTAAACCGACCGGTTGTTTTGATACATTACATGTTCAAGCTGTCGAAACTCCTATTACTTTTTCAGAAACCCTGAAGTGGCTTCTCTGCTAACCATTACGAAGTAGGTACGATTCATACAAGCTCCATCTCACAAACTCATATGTCACTACTGCGTTTTACATCCATTACTGTTGATATATATATATATATATATATATATATATATGTATATATATATATATATATAGTATAATCTAATGACTCTATTTACCTTTGATCTACTTCTACTTAATCATCCAAACAGTTTTGGTGCATAGTAAGTTAATTATTCTCTTTCAGGAACAGTCATATGTCTTAGGTCGCCACACGTCTAATCGTATCACATGGAGGTCTGGATTGCCGATTAATCCCCCAATGGTTCATTCTGTCGCCTGTTCAGTATCTGGTGATTTCGTGGCCGCTGGGCTTGAGAGTAGTACCATTGTACTATTCGCGGGAGATGGCAAGCGTCTAAACCATTTGGAATCACTATATGGTCACACTCGCGGTGTATCGGCACTTCATTTTATTGATGTATGTTTGAATTATAAGTTTTATTTATCTATTCATGTCACCATTGTTTTATTTCATTGTGGCGAATAAATTTCAATGTTGCCATTGACATACTTTATCATGCTAAGCATAGCTTATAGTAACTGCTAGCGAGTGATGTATATAAACTTCAGTTTCAGATGCTATTGATAACATGTTTATATTTTGAATTTAAGCATGAGATTCATATGATTTTATCAGAGATTACTATAGAAAACAGATAGACTTATGTTTTTCGTTAATTGCTTGTACGTTTAATCGCATTTATTCATATGCTCTTGGATTTGATTAGTATCGTTAAATTCTTCGGTAAATAATCAGCTTTGTAGGAAATAGAGCAAATTATAAAACCAAGTATTCATATTTATTCATGCTATGTTCATTTAACCACTGGTTTTTGTGAAATTCGGGATTCATGTAAAATATCGAGGGGTGCTTGTAAGGTAACTCGGTACGAGAAAATCATTTGCGCATAGAATTCGAGCAAAATGGGTAACAACATAATGGTTAAATAACCTGACTTTTGAGGGTTTTCAAAAATGCTTGGAACGCAGTTAAAGGAGATTAAGTCGGTATGTTGTTAAAGTGGAGAATGCTTTACAGGAGGCAAGATAAGAACACCATAAATTTCTCAAAATGACGTTCCTATAATCTTAGTTCGAGTATTTACTAGGCAGAATAGTATGTATCTGTTTTAACTGTACTGTTGGTTATAAATTACTAGGATATCTGTGACTAGTATACTAAACCAAGGGAGTAAAATAGATATGCATCACGGACCTCGACCAAAAGAAGTATCATAAATCAGAAGTATTGGATAACTATAACTAGAGTTGTATTATGACTGAAAAGTGTAATCCGGGACGCGTTTCATCTTTTTTAGGATGTACCAGATGGATATGCCTGCATCCCATTGTCGATATTTTTATAGGAAGTTGAACTCAGTTTATTAGTATCAAACGCTACCGCATTGTTTGCTGAGTTACCAAGTACAGCGAACCACATTTGTTCAACAGGCATGTATGCACAATACAACTTGTCACACTTGTGTATTACCGGTATGTCTAGGTAATCCACTCAGTATACGCATATGATAATACAAACTGATCAATTTCAGTTAATAACAACGCTAATCGGATGATACAAATACTTTCGAATTGCATTGGCTGACTAGATAGATAATAGTCTTCAAAGGTTATCCGACATACTTCTTTACCTGATCAGGTTATCTATGTTGTGTTATATTTCCTTGCACTAAACTGTCTTTAATCATATAGGATTTAAACCTTGTCAGTGGTGGTAATGACCGGAATATATTTGTCTGGACATTGGGATCAGAAGTTACAGGTTACAATGTATTCCATGGAGAGAAAGTTAGTGCTTTCGAAGGTACTCATCTTGATCGTACAATAGTTGCAGACCTCTCCCCTGTCATTCAAGTACGTTCTGTTGTTCCTTGGAATATTTATATTATTGATACCCTATAACTTGGAATGCAGTAAGAAGTTACATATTATACTCGTTTATGATGTAATTATAAGCACTTCTCTTGTCGAATTCATACTCGAGACTGGATGACTGTCGACTGATATTGATTGTAAATATAACCATATTAAGTTTACCATTTTTCGCTTATTGTTACCTTATTGTGTTGGAGTTGTTGTTTAGACCATAGGTGCACCTACCATCGTCCGACAATAGTTGTATTTTTCTATGTAGGCGAGACATTTGTCTCTTGAAGAAGGTTCGAGTGCACTGCTCAGCAGTCCCTCTGTATTAACCTATGGATGCGAAACGCTGGCCATGAAAATAGAAGATATACGTAGGCTTCAGGTCTTTGATCATGGAAGTTTAAATATCTCCCGTGCATCGCGGTATGAGCGAATACTCAATATTTATGTTAAGTATGAAGTACTGGGGCGGAGAGAACATGATAAATCAGTCGGAGAATTCGTCAACCTTCATCGACCGAGATGGTTACGGCATGTGTTGCGTATGCATGATCACTACCTGCCTCGTCACATGATATTGGCTTGTGTGGCAGTAGGATGGAAAAAAATGCGAGGCCGCCAAATCGAACTTGGTATTAACCCACGAAACCCTTGACTATTATCGTAAGCCATGTTGGTAGTTGTAGACTTCCTAATTGGTGTTTGCGTGATAATCGTAATCAGTGGTTGTAGACACTGAGTCACATGGCTAAAAGTCAGTCACAGTAATGCAAATGTGTTCACTCCTAACGCTCTTCTGGATTTTACGTTCCATTATTCTTTCGTACTGTTGAATTATATTGTTGTGTTAACTTTATATATTTGGTCTCGTCGCGCTAATTAGGTATGGCAACTTGGACCTGTGCACATATGTGCCAGATTCTACGTTGTTCATTACTGACTGAAGTTGTGGTTATTTGCCTCCTGGTACTTATCACCTGATGGGAAGTTCACAAATTTTCTTCTTGTTTGCCAACTTAATGCATTTAGTCGGAATTTTACCATGATCGTTTTCTCTGTTAACTAGTTCTTACTGTATTTGAACAGAAGAAAGCCCCCATATGATAAAATTCCATGAGGTTGGAAATTAAGAAACCTTATTTAAACTTAACAACGAAAATTCATCGAAAGCACACTTGCCAGTGTTTGCCTCAAATTAAGTGAATAAGAAAAATAGTTGAAATTATACAGGCTTCAAATGTCTAAAGCAGTACAAATCAGCGAATTACGATCAACTCTATTTCTGCTTTTAAAGTCGATTAATCTCGAGAAGCTTTGAATCATGTATATTGATAAAAAAGAAGGTGTGGTTGGTTCTTTAGTTGGAGCAACATGAAGTTGGACATAGGGTTCTCAGTCGTTCAGCCATGTACAATCCACAATTTAGCACATATGAATCGGTCCAAGTTTCCACGTCCCATTAACTCATCAAGATGAACACCAAAGTAGTATAGATAATAATAACATTGACAGCAGTAAAAAACGTGGGGAATATAATACAAGAAGAAAGTATTCGTAGAAAAAAGGTATGAAGTAGTAGTAAGCTCGAGATGTAAGGGGAGATAAAGTGAATGGGCTTGCACCACTGTGACGGATATTCTGCACATCATTATGACTCTTCAACCAGGTAGTCTGCATTTACCAACATGGTTCAAGCCAGAAGTCAGTGATTTCACAAGCTGACACCACGTTTTAGTTGAGCCTTCCCTAGCTTTCTTAAATCCTTCTCTAATATCAGTCAGCGTCGGGCGTCGATGTTGGCTGTAGTCAGTCATGTCTAACACGTATCGCAACAGCATCAGTCGATGAAGATTAATAACCTAATCAACCTATTTGTCATATTTCCCTAATACTTGACGTCTAACCTCATCACTACTTAGCCGGTGCTGTCAACAAACACGAGCTATGTTTCGTAGACATGAGTGATCAGATATCAATAACTTAGGAATGTTATCTACCCTTAATGGCCATGTTTCGGATCCATATAATAAGACAGAACGGACTGTTACGCAGTATACTCGTCCTTTAATTGGTAGGTAGATATTTCACTCACGCCGTAGGTGACAAAGCCCAACGAACTTTTCGAATCTATGATGAGATTTCGTCAAACTTCCAAGATAGGGTGGTTGGTGCACTGAACTGTTTCACTTCCTATATTTAGTTCAGGTTTTGACTCCGATTAGTCCTGAAGTAACAAATTTCATTTGGGAGAGGAAAAACGCATTTCGAATATGCTTGGATTGTTCGTCAATTCCCAATCTACTACAAAATTACATTTTATCAGCGTCTCACCAAACAGGACAATATTATCTGCGTATTCTAAGTCATTGTGTAAATCTCGTAACAGGATATCAATCCCTGAAAATTCGGACGACGAAAGCGTTATCTCTAGCGGTAAGTCTATATTGAAATTGAACAAGGTGGAAATAATAGATAGCGTTGACCGACGCTGCTTGTATTACAGGTTAAGATGAAAGTTCAGGGACATTAGGATACTAGACAAATTATGAATCGGTTTATGCTTAGAACTTTTGCCTTTTAAAGCGACCGAGTTATATGTAACCTATGTCCAACCACCGCCTATTTTGGTATGGAATGTCGATTAGAGTAAACAATTGGGAAAGTCAAACCAAAACTAAGCATTACTCAACGGGATTACTTCTTTATACATAACTTTTTACCTCGTATTGTATCACATTCTAATTTCTTAGTCTATCTGACTTTATTGTTGGTGATGAAATAAGTAATTAGTAGTTTTTTGATTAAAGAAAAAAATTTAGAATAAGTCTTTTTAAATTGTAAGGTTACACTTTTGAATATGGTTGTGGACTTTTTGTTTATATCTACTAACTACTTTAATATTGTTTTAAGTGATTCTGAACATTGATCTCAACTGGGTGTGTAATCTTATATTTTATTTAAGTTCGTTGTGATCATAAAAATCAGTGTTTTTATGTACTATTGACTGATCATAATAAACAGTAGTGTGGTTGGATTTGCCTAACCATTTTGCTCTAACTATTCGGTTACAATTGTTAGGTAGAACATTATATCCTGTCAGTGCTGTACTCAGTCCGTTACTTTCATTTAGTTAGAGTATGGTAGGAATGAAATCTGACAATTTTTATTTGGGCATACGGAAATAATTTCTGTAACAAAGTTGTCACACAACATCGGCTTTGATGGCCAGATCATGTTTTACACACGGCATTTCGGTGATGTGCATACCAAACATCATACGATGTGAATTGACTTTCAAATAGTTGCATCCATTTGCATTTATTGTTATGCAAAATTTCCATTTATTGGCTCACGATGATTTTACAACTTCAACATGTTCATATGTTACCGGCTTGACATTAAACCAGAAGTGGTATCGATTCGACCGTGAGTTTCTTTTGTTATATTCGTTCGTGTGATTCGGCTGTTTTCTCTACGATGTGTTGTGACATCTGATCTGTCATTTTCTCCAGTGCTATTTTTCCACTCAGTTTCTCAACACACAGAATTAAAATATTTACTTTCACGTTATATTTCGTTGCTGGACCCTTTTATTTGACTGTTAAGGTATTAGCAAGTCGATCTGATTGACATTCATTTTAACACTTTTATGTCACCTAGTCACTTTTTTTAATCTGTTTTTCTTTATCATACAATGCAGTTGAGTTGCGTATATTTCTGTTTTGTAGTTGGCGTTCATTTAAAACAACTTATTATCCAATAACACAAGAACATCAAAACCACCAATAAATCTACGTAGTAGATTTAGTGATAGTGGTAGTATAAATAATTAAATTGTTCATTAACTGGGATGAATGATACGAAGGGACTTGTTGATGTAGGTTGATGCTAGGTTCTACATCGTGCATAACGATTGGTTAAATATTAGGTCTATCCTGTCTAAAGTCGCTAAATAGTTGATTTTATCAGAATACCCGGTCTCATACATATTTTCCGAAGCTATACTATTTTGATTTACCTTTTTCGAAACCCACATCTTAATGGACAGTAGCTTATGCTTTTTAGAAGTTTTATTATTGTTGTATATTACGTATATGAGACTTGTATTTAACACTAGTAAAGTACTATGGATTGCCAGATATATTCAAGAAGTCCTAGTTTCTGGGCAGCTGTGTTTACTAGTTGTGGATTAATTGATGAGATCAATCAACTAACTCATGATTAAATCCAGTGGGCTGTAAAAGGCCAAGTTTACTACGTGTTACTGAAAACGGTTCCGGTTTGTGCAGGGAATCTTCAACGTGCATAATTTGCATAGCCTCGTGTAAAGTTACGTCACATCTAAGTTTCTTAAATTTGGTATTCGATATTTTTACACTGTTGATACGGTCACTTATTTACTATAAATTATTTATAAAATACAACAATCATATGCTTTCATTCATCTGCCTAGTTTTGTGTTTCACTGCTAAAAGTACAGTAATTTTCCCAAACGATATCATATGACTTGTTTTTTCTATAGTCTCGTTATCATAACTGGTTAGTTCCTTCTAAGAACATTTCTTGACTAGTACTTGAGTAGCTTTAAATCTTATATACGTAACTTTGATCGTTTTATTGTAATCAGAAAATTGTTTGATGTTGATTAGTATCTCTTTTCGTACTCCGTGTTTTAATTCGTAACTTCGCGGACAAACTCGACTGCTATTTTTCCTGGTGAGGTCTATCGTTACTTTTTCACTGCGACACATATATTACCGTATTTTGTTTCCTATTTTTCCATTTTACCACTTTTCTAATCAAATTGTTTGTGTAACTTCCTTAGGTGCTGGATCTATCTGTCCAATGAAACACTGATATACGTTAATCTCGTTTGTTTCTGACTATTTTCTAGTTTTGCATGCTTTACTTCTTTGTACATTATTCAGTCACGAATATTTCAGCATTCAGTAAATTCGTTGCTAATAGTCTATTTTTCATATGAATATCGATTATGAATTGTCAATAATGACATCTCCATGAAACATACATATTCGATTCCTCAATTTTGGTTTAATAAAGCAGTTTTCTGGTTGAATGATGTCAAGTGATCTGTTTTAAGCAGTTTTTCTTTTTGTGTACACTTTTTTATGTACTAACACTATCCTGATGTGATCACGCGCACCCTTGGAAAACAATAAAGAAGTTTGAAAGCCATTTAAATCCTTTTCTCATAGGAATGTAGATTTTTCTTCATAAGTTTAGAAGTACTATTTTTATACTGAGGATCTGTTTGTGAGCTATGTTTTTATTGAGTTATCTTGATTGTTATATCAGTAGATCGTGACGCGTGGAATGTGCATCAGCTGTAAGGAATTAAGATTTACAATTTCAACATTTTCATGCAGTAGGGTAACAGACGTCTTGTCCAGTACTTTCCTACTCTTATCATTACTTCACTGCTCAGTGCTTCAGAGATTTGTTGACATTTTAAGTCTCTATAAATTTCAGTTGGAACAAATTACAGTTCAGAAATTTTTTTGCTCCTTTATCGGTCTCAAGTGTCGGATTTTGACCGGTTAGACACTGGAAAGCATTTCATCTTGATTTACTTCATACTTGCTCTTTGACAACAACTTCGGTCGCTTTAATGTTTGAATAGATCTAGTCTCAAATGTGAATGCATGCTTACTTGTAACTGGTATCTGTCTTTGTTACATTCTTTACGTATGTAACTCACTTGTGAGTGTCACTTGGTGGCATAGTAGACTGGTCATCAAGCCACGACAAAAGCAACTAACTGTGGATGCAAGGCTGTGGTCAGTTCATTGTTTAGTCAAGTTACTACAATATCTGGATACAGCCTGATAGGTTTTTGGTTGTCGGATTTGTAGTTGGGACTCAACTTGAAGCTTGTCAGAGCGAAGGTTGCCAGTTAGATGTGGTCACAAGTTTGTCTCAACCAGGTAGCTCAGAAGGTGGCTACTTTACACGGTTACCACAGGGGGGGAAAGAGATTGCATTGACATATATTGTTTTGCAGGACACCACCGTCAAGACAGCAACATAACTGGATGAATTGTTTAATGCTAGGTCCAGTACACAAAGCCAGACGAAGTTTAACCTTACTAAGAGTTAAGCTTTGCGAAGGTTAGTTAAGTTAGCCAGAACCTTTGTCACTACGCTGTGGGGGCAGTCTCTGCACATTTATCACAACAACGTAGATGTTATGCGGTACGACACTCTCTCGATTGGATGTTCGTCACTATCGTGTGTCTTCCAGGTACCGTTTTGTAATATTAGCATACTAAGACTGATTAACATATTAGGATGATGAAGTAATCGAAAATTAGAAGTGAGCATGCAGAGAAGAAATAGGTTAATCTGGATGTCGTCTAATGCAACATAAGTTTTAATTAAGAGGTCTGACTAGGGACAATTCGATTGAGCGGGTGGCTACATTGTACCTTTTCTTGAGCTAAAACAGAAAACCATTGAGTTGTATAATCTACGGCAGTCTCCGCATAAGTCCCTGACGTACCAGTAGCCGCCTGTTATACTCGGGTAAGTAATACTCATCATGCCTGTAAATTACCGACAAATTCAGGGCTGGTAAATGCTGTGCAGGAAGGCTTAGAGAGACGGGGAACTGTTTTTAAGTCATTTTATCTGATGGCAACAATGTATTGTTACCACTGCCCCGGACATCTCGAATCTCATCGTTAAATGAACAGTGCTGTAGGATTATTGGGTGATAACTATACGCTGGGAGGTAAAACAATTCTAAACTCTGAGGAGCCAAGTGTCAGGTGGTAGGGCTTTTGTCTTCATAGAATTGTATACCATATTTTTACATCAGGACTTTATTGTCATCTTGGTTAGAAATGAACAGGATTGGTATCTGACTCTCGTTTATATTTCTGTTAACAACGACTACACCATATTCACCAACTCTGCCTATGGGCACAATTTTCTTGTATACTTTTCATAGCTCCCATAAAATAGCAAATGACACACACAGGATAGCTACCGGTTTTTTAAGGTTATGGGAACTTTACTAGATACCAACAAACTAGAAGACCAATTTAGTTACCTTATTTTATTGCAATCAACCCATGAATACTTTTACAAGTTTTTGACCGAAAATTTTTTTTTTCGAAATCCACTATATCGCTATGAACAACACGTCGATACAAGTGTTAACATCATAAGTATCTGAGATAGTACAATACATATTCATTGTCCGAAACAGCGGAAGACTATGTGTCAGCTGTACATACGGGGTTGTGGCATTCGATTTGGCAGCTGCTGATGCTGACAGAATTCTAAGCCTATTTAACAGTATTTTACTGCACTTGGGGATAGTGGTACTTGTAGAGATAAGGGATTTCTTAAATGATTAGCTGCATAGGCTCACATCATTCATTCTGACCATGTTTGTTTTAGCGGACATGACTGGTTCAAGGCTCTATGTCACACATCATCAGATCACGACACGACGTGGCAAGCAACTTCCTCTAGTTAGCTAGCCTAGACGTTACTTTCTACTCACAACCAAATATAACTTCTCTTCCATCCCTCACTGCCTTCTGATTTGTTCTTATTCGTACGTGTGGGTTCGATCGTTAGAAGTTGCTCTGGTTATGCGACAAACGTTGCTTGGCCATATACCGGAAGCACTTCAGACTAATTGACAACAGTATTTGTTATCAAGCTGGGTTAAGGGTGAATCTTCTTCGTTACTTAGAATGTTGATTAGACTGAGGTCCTATACAACATGCGTACTGTCAGCTAGACTGTGGTTTATCTCTTTCGAAGAGCTGAGGCCAACAACTATGGCTTATATTAGGACTCCTGTCCTAAATGCCGTTTTTATTGGTATATATGGTGGTGCAAAGAAACCATGTGATATAAAGATGTTACAAGAGCTGGTTATTGAGTTAGGAGACGTGTGTACCAACGTCTTTTACGCAGATAAAGTTTGTAAATGAGTATCACTCACTTGGATGCAATAATATGTGGCGCTCTGACTCTAGCCGATGTTAAAAAACAAGTGGTTACGATGGTACAGCAGCATGTGATAGATGTTCCGTCGTTAGATTTAGAGATAACAACGGAATAGTTCTCCCTAGTGGGATATAAGGCTATAAGAGATAATACCAGTTTCAGAAGACGATTGAAGGGTATTCACTACAGTTCGTGATAGTTTGAATATTTACCACTAGACATGATTATCGATTTTCCATTTGACCCAGTGCACTTAGTGTATTTGGTTGTTATCAAGAAGTTGACTAGTTTGTGGATAGAGACTGATGGCAATGCAATAAGTCTACGTAACCAGGTAACAGATGATAGACTATTAGCATGTCAGAACAGAACACCAACTGAGTTTCAGAGAAAGGGTCACGCCTTGCATGATGTTTATCTATGGAAAACAACCGAGTGCAGATTATTCCTGCTCTACTTGAGCCCAGTCATCTTAAAAGGAGTGTTTCATCTATCAATATACTTGAATTTTCATCTGATGTCGGCTGTTTACTTGCTGCCATATCCAAAGTATCACAATCTATGTGTCAGGTACGAAGATCGACCTGAAGAATTTTGTAATCGAATATGGAAAGCCCTACGGTTAGAAGAAGAAATGTAAAGTTGTTTATCTCTACATGTTAGCTGAGATAAAATATAAGGTTGTGCAATCGGAGTGCATTTCACCACATTATCCAGATATAAATATCGTCAACAGTAGTCAGCTTTCACCTATCGCTAGGCTTGCACACTTAAGCATGAATTATTTAATTTGCTGCACACACAAGTCGACTAGGATGTTTCCCTCTTCGTCAATACCAACTGGTGAATAAAGATTACAGTCTGATTTGAAACATTATATGACATCGGTTGCCAGCCTGAACAGTAAGATATCATATACTGTAAAACAATTATTCGCAGATGCAGTAATTGTGAATGCCGAAACGGCTTCTCGACCTATTTTCTTATATCATACTTCAGAACATAGCGATATAGATGAAAATCTTGACTGATAACTACCAACTCGAGTTTTCTCTAGCGACCGAGGGAAAGTTGATTCAATTTGATAATGTCTTGAAGGACGAGAATTTCAGGAATGGAATCCTAAGTATGCATTATTGATTGACATATTCCATTGCTTAAAATCTCTCGCAAAAATGTTGAATGACATAAAATCTACTTCGAGGCTCCATATGAATTACCTTCTCACACCAGAGGTCATACATAACAACAGGAGCATCAAAAACATCAATCTCCAATTTTCGGTTTTATAAACTAATAAAGTATATGCATTTAATTGATTAACCATCTGCTTTCTAGCAACAGCAACATTGCATTTCGCTAGACCCCGGGAAAAAGAAAATAAGGTCGTTGATAACATTTTCCCCTCTACGAAATCGAACTTTAACGATTTTTGTGATAGCATAAACAAACGAAAGATACGAACCAAGTAATTGTGAATTGTCGTATCTCACAGTCTGCAATACTTATATATCTAAAATAATAGCAATTGTTTTATTCTCAAGTAACATTTTGTACATAAGGGTATGTCAGTTTACAGGCATGGTCATATTGATATGGGTTTACCAACATACAAGGGTTTTTGTAGTCACTGTAAGATCCATTTTAAAGGTTTTGTTTGTGAAAATCCCTCCATGTATACATTTATGATTTGTTCTTATTGACTCCTTCAGTTATACATTTTGTTAGGCTATTCGATTCCATTTAAGATGGAAATATTTGTATTTTACAGTGGTTTCCAATTTCCTCTTGACCATTCTCTGAGTTTCCATGTTTCTTTCTGAACAACATATATGTTGTTTTAGTTGATACTTAGTCTTGGCGTCAGTCATATTGATTTGTTCCTCCTTTGATTGTGTTGCATGCATTGACTGGAGTTGTGTATTTTTGACTATGAATTGGAGCACTCTTCCAGAGTTGGAAACACTCTGTGTTATAAAGCAACCAAATATTATCTTTCGAACGATTCTAATCTATCCAGAAAGGATAGAATAACGTTTATTTGTTGCTATTGATAATTTCCTTACATTGTTTATCAACTTGTTTGTTTGATGTAATTTAGGTTTGATTAATTGGACAATTGTTGGTGAAATAACTAAGTGGTAATATTTGTTTAGGTAATGATGTACATTTATATAATTGTGATGAATATTAGAACCGTCATTTACACAATCACTATGTTATGGTTTCCTCGGGGCAATAGCGCGTATCTAAACTACCCGAACAGTTATTCCTCAGTCCAAACCTTAGTTTGGCTTTTACAGTCACTGTCATGGAATTCACACACTATATGAAGATGATGATTAAGAGCATGGCCAACGACAACAAAGTTTACAGTACTAGGGTACCGGAGGTATACATTATATTATAGTGCACTTCCGACACAAAACCAAGCTGTGCGCTTTTTGTCTACGGCGCTATGATTCCAGAAAATGGCTGTATGAGGATAATAAAGCCTAGTTTTTGTATGATGACGACCATATCATATAAATAAGTGGCATCTGCAGAGCCAACTGACACTTAGGAAGCCTACCCATTCTTTGTCTAAACAAGTCATAAGGCTAACCAATTGATTGCTTATGAGTCAGCGCATTTAAGGACTGAAATCAACCGCTAATGTACTGCTTTCTTAGTCGGAACGGATTACTCATGAAGACTGTATGGCTCTGGGCGTAGTGCCATTCAACCCGTTGCCGAGAAAAGTACAGATGCCCCTTAGAGTTAGAAACCTAACCTATGAATAAACTAGAAATCTTCTGCCCTACAGTGACATAAAGAAGATAATGACCACAGGTCACGAATGTGAGTTCTGTGTATATGCCAAAGCAAAAGACAGGCATAGGCAGTCTAAGTGTCTCTACAGTAAATTAACACTATCAATGAGTAACACTGCCAACAATCATGTGGAAAACCGTCATCCACCTAGTAGAAATGACGGTCTGGATTTAGAATTGGATTAACCACTGCATATAATGTGAACAAGTGCAAAGTACCCGGGTTCTCTCCAAATATTGCAGTTGTAATGTAAGCTCTACAGATACCATCATTCCATTTACCCCCCCATTCCGAAGGCGTGTGAGGTTATATTAAGGTGCCTAACACTTTGTAGAAAGAATGGTTATTATGGACTACGAACATTATCTACTAGGTGATTTCTGTGTGAATGTAACTACCACAGGGCCTAAGGAAGTTCATTGAAATCGGTGTCAAGATCGGAAAATAGTCGAAACACAACTTTTTCTTGTTTGAAACTAACTTTGTGACAGGTACGTATAATAGTTGTCATTCGAAAGATGTCAGTTATCGTAGTCCTTACTTTATTAGAAGCCAGAGGATATTCTGACGTCCAGTAGTATTAACACTGTCGAGCTGCACGTTTGATATTGCAATTAACTAGTCTTTAGGGGGGGGGGCGCTGGAAGAATTATTGAAGTATGCGAGAAAGCCGTCAAGGGAAAGAAATATATCAGTGAAAGAGATGTTAGAGTATAATGAGCAAGGACTAATTACATCAATCTAACCTTGGAGTTTTCGGGATTACCAGCATGAATTTAAGCAAATAACACTTCTAATATGTCCCAAACGAGGAGGCAACAGCTCTGATTCCTGTTATTTGAGCATTCATTTAATCGAGAGGTAAAGATTTGTATGGATGACTGGAAAGATTAGCTGTCTCTATTTTTACGTAAGTAGGCACTATCTCATTATTTATCGAAGATATTTTGTAGACCTTACAACCTGAGCCCATAACAACAACAATGCAGCTCATCGGCTCCATACGAGCGAGTTTCTTAACACTTACAAAGATTTAAGGAATAAAAATATGATATTAAGGTATTTTCAAATCAACCCTGGAATGGACGGATGTATTTGAAAAAACTATTTTTTGTGTTAGTAAATATCTCTCCATTTTACTGTATTGGGGAATTTAGTTTGATTTTTATTTAGTGTAACTTTATCCCATACTGTATTTATAATAGCCCACATCGTTTCGATTTAGTCATATAAATACTATTATTAAAATTTTTATTTGGCTAACTAGGTAGGTTGCAGTCAGTGTCTGGCTTCTTTGCTCATTATGAACATGCCTCCCTCCTTGGAAGAGTAACTGATTTCATATCGTCCTGTTTATTTGTAGCCATGGATTGGTTTTAAAATTTGTGTAGATTGCCTTTGTTTAATTGGAGGCGATGTAATGTTTAGGTTTGTACATAATCTTTGATCCTAGTTTTTGGATACAGAATCAAAGTTTAGCATTGCACCGCATTATTTTGTATCCACGAATAATCCACATTACTCACCTTCACCAGACCAAAAGGACACTGCATTTTGGTTAGACGCCGCACACTTGTGTTTACACACATTTCTAACTATACTAGGTTTATGACCACCTGGAAAACTGTATCATTCCTAATATTTTCGTTGTTTATTAGTTTTTATAACGTGCTATCCTTTTCGTTAACATTAAGTCTAGACTGTATTAAAATTCCTCGCTGCCATCTTTACGATTTTAGTGTTAACCACAAAGTTCAGTCACTTCCTAACTTAACAACTCATGAAACGATGTGTATGCAAGCTTTTTTCAACTGTCACGTCAGCTGTTTACTTATCGAGGCGGCTAAGCACGCGAATGAAGTTCAAATACAATGCCGACATCATAATTATTTCATTAATGTTGAATCGTAATCATAGCTTCTGCATATATCCGGAAACCGTGAACAAAGGGATAAGGTAATGCTGATTTCAGTGACACAACATACTAATAGTATTCCTCAATCAGACTGTTATCGATACGCTTGTTTGTATATGTTTTAAGAGTGTCATTTTAATATATCAGCCATATCTTTCTAAAGCTCTGTTTGCTGCTGGTTTCGTTTCCTCTTCTAGTCTATAAACAGTCGCTGACCTAGCACAATACATCCTAACTCATATCCTCTTCAATAGTCATGTGAATGCGTAACCGGTTTACATGCAGTTCTACATGCAGTTTATTGCTGTCTGCCAAACACATTAATAATAATAGATTATTTCCTACTACAGTTTTCTCAACACTGTGAACGCTCGTTTTGCCTACAAAAGTAGCGAATGATATCATGTAGTGTCGCTTGGGATATAACCCTCAAATTCAATTTTTTTGATGCTTCTTTAAATAAGCCAAACTCGTATAATTTTTTTAAGCGTTTAATAATAATAATAATTTATTTCCTGATATCAGGAGCAAACCATTTACCAGCAAGGTCAGTAAAAGCATATCAGACAATAATAGTGTTTATTTGTTGCATAGACTTATTACACTGTGATACATAGAGATAATGGAATTGTCAAGGAAGTTGAAGATTGGAACCACCGAATGTTGTTTGGGTGCATCGAGTTCCGTTGTTATCAGCCAATTGTTCTGGAACGATTGAGCGAACATTCGAGTTACTGTTGGAGTCAATACTGATGAAGCCCAAAATGGTTTCTTCACAACGCTTATTGTAAATGAGTAGTATGTGATTAAAATAGATAAATAAATAAATAAATACTATTCGGAAGTACACTTCTAATTACTTTGTATGATTATTGCCCTATTTTAGACTAATGTTATTGCTATTATTGTTGCTATTGATATCGTTGTTGCCATCGCTGCTATTGTACACAGAGTAATTAATCGTTTTCCGAAGACTTCTTGTTATTCCTTTGGGTTTTTGCGATAATGAACAAGATCGATACTCGATTAATTAGAAACTCTTGATCAGTAGCAGCAAGACAGTAGTGCTCTGAACTCCAGTAAGCGCTCAATCGTAGCAATTCAGTCGGCTGATTTGACAGGAATAACAAAAGTTGTTTGAAGTCGGTGTTTATGTAGCTCTCATTATAAAAAGGCCTTGAAGCAACCTTGTGATACATAAGAATTTTAGGGTAAGTTCAAGTCACCATATCGAAGGATTACATTATGACAGATGTAGATATTCAACTTTATGCGTAGTATGTAGCAACCCTGTATCCTCATTAATTGTTGGCATCTTATTTCATATTATATTTTATAATTTATTTATATATTTGCCTGATATCTTCAGTGCATAAGTACAAAGTATCCCACAACCACCACGATGTAAAGTAACTTGAGTCTTGTATAATGTTCCAAGTAAGACGTTTTTACTAATCCTCTAGTAATAAATGCGAACATGTCATTGCTACTTGCTCTTGTTGAATTAAAACCAGGTTTTGGTTATATTAAAGGTTAACATCCTAGCTACGTATAAATTGTTGCAAATAATGGTGACTTATGTTCACACCCATATGAAATAAAATTGTATTTAAACTGGATAAATCCTACAAGTTAAAACGACAAGACCGGCAGCCAAAATTTGTTTTGGAGACTAGTAAGCTCAGTCGAACTCTGGACATGCACTCTGATATGGATGCGTACTATAAGAAGACTGCTAAACTCGGTGTTGGGGGGGTATAGGGGGTAAATACAGCCAGTACAACGTTTAGGCATATATAACCATTTTATGCTTTGAGATCAGAAGCCCTTAAAAAGCGTAAGAGGAAGGTAAACAAACCGCATACAATTTGTTATCCTACATTTCTTTTGCAGTATTGTATTGATTTGCTGACCTTATATGGTTTTGGGCATTAGTAAACTTTTAAAACTAGGTACTTTACCCACAGTTACTCTATCTGAATCGATTTCTAAACTTCATGATTAGGTGGGTCTTTAAAGCTCAGCGCTCGATCTGTTTGTCTTTAAAATTTAAAGCAATTTCTAATAAACATGAGTTAGGTTCTCGAACAATTAAACTAAAATGTCGTAATTAAAACTCAAGTTAATTTTTAGACATTCACGATTTAACTTTCACTTTGGTGATGAGTGAAATCTGAAGTATTTGATGATGTGGAATAAAGCGAATGGAAGGATACATGCTCCAAAGCATTTGGAAGTACATCTGGTATGGCTGCCATAGCTGGATAATAGGAGGATATGAGTTATTTTCGGAATAATTTCAGGTGGGTGTTACTATATATGTGGACCATTTAAACCCTCGGAATCGCACCACCATCGCTTAGTTATGATGAAATATAAAGGATATCTTTAACCGCTAATAATTAGAGATTCATCAGCTGTGAATTGACGATTACATTAAATACAGGATTTGAGCACCACTTGTCTGGGATGTTTCTGTGTTTGTGATGTTCTCTCGGTTGAGTCTGCATTTTCCTCGTCGCCACTGATGTCTTCAAATGGAGGAAACCAGGGGGCTGCTATGAGCTTCGTCCGGTTCGCGATGCAAGTTATTAAATCTGAAGTAGCTGAGTTATATGTCTGGTTCTCTCAATACTCCATACATTTAATGCAGAAGATACCCCTGATACTTGTATTTCGGACTCGGATACCACGACTTGCCTTTTTCCAACCCACATCTACACCAAAAGACTAGACTTGCAGGAGGGTCTTTCTGTTAAGAAAACCGACCCGAGACGAGTGAACATTTTTTTAAGTGTATCCATTTTTAAATCAATTTTTTCATGGTGATCATTATTAAGAATGAAGTCATCAAGTAGACACAACAAGTGTACAAAAATTATCATGAAGGACTATTTGACACAATCAAGTGCAATATTTTACTAATACAGCTAATCGTTACAAAATGCACTTTGGATTATGATTGCTCTTGAATTAAATTAATGCATAGCTAGTTTTCAAAATTACACTTTTCGGAGATTGATACACTTCCTTACAGTGGTCTTACTGAATAACTGTATTTCTTAGGGTCTTTGAGTCCGCAACACATCTCAGTTTGTTAGTAGCCACTTTGTAATTTACCGTCTGTTGTTGGCGTTGGTTGGGGTATCTTCTTTCTCGTAGTTTTTGCCCATCGGCTTTATCTATTTGTTTATTTTTGAATCCGGATAGGCTGAGAATATCAAAATGCATTGTAGTGGCTGTATTAATCTTAGACACACGTCACTTGAGTAGTTGGCTGAAGTGTCTTATCCATTTATCGTCCTCCACAACTACCCTACATAGCACCGCCCCTTGCTTCCTCGTCACATTCCCGTGCATACGTTTTTCATGTTGAGGCCTATAATCACGATCAAATACTGGAATCTTAACGGCCCTTACTTGCGAAAACAACTTTTTCACCATGAATTTACTGATAAGTGTTATTCCCGTAGATTGAAGAAGTAAGGAGGGGTGTCATTTTATTCTCTGTCGAATGGGGCATTTCCGCGATTGAGCTAACTTCATTGTGTTGGGCTCTAGTGATCTCCAGAATCCGGTCAGTACATAAAGCCTGTTCGTCCACCTGGTTATTAGGAATGGTCAGTAAAACTGCCTGTATTTGTTACGGCAGCTTTGACAGGTAAAGTTGATTGTAAAATCCCTCGTCACTAGTGCGTCGACTAAACATTGACAGCATTTCTGCTGCCGAACCGCCACCAGGCTAAATGCTGTAGAACAACTCGTCTAGATGTTGCTTGTCTGATGATTATCCGCGTTTGAGAATGGGCTTTCTAAGCTGATCGAAAGGCCTAGGGCAGCCTAAGCTGTAAAGGAAAAAGGTGGAGTACCCATTCAGTCCTCATCGAAGAGGCCTTATGACTTCAATGAATTAAAGTCGTGGGTCTATCACGCAGGGTTAAGAAAATCGGCTTCTGCGTATCGAAAACTAGCCTCTACGCTGTCCGGCAATGAAGGGATAAGTCAAAAGTCTTGACTCTTGAGGGGTTTCGCCACTAACAAGCTTTGGCGTTTAGTCAGTAATAATAAAAATGAAAATATATGCGAATATAAAAAGTACAGTGCAAAAGTGCAAGTAAACGTTTGGGTATGCAAAAATACTTTATAAAATCTACAAACATTAACTAACTCACAGGTTTGATTATGACCAGATTATGTCTTGACCTAGTGTCTTCCATTATTCGTGCCACTGAAACAAACGTTGTCAGACCCAGTGGCGAGAGGCTGAACTACCAGTTATTCGGGGCGGGGATTATTTACCGATGCACCTTTAATTCAAAAACTGAGGCCCACAACCTAAACTTAACTTTACTGTCTTCAAAGTTTTGGTAGGTCTACGGTTTTTCAGTTTCTGATTTTTATTCATACCTCTTGAGAACGACGTGTGGGATGTCAGGGATTAGTCAGGTGATGCTTTTTTATCACATACTTATTGAGTACTTAACTATAATTTGTACTAATACACCTAATTGTCTCTCCTGAAATGATATTTTATCTGAAATAAGTAATCGTTGGGCAGATGGTAGTGATATTATACACTTAGTTCAAATCCGCAACATGGCCTACTTTATACAAGTTCCCAGGGAGATTTCCCTCTACTTAAGATAGAAAATGGGTTTACTGGCACTTAATACAATCTAAATCTGGATCACGTTAATCAGTAGCATGCTGTTTTGGAAAGCATTATATCAACAACCATAATTTTCCATGTATGTCACACTTCAAGTAACCAAATCAAGCAAGCTTGTTGGATTTACGGAGTTAAATTTTACTGACAAGAAAATCGAAATTTATTACGCCTTTCTTAAATTCGGCAATTTAATGTGCAACAGATGTATAAACAATGATTTAGAAAAACTGAAAGGCTTTGTAGAGAGTTCATTAAAGCTATTTTTTAGGGAGGGGTGCATGCTGAAAAAAGTATTATGAATGATAAGGACATCAGGTATAACCGTTTTGATATAAAAATCAAAATCAGGGGATTAACTCATACACAAGAGAACATAAAATTCTACAAAAGCAAGTATATGGATAGCAATAACATTCACAATACACATGTTTTCACTTCAGAGTATAATCAGCTTTCCATTTCTCTTCGGATCGTGTTTCCGTGATTCTTTTGAGAGGAGATACCTACGTAAAGGTCTGTTGGGTTAAGCAGTTTCCAGGATACAAAAGTTGACTACACCCATAAATCATATCATTAGCCTGCTCATTCAGTCAATTTGCTTGAAACGTTAATGCGTTGTCAGGGCTATACCGTCTAAGTAAAATTTCCTAACGTTGGTAAATTTTTGAACAGTTTATATTTTCTTTATGCACATCCTCATAATAAAGTCCTTTACGTTTTTATTTAAAAGAACCGGGTTTCTCACACAGTCATTCAACATTTCAACATTTACCTCCAACGTAAGTACATGTTGTTGCCCATACATTATACCACCCATATGATTTTTACAGACAAAGTGTAGCTACGGAAGGAAACACTTAGATTCGTTGCAGACATAACACTTAGTAAATCACATTGTATACAAATAACAAGGAGACTACTCCAATTGACACTTTAAGTCACCAAAGTTGTCAAATAAACCGTTTGGGTCGTCTGTTTACACCACCCAGCTCTCATTCATCTCATTTTCTTCATTTTTCGTACTGAGTGACGACAGCCGCGTTGTCCAGGAACTTTACGAACCATGACGCTTTTCGAAATGGTCTTATTACTTATAGCATACACTCCCTGTAAACAATGATGGTTTGTTGATTGCATTGGTTAACGTTGATTCGGGAAAGCCTCCATGTACGGAAATTAGCCCCGCTGCTGAAGGAAGCGTATGTATTTAAGAAACTTGACAAATATATGTTTATTTTTCGTTTCGCATCCAAGATACTTGAAGTGTCGTACTTGTTATTCTACTCAGATAAAATTGTTTTCTGTGAACCTTTCTTTTGGGACCAAATAAACTTTCACCTTTGTTTCCTTCAAAACCAAAATATTTCGCCGAAATATTCCAAAAGGAACTGAAATAAGCCAAATGCAACAACTGATCAACATCGCGATCGGCGGCCAACATTGTCAATGGGTTTGTTTGAAATCCTCTCTCTCGTACAGCTTTCAGACTCAGCGAGACCAAACTCATAAACTATTTCTGACTTCATCTTCGAACATACTGGGGAGAATAGTCAAATCGTTTGTTCCTCGGGATATACGTCAATGTTGCACGACGATATTTTTTTATCGTTAAGAAGTATAGTATTGCATGTAAGAATTTCAAATCCAAAGGGTACACACATTAGTGACAATGGGGTAAATCTTAAAACACTATTCCACAGTACCTGCATTTGTTAAGTAGACATCAAGACCTGCTATGAAAAATTTAGATCAATCAACAAGCTCATTAGCGCTTTCACATTGAAGGGTGTCCTTCATGGTTTCATTTGGTACTAAATGTTATAGGTAGTATGTTAGTGTTATAATGGTTATGAACGATATGGTACCAATTCCCATCTGACTCTCCTCACTACACTAGATGAAATATTGGTTTATCTAGACAAGGTAAACAGGATTTATGGTCCTGTTTAATTAACTTATTAGTCGTTCGTCTTTGAAAAAAATTAAAGAGATTAATATCCATTATACGGTAACAACAATGTGTAGGAGCCCCTTCGAAATTCAGTTCCACACGCATTGACAAGGTTTAAACAATACTGCAGACAACCTGCGTTTTAGAAAGAACCCTAAACTGAGTAGGCTTTATGTTCTGAGGAAAGCTTATCGGAGGACACACCTGCCATGTGAGGAGAGATGACGCTTTAGCACTTTTATGTAGCAAAATGGCTATACTTAATGTTTGCAGCAGTACTGCCACCGACAACATTTCGCACCTACTAGGAAATAGTGAAAAGATATTGAATGTGAATCTGACCAAGTATTCCTGAATAAACAGGACTCTGCACCTTACTTCAGGTCTCAATATCACTTTCGTATTAGAGAGTTCGATAATATAGCCTTCATACAGTAAGTTACATACGAAGAATATGAAGAGGGTAAGTCTAAGGATGGAGCCCTGTAAAACTGATTAGTATTTTGGATTATCAACAGAGTAAACAAAGCGGACCCTGGCCATAAAGTTGTTGCCTCCTCAACAGCCCTTACATAAGTGTGATCTGGAAGTGATGAAGTTACAAATGTAGAAAACATCAATAATATTTCGCACTCACTAAGGACAGCTCAAAACAGCAATTTGCTACATATCACCGGTCGAGCAAACAACGATTGACGAAGAGTTTTGTGAAATTAATAAATATACCTCCAGAGACGTAAATCTAGCTAAAATCATTTTATGTATAAACTAATTGGCAATTATGGGTTAATTACACGAAAACAGAAAGAAAATACTTTCGTTGTTTTGCGGTACATATAACATAGAAGTTATGACTAGAGTAACAGGGATTCAAACATAGCATTATTGATTTTTTCACGAATGATGTAAAATGTAATTTATTACTTGTTGAATAGCCTTATTGTGATTAGGTGTGCATCGTTGGTGTTGATCTATGCTGATGATGTAAAAATATAGAGGGCCATACACTACGACGGGGATATGAAAACACTAAGACAAGAACTGTTTCAGCACGAACACTGGTCACAAGTAAATGGCGTGCGACTTTACAAGAAGAAATGTCATGTTATGTGCTTCCAAACTCAAGAGGAGAGGAAACGACATTACTATCTCAGTGGTGATCTCCACCCCGTCACCTTGACAGAAAGATACGTAGGCCCCACTCAGATTAACCCACGCAACACCAGCGACAACTATCAGGAGGATACTGTTAAGGCCTATGGAACACTGAATCTCGTCTGTAAGCAGTTAGGGATGATCACTTCTAAACTTTCCTTGTCGCCCAACGTGACTTTCGTCCCACCATATTCCGAAGTATGTAACGCTGTGGCTTTTTCTCCTCAAATAGGATGAAAACCTGTTAGAAAAGGCGCAAAGACAAGTTATGAATTGGGTCACAGTACTCAACCCAAGGCCATGCAAGAGCCGACCACATTCCCGCATTTTATTATCGCTCAGCTGCAGAATGGACGAGTGGTGACCTATTAATGGTCTACAAAATTCTACACATCCCAGCCTACCTACTCAAGGTGGTACAACCTCGGATCAACTAAGCAACCCCAACAGGATAGTACACAAAAGAGGAACCACTCGGATCCGTTCATATGTCCTCTTACTGGAGGTCTGCTTGACTTGACGCGTTCTCCCGACAGCCGTGACCCCAGCTAACTCACTAGACTCCATTAAGCGGTTGGGCGGATAAGGATGTAAACACAGTATTCATTTTACTTCTCGTAGTAAAATCCGGAGACGCTTCTGACTTGCTTTCACGTTGCACACTTACTGTCTATCACTACAGCATATACTACTACCATCAGTTCACCTACTTCAACTACTCATGTTTCCACTAAAACTTATGCTTTTTTTATCACCCTAATTCCTCTATCTCTCGTTTTGTATTTTACCTTTTATTCTCATATTACCTAACTGACCTTCCAGTAAGGTATAACTGCTGATTCGTGCTAACTCATAACTACGAAATATACACTTAACCATCCATTTTCAAGTAATACCAACTTCCATAAGCCAACTACCACAACAGGAAGGCATTGTTCAGTCGAGTAACTGAAGTCACACACTAGATACTACGAAGAATCCTTACCCTTACCTCAACATGAAGACGCGAGTAGAAAGAAACCAACTGTTTTAAACTAGTTTATTAAACAGATACTGGATATTGGAAGCGCGCTTGGTTTTCAAGGTCTCCTTGGCCGCCAATGAGTTCTATTTCTGTCTGAGAACTGCGTAGTTCTTTCTTCAATAAATTGGGTCATTTCGTCTTTAAATATGAAAGTAAAAAAATCTAAAGCATCAGACTTGGTTGATTCACTGAAGCATCTTAAAATGTGAGTTGGACAGCCAATCTTTTATTATTGATGACGCATGTAACGAGTCATAATGAAGCTGTCCATCCCAATCACGATATCTGTATTTTTGGGATTCAACTGGCTTTTACAATTTATTACCATTAATATAATAGGTTTTACTGTAGATTTTGGATTTACAACACACTTCTCTTTGAAGTGGCCCTAACCTAGATTGTCAGGCTGCATCTTATTGTGGTTGTGCCTTTGTATATGTTCAAATGTAATGCAGTGGAATTTCGTTATCAGAAGTGTTGTACCTCACTCAGTTCCCACTTCGGCCTCGTTAATCACACAAAGCTCCTACTTATAAAAGTCTTATTAAAAAGTTATCATCAGATCGACTCGTCACTGCGATGTTAATGCGTTAGCCAACGGCTTTTTCTGAGTTATATCAAAACTTTTAAACGTTAACCTAGAAACTGTTCATTTCCCTTTGAGTATCTCTATGAACAATCTGTTTAGGTTTAAAGTTTAACGGTGTCTGGAAGTTAATCACCTGTTTTTGTCTCTTGCTAGAATGTATGCATAATATTAGAAACTGGATTGCTACAAGACTTTACTGATAGTGTTTGTGAGCCACGGTAGCAATTCTGGGCTACCTAGCTTTAGTCTGTGTGATCATTGTGACCAGCATTCGGAGATATTAGCTGACATGTTTCGGAGCTAGCCTCAGTGGATTTTTATGTTGTTTATTCTGCCTGTTAGTTCTTGTCATTTAATCTTTTTCGTTGTCACTGGCCCTTGGCTGATATTTACCTGTACCAGTTTCTATGTTATTTACGACTGACTGATTAGAATATCGGCATACCCAATTTGAAAATATCATGAAACTTTTTCTAAGTGAGTTTTAAGTGCTTAGTTTGCGTTAGGGTTTTCACATGCTTTGCTATTACACATCTTTATAAATAGATGCCATTAAATTACTGACAAAAACACTATTCCAAATATTTAAATTTGAATATATTGTGACCCTAATAAATTTATGTTGTATGTTGCTTTCACAGGACTTCTGCCATTTTGTATTCATTTTTTCATATTCTCCGTTTAGTAGCGATCGCCGATTTCGTCCTCAACTAAAGGCATTTACACTCCATGCACTCGCTTCTCTTAATGAAGTATCCTCGAAGTGTAGATGTAATTTTCGCATGACACGGTCAGCTTTGTCGGCAGCAGTCGTAAGTTATGGTTTTCGATGTTGCAAAGCATGCGAATATTGTCGAGTTCTGAGAAAAGTTGGCATGGAAGGTGAAGTAATTGATAACAATTCAGATCAAGTAAGGAATTTGTATCCCTGTTTGTCATTGGAACATTCACATGCAAACTGTACAGAAAATGCACAATCCCTCTTAGAACCGCCTATTTTATCTACTGGGAAATCGTCTGGCTGCCCCTGTACGACACTCCCTTCTAGACGTTGCCATTCCAATTTTCGAGCTGCAGGATGTGATCTATATCCTTTACAAGTTTCCTGTTTCGAACCTAGCCATTTACATCGGTCCTATGGTAATGAGTTAAGTGAAATTGAACAGGATCCTAATTCAGTTACTCAAAGTCCTTACAACACAACAAATACGTTGCACAGTGACCATCCCTTATGTTGCTGCCATGTCATTGGGTTTCATTTACCTCATCATTTGCGTCTTTATCGTCGACTGTACGGCCTTATTGATCATCCCTGTGTTAGTTTACATTATCCTTGTAAACATCGTGCACATACACGCACCACACTACCTAGCGGCTGCTCTACTGGAGCGGCTACTTCTTTCCGTCGATCTTTGTCATCAAGGCATCGCCATGCGATTAATCCAGCTTCAGTCTACCGGTTTAGCATCGATTCTCGGACTGCATCATGTTCCAAATCTTTGGATACTGAATGCGACTCAGGACTAACGGATATATCTCCTGGATCTAATTATTGTAGTATTCACCAACATACGGCAATGCTACCATGTTTACAACAAAGTGTGGCTAAATACAGAAGTCAACCTACTGAAAATCGTCTTGTCGGAACCCAACGCTGCCGCAGAAATTCTGATCCCGAAAGTTGGCAACAATTCCGAAATTTACAAGATAGTGGACCTCTATCTAGTAACGTGAATGAAAATTCCGATTTGGATGCTTCTGACGACAATAGGTTTTGTCAGACCGAAGAAGTATCATGCAACTCTCACAATGAGCAAACAGATATTGTATCCGTTCGACGTGAAACGTTTACGAACCGAGAAATCAAAGTTTTAGGGCAAGTTTAAATGTTCCGAATGTTATTTGCTTTCATTTTTCTATGTTTGTCGAGTATTTGTCAAACATTTTACGAATAGTATTTTATTATGATTATGATTACATGCATTTAGAATCCTAGCATTAGATTATAATCTTTAATGAACAACTAGTGATAAATTTCATAAACCTGAATCTAATAGTAGAAAAATATATTGATCAAGTGGTTTCAATAAATCCAGTATGCTCAGGCTTCGTGACGAGTGTGTTGCTTTTAGACTACTTGATAGGCATTCATCGCTCCACATTTTCAACATGTCAATTGGTGGTCAGAATAGAAGTGGTGTCCATATGGTTTCCAATCGTCTTATAAATAAGATCAGTCAATAATATACACAAATTTCTTATTGAGCAGTCCCATGATACTTCTTAGAGTAATAGTATCGTACTTTGTCTAGTAATGCCAGAGACTATTGGGGTCACTAATTTCATATATGTATATATATAACCGAAGTAGGAAAGTGAGATTTGAACTTGGAATTTAGTGGATGAATGTTGAACACCTTAACGATTGAGCCCCCACTCCATTTCACTGTCCACCATAATAGACTTGTTATAGAACATTATAGTTTGGGTTCAAGGGAGGAAGTCGTACTTCCGACTGTCCAGAGATGTGACAAAGTAAGGTGGTTTCTTCAGACAGTCATCGAAGCAGCTATGCTACTTTCTCACAAATGAGGGGTGGGGTTAGCGTAGGTGTGCCCCAAAACAGCACATTTCACTTTACAGATTGGGTTAGTTTGGTTCTAAAGACCGGGAAACGTGACGTCAGTGCCCAAGAGGTAACTGCTTAAAGCCGATCACAC
This sequence comes from Schistosoma mekongi, assembly GCA_034768735.1. NCBI lineage: Eukaryota > Metazoa > Platyhelminthes > Trematoda > Strigeidida > Schistosomatidae > Schistosoma > Schistosoma mekongi. Next base: position 48,368,532 of record CM068305.1, on the reverse strand, counting down.
ATGACCCTTTCGAGAGAGGTTTTTGTCGTGTTAGCTCCGTACTTTTTAAGGCCTTACTACTAGAGGCGAAGATCCATGAGATGTGTTCAGTTTTAGGGTCGACCTTTTCTAACTCTACCCCTCACTTATGGGAAGGCAACAATACTTTAATACTAGTTGTCCGAATGAAATACTATTGCCGTCACACTTCTGTACAGTCAGCAGTACGACTTCGCTCTCTGACAGTATGTTTATTAGTCTTTGTCTTACCACTCTTTAACCAACCTGCCTGGTACAATAAGACCTTAAGGAACGATTATTTCAGCCAGTATAGTCCAACTAATTCATCACGATAGGCAGGCTAAATCACCACGTCAAGGCAGCAACAATTGTCAGGATCAGTTCATGGAGTTTTTGACTATTGGTCTGAGCCTTGTTGGTAAATTTAATCTACTTGGTTGGAGTCCGCGTGATAGTCGTGATCACTGGCTAGAGACAGTGGGTGACATGGCCGGAAATCGGTCACAGTGCCGTAAATGTATTTACTCTTTAAGCTCCTCTCGATACTAAGTGCCAATGTTCTTTCGTACATACGTTTGCTTCATTCCTTCCTGTTAAATCATATTTTTGAGTTAATATTATATATTTGATCTCGTCGTGCTGTGATATGGCAGTTTAGATAGACATACAAGTGCATAAGTTGGGTTCTAAGTTGCCATGACTGACTCCATGGATTTCCGTTTTTGGAGGTAAGGCCTTATCAGTTATGGAGCTCACACTGCAGAAACCACCCTTAAACTGGCCGTGTAACCTATATCATGTGCTGGTCCTTTGGGCACTGGAGTCAAGCTCCAGCTTCATTAAGACTCAACCTAACCCGATTTTCTTTACAGGTAGATACCTCATGAAGAACCCTTCCACAATGTGAGCAACCGTAAAGTGACAACCGCCCTAATACCTCTAGCAGCACTCAAGACCACAGTCTTAATAATAAAATCCCTTCTTCAGCTCCTAAATATTTTTTTTTACTTCGATTATCACCCTTAGATTTCTGCCTTCAGCCTTTCTCCACGTTTACCATCAGTACCAACGATTCGAGTTCAGGAAAGATTATTTCAGGTTAACTAAAACCACGAACCAAACTGCATATCTGAACCCTCAATGTATGAGTCACATCGAGCAGCAGGTCTCCCTGGCTAAAGTCATAGAATCTCATCTTATAGATTTATGGTGTGTCTCCGAAACACACGGGTTCCTAGCGTGGTCATTTACTTGACGTCACCTCATATTCCAAGACGGAGTGGCCGATACTATCAATTCTATTTCACTCGCAATACAATATTTGCAGCTACTCTCAACCTTGCCTTAATCTGTTACACAGACACAATCCGATAGAACGATCAAGGACCAGATAGGTTAAGTGCAAGCATTTTTTACAGCATTACCGAGTGACGAATCACTTACTAAGTGAAATGGTAAATATGTAAGTCACAGTTATTCATCCATTAAATTGTGATTCATCATTTCTGTACCTACGCGTACATTGACCAATCACCATACACGTAGGCCAGATGTATCACTTATCTGAAATAGTGAGCCGAAGCGATGTACCTTCTCTTCGTCCTTATGTGTATATATGTATAAAATAGAACCTGGTACAAATATTGATCGGTCCATTTTAGTACACCTCAACAGCACAGCTATATTAACACCAAGTTATCAGAAGCAACAATTACGTCAACGAGAATTAAAAGAGTGGACATATATAATGTGGTATAGGGAGAAAGAATTAGCTCGTAGATAGTAAGATGTGAAATAATTTTAAGTTCACGATTTAAGGGAGGACAAAGAGTGAATACGCCTGTTCCTCTGTGGCCAATTCTAAGCCATGTCACCCAAAGTCTCCAACCATTAGTTGACGTTCGCGGAGACCCCAACCATGTAATTTCCATTTACCAACATAGCTCAAACTAGGAGTCAGTGACTTCGTGAACTAATATCACATTTTAGTTTGCCTGTCACTAGCTTTCCTTCATCCTTCTCCAATATCAGTCATCATCATACGTCGAGGTGGGTGGTGATTCAGAATACGTGACACATCTCAACCACTTTAATCGATGAAGATTTACAACCCCATCTACTTATTTATCATCTTTCCTTATGCTCGATGTCTAACTTCATTACTACTTACCCAGTGATCCCAGTTAACGCGAGCTATGTTTCGAAGAAATCGATGTTCATATACCGATAACCTATGAGTGTCGTCTACTCTTAATGGCCACGTTTTATATCCACACAATAAGACGGAACGGACTGTTTCACAATATGCTTGTCCTTTTGTTGAGATGGACATCCCGCCTACTCCATAGGTAATGTAAGTTAGCGAAAGCCAAAGAAACTTTTTGAATTCGTATTGACATTTCGTCAGACTCAACCCATCAGAGTTGGGTTGATCAAACTTTCGAGATGAGTGAAATGGTCAACGCTCTCGACTTCACTCCCTACCATTATCTGGCGACTTGGCAGCAACTTCTTGAGAACCAGCTAGTATAGGTATAACGCTAAGTATGAAAGCGGAACAAGAACTTATTGAATTGATCTCTGTCGACAACCACCTATTTCCTGCTCAATTAGTTGGTTTCTTAAAAACTCGAAATTGTAGTGACATACATCGATACCCTTTCGTCATGTCTACCTACGCTCCAATTGCCTGCAGCTCAAATAAAGTGAATGACAAATTTTGCAGAAATGTTTCCCGGCTCCTTTAGAAGGTCGAACATTCATATTTAGTGCCCTTAGTAAGTGATTTTATTGGCTAAGTTGGCATGTCAATCCAAACTGAAAAACACTGGTGGGTTTTTTGAATTTCAGCTTGATTTGACTCAATAGAAGACTGTCGCTCCTCCTGGAGTACATGTTTAAGCTCTGATTATTCTCGAGTACGAGCATATATTTACTCGTGTCTTAATGAAAATACGTAAATCACATCAGGAACGCCTATTAAAATCCATTTCGATGATGAGTGAGTTCCTTGAACAACTGATAACTAACTTAGGCAATTATAAGAACGAGACTCATCTGGATGTATCTTAGGAAAATATCCAAACAACTGTTGGAAAAGCAGTGACATCTAGTAGTGACTTTAACTAAAATGTTAATAAAAATTAGTGGATTTCAGCGAGGTCTGTTGAATTGATGGATTCTCATAAACATGTTCCATCAGGCTCCGAACACGAAAATCGAAGGCAATTCAGATCTAGGCTGACTTTGAAGAACGTCCATAAGCAGCGGTCAAACCAAAGCACGGGACTAATCCATGAAGTCGCTGACTTCTGGTCTTGACACTATGGTCAGCCTTGCCCAATCCAGCTACAATGTTTGGAACATTTGTTCCTTGAAATTCTACTGTTTCACACTTGTCTGTAGGACTAAGGCCAACCTATCTAAAATCCAAGAGCCAAATCTTACTGTAAGGTTTTTCCCAATGATAACCATCCTCATCGTTGATCATTTTCATTACAGGAGACGTGCTTGGAAAGGTTGCTTATAAAAGTAGTGCACATCACCTATCCTTCGAATTTTTCCTGTAGTCGTTAAGGCCTAAAAAGTACAAAAATGGTTCATTAAAAATTAGTCACAAAAAGGCATTGTGTAACCAGCCTCTAGCAGTTGTCTCTCCAGCATTACATCCATACTTAATGTATGAAGATCATTTTTAAACCAATTTTCTTCCACAGGTGCGTCAAAAATATTTTTCTGTTGTATGGAAAACCTAAAATTGACAATTATCTACGTAACCTTGGCATCAGTGAAGCTCTTATTTTATGATATGTATATAGTGTATGGTTTTGCTGAATGTGCACTAATGCTGAATAAATAGTATAAACTGTTGATGCTTTAAGTCTCTCTTATTTTACATATTCAGGTGTAACTTTCAGTATAACGCAACCAATCATCAGTCTGTCAACAAACTCCCTCATCCAATCGTAGATAGTAATGTCAATGAAAACAATCTTCGTTATGGGTATGTTTTATCAAATACACAGTATGATCAGTCGTTCACTACGAAAACCACAACTAATTTTCCTGCATCTAATATCTCAAATTCTGCTTTTACTTCAGCTAATGAAAATTCCAATTTTCGTCAGATGAAATTTTCACAAAGTAGTGATATTTTATCACACCCGGAAAATTCAACTGTTTTACATAGCTCCTCAAACTCACAACAACAACAGTTCCATTTTCGACCTTCTCTTTTATCATCAACTGAACATGGTGAGCCTGAATCATCAATCATGTATACATCAGATACATGTTTCTCACTGCATTATAACAAATTGAATAACGTGAGTTCATCAGTTATCATACGCGGGCCACACACAGAGACCCAAAATCGTTCTGGAATAATGTGTGATCCATTATTATGGTCTAATAGTGCCAGTGTTGATTCTTCACTAAAACAACAACCGTTCGTAGAATCTGATCTTAAAATGAAGACCAATATTGTTCACTGTTCTAATGATGTAGATTATTTACCGGGTTCTGATGTGAATAATCATGTTAATAATAATAAGCCCCAACTGGTTTCGGATGTTTCTGTTAATGAATTGGCTTCGTATATGGAACATATGGTTCATATTCCAGGCAAAATGTCTGAAATGGCTCAACGAATGTATCTGTAACTTTTGTAGCGTTAATAAATTTACTGAAGACGGATTACCGTTATTGCAGTTTCCTTGCATCAGGATATATTGTGTAAGAAAGCATCCTTTTTCATCAACTTTCTTATACACAAGTATTTTGAAGCATAAATTATTACTATACTCCAATTAACAACGTTTGTCGTTTGCAATTTTCTCATATAGCAACTATATTGTGATATGTTATCATTTATTTTGTTATATTTCTGTGCAGTTATTGTCATTTCAATGGAAAAACATTTCGGTTCCACTTCTTTTCGATGAAACTCTTGTGATGACGATTTCCGAGTGAGGTGATCCATATAAAATCACCACTACATGTTCTATGCTTTTCTCATATGCATAGTTGTGTACATGAATTGTACAAAGATTAACTTATGGTCTAATGATAATAATAATGAATGATACCTGTGCCCATATGATTTAATCCAATCTCAGATTGCATTACTATATTTTTAATTGTACGTGCTTCTTGCTTTATCAGTACTCCGTCCCCAATTACGTTTCTTTAGAAAAATATCGGCTTTTATCGGCATCAGTCCTAACCTGTGTGTGCATGTATCATTTACTCCGAGGACTAACATACACGCATATACTATAGCTTTTGCCTCGTTTTAAAATGAACTGTATAATATTTCAACATTTAATTTTGTCATCTACTTCCATTTCAATATTAATTTTAGGGGAAATTCGTGTAATCTCTCTGGTGTAACCGCCGTTCTTGTTGTTATTGTTGCTACCGTCGTCTTAATCATGGCGAAAAAGCATTTAACTATTTGGTTTGCTTAGTATTTTTCACTTAACAGTACTCTCCATTTATTAAGTTTTTATACACTCAGTTTCTATTTCCTATCTTGTCTCTGTGTTTTACCATATGTTTAGAGATTCATTTACTTCACTTTTTGACATTCACAAATTGATAAATATAAGGAAAGAAAATCAAGCACTAGCTTAAAGACAGATTGAGTACTCTTTTTAAAGGTTCTTAACATACATATTGTTATTTATTATTAATGAGTAAATGTATCGTCAAAGTACTTGTTACTATGATTGCCATCAATTTGTGTTTCGTTATGACTTATTTTTTAGTCTTCGTTATTCACTTTATTTTTCTTCTGGAAATCATTCATCTCTTTTTTTGCGACATTACAAGAATAGCCAACATCTACCATCAGGTTAAATGAATAATGACATCAAATAGTCAACTCTTTCTAGTTTATTATTTTATCAATTTTAAATGCCAAGCATTTAAAAAAAATGTGTTTACTTGTTTTGTTTATTTCCTACAACCTTTGTTTTTCCCCGTATATCGATATTCCTATCGCAGACATATTTCTCCTATATATATATATATATATATATATATATATATATATATATATATATATATATATATATATATATATATATATATATATATATATATATATATATATATATATAATTTTGTTTTCACTAAATTAATTTATTATTATTTAAAAGTGACAAGATGTTATAAAATGTATTTACGTGTATACATCAGTATTGTCTACTGAGTTGTATTCAGTAATAAAAGGTGGGATGGGTGGACGGTGATATTTTATGGCGAAACAAACCATTTAGATAGTATGGAAATCTAGATAACAACAAATTATGCTGTCAAACTAACCATATTGAAGATTGCTAATCATCGATTCTTCTATGATACTTAAAATTCAATATCGAATAACTAAAGCTCTGTATAAAATATCGTGAAGTGTACAGTTTTGGATATCTGGTATGTTGCTAAGCTGTTTGGATGTGTTTATTCAAGCGTCCGAATTCTTGTTCGAATGAATTTTAATTATATTTAGGTTACCCGACAACATTTCATAGATTCAGATTCGAATTCTGCTGAGTTGGCTACAAATTTTTCTGCCTTATATTTAAGATTGCTTTGTACAAATTAACCCTAATCTTAAATAATCAAAATAATTAGATTTAACCATAAGTGTGTTACAGTAAGCAGACCATTTGGTTTTATCTACATTCCAGATAGTTTTTGTGTCAATGTGAAATGCATGTATATGATTAGTTCAACCAAACACTTCGTCTGAACATTACTTGTAGCTTATGATATTTATTTATTAGTTGTTCACTTCAATAAGACGAGTACATGAGTAATCCTTGTAGTTTCATATCACAGACATTCATGGGTTTAGTAACCAATAAAAACCAGGAATCACTAGACAATTATTTCGCTCTAGTATGCGAGTCTTCATCAATGCCCATCCACGACCCCACTAATGAACGAACATAGGATCTGGTGACCCTGAGGCGAACGGTTAACCCACTGACTGTGGTTTCTGATTTCAGTCAATTCATGATATGGACTGCCATCCATTATCATTGATGATATTTATTTTAGCCTTGACATGGCTAGTATCTCTTGGGCACTGACTGTACTTTATAGGACTACTTCCAAGAAATGCCTAAACTAGGATTAAATTCAATTCATGTTGCATAACTATTAAATCCAGCAATTTCAAAAACCATATTAAGAACATATAAGTAGTCGTTTATTGCTATTTTGTTGTAACCTAACATTATCCGTTTTTCAAATAAGCTCGTTGAAGTACACTTATGTTGTTTTAATGTATTCCCGTTTTCGAATACTTTGTCGAAGTTTTTATTTAGAGATTTTGTAACTCTGAAGAAGGATTTTGAAGGTGTTTTCTCTAGTTTGGTTACGTATCGTTCATTGAGCTTGTACGAAATTTCCTGTGACGCTGATAATGTCTCTTCATGATTAAGAGTACTTTTAAAATATGCTAATTGGACAATTATCTTGTTTCTTACTTTAAATAAATCAATTTACGCATGTTTGTTAAGTGGATCATATTTATTATTTATTTGTAAAGCATGTTCTATACTTTGTCAGCAGTAAAAGATAAACCGTATAAAACCTTGAAACGCCTGAAAAAGCAAGATTATGGATAGTTAAAGCGATACTAAGCATTTTGAAACTATAAGTAGGAAGCCTCGGATTTAAGTCTTCTGCTAGTTGGAACTAATTGGCAAAATGTATCTTCAGTCTTGAAGAAAATGATTCACTATTTAGTGACGGAACTTATGTCACGACTAGAGATCAATAACTTTTGTTTGAATCATTCTCCTAAAGATTAAAAGTAGGCCCTACTGAAGTGTACCAAATATCACGTAACATAGAACTATCGTTTTGTGCTGACTACTTCCAGTCACCTAACAAAAAATTAATGAACTAAATGTCGAGTTACTTATGTTAGTGGTCATATTTCAACGTGATTGATGACATTTGATCAGCTCTAGTGATAATATAGCCGTAAAATTAATTGCTACCCCTTGATCGATTTATAGTACTATCTTACATTACGAGAATAAGACATAGAATTTGTAAGTAACTAATATGCAGGGTTTACAAGGGTTTAATTAATGATTGCTGGGCAGATAAATTATTGAATTTATGTAATAATAGACAATCTGCGTATCGTCACCCAATCTTGTGCGGTTTCTTCTAAAGCCGCTAAGGACGATTGTGTAAAAAATGAAATGAGCCCAGTAACTGAAAGAAGCTTGGTCATAGTTAAATAAATAGTAACTTTATGAGGTTCTCAAAATGTCAGTATTAACTGTTAGGTATCATAAGTAACAGTTATTAACAAATTTTTCTATTATATTGAGATGGTTTTGTACAGAACGAGTATTAAGTTTGACTGCTTGTGCTCGTCACAGATTGATGTTGGTTGGGTATCACTGAAAAACAAAGAGCAATGAACATATGTTTCGTCCTAATATGCAACTCATTAGCAATACGTACCCTCGATTGCGTTAGGGAATCGAACCAACCGATGGTAAACTGTAGTTAACTGACGAGAAATTGGTTCTGCTTAAAATGCTTATTACTTTGTTTTTATCTAGTATTTGGATATAAAACAGTCGACTTTTATTTCATGTACTGACTACATTCGATTAATTAATTCAATAATATTTTCCCTAACAGTAATGGTATACAATTTTTGAAGAAATTCTTCCTTTGTTTAAACATTTTTGAAAACAAAACTTCATATCCATTGTTCAATCAGCCGAATTGCCTTGTTGTTGACCTTGATATATTTCATGCGCATCTATATGTACAGGTCTACATCACGTGATTTGTTTGACAATCAAAAATCAATACATATTGCTAAACAGTATAAATAATAAATAAATTGAACAGTTCGAAATATTCCTCTACAGATTTATATTTGTATTCAATTATAATTAATCTATTTTATTCAAACGGTTTTGTGAACATATTTTAGTTACCATGTGATAATAAAGATAATTTGTAGCTTTGAGAAGCATATTTATTAACTCATTGATTAAGTATTGATAATCTATGTTGCTAGATGATAGAGTTTTGAAGTAAAATCAGTAATTAATGAATAGATGAGGTCAGTGTTTTCTCATATTTGCCTATTTCATTTTATTATAACCGTTTAATTCGGCTGTCAAATGTCTACTTTTAAAGGCTACTTATCTGTCTATAGCTTCATTACAACAGTATAAATTTGATTTATCCGTTCTCTTAGAATAAAAAAAATGTTGAAGTAATAAACAACTATTTTCAACTAGTTCAATTGATCAGTCTCTGTTTCTTTTTTGCTTCGAAATTCAAATACACTAAACAGTTGTGACTTAAATAAAATATTGAGAGAAACTGCTTATAATGTAAACATGGCAAAAGAAACAAAAAAAAATTGCAGTTCATTATATCAATAATGAGTAGAAACAAATTCGTTGAATAAATTGGTGACTATCTGGACTTAATAACTTAATGCATAAATACTGCATTGATATATAAGGTGATGTGTACCGAGTTGTCAACTCACTGTGATTATCAACATATGGGGCGAAGTACATTCATTTGATGATTCTCAAGTAGTATGAAACGTGCTCATTATATTGAGATAATATTTATTTTTAGATGAGTTCATTGATACTCCAGCTGGATTAAACAATATTATTAAACATAATTCATAAAATATACTTGTGTAATAATAATAAACTGAAAAAAAATAGTCTGTCAGTAAATGTATTTTTAAAGTATGATCAACTGTTTAAAATTTACTCTGATTTCACTAACAACTTTCATTCTTGTCATATAGTTACTAACGCAATTTCAAATGTTTTCTCAATATGTATTCATTTGTTTTCACAATATCCTATGAATAATCAATAAATTCAGTAATGAAAAAAATGACTTGAAATAGTTCTGAAAAGACACGTTCTCTCCTTTGACTGTACTCAATGCATAAATATAAGGCAAAGTTTAGCCTTCATTAAAGTTATACTTGTAAGAATTTTGTTTAAACTATTTAATGTTTAATTGGTGCTACATTTCTGTTCTTTGAATATTGAATTATTCAATCTGTTAGGCGTTGTAATCGATCCAAACTTTAAGGTATGATAAAATTTTCTAAGATTTTGTTTTCTTCGGTAAACTTGCTGAAATAATGAATAGCATAAAGTAATGACAGCGATAAATGGTAGCTACGATAATGGAGAAATCGATTATTCATTTTCAGGGTGTACAAAAAACATATTGAGAAAATGCAAATAAATTCGCCGTCATGATAAGCATAAGCTTTGATTATTTTTCCTGTTAATTGATTCAAACGTAATGAATTGAATGTTTAAATTTTAATTCAAGTAAGTTCTTATCGTGTTTGAACAACTTGATAGCATGCCACAAAAACTATAGCTCCTAAACACATGTAAATATGTGTTTATTGTCGAGAATATAACCTTATGCTTTGGTTAGCCAGCACGTAATTTGAACCAGAATCCGGGCATAATTGATAAGTTTATTCTAATAACTTGTTAATATATGAGATATCCAAAGTCTAATTGTTCAGACTCAAATATGCTCTAAAAATGTAATATTAATGTTATTTATTAGTAATAACAATGCATGTCTTTGAAATAATAGAGGTTTGTAGCTGAAGGGGATAATTCCAGTTACATTATGTTATCTGGGCTGGATGGTCCAACTTCAAGACCATCATGATTTTGAATGATCAGAGCAGCGTAAATTATCTAGCCTAGAAAACTCAATCAAGCCAAAATGCTTTCTTTGTTCGAAATGCTCAAAGTGGTCTTCTGTGAGCATCAGAAGTGTTCATATCAACATAGGCGAGTGTTTAAAGTGCGCATATCAACCGATGCGAGTTTTGTAAAAAGTCTCATCAACAGATATGTACAAAAGTGAAAATCAAAAGGCCAGGTAAAGTTATCTGACATGTTGACTAGCTATTCAGATTAGAAGAAAATGGCTTAAGTCTAGTTCAAGCGAAATTTAGTTATCTTTAAATTACTTGAGAACATTATAGATATCTTAAACCAGAAAACCGATTTAACTATGCAGTGAAATTAATCTGACCGAATATAAACTTTAAGGAAATCTATGTAACATTGCACACTTAAATGTGGATCGCGATAGGCTTTAGTTGTCCGGCAAGTTGCTATCCTTTGAGAAACTACTGAGCCTAGAATGTTTAAGTTCGAGTTCTTGGGAATTATAATTAAATTTGAATTATTTATCAAAATATCGGTCAATTAAGGCCACCATGAAATGTGAAATGTAGAGTTTTTACAAAGCGGCCAACTGCACACAATTATGTTTTAGATACAGATAATATAAATGTTGGATAAGTAATCAACATAATAATAGACAGAACAGCTTCATTAAATGAAATAACGAATAAATCCGTAGGTATGACACCTGCCGGTGTGTCAGATACTGTAACAGCCAAGCCTCCACCTGTAAATCAAATAGAGCTGACAATTCAATGTATATAACATAACCTTTTAGTGCCCTTAAGTAATCCGATTTCTGAATTTAAAGAAACTTTGTGGCAAGAATGTAATTCTATACTATATTGGGCTCGATAGCGAGCGAATGTCGATATTTTTCGCAACAAGGAATCTGGGGTTGTTGGGATGGTATCCTCAATAATATACTGAAGGAAAACTAAGAAACATTTTTGTCTTTATTTATTCATATCTCAAAAATTCAGGTTATGTAATTTAATATAATTATTTTGTTGGTTTATGTTCTAATGAACAACAGAGTACAAATTTGTGTGTGCATATCCTTAACGAATTAAACAAACTAGGTTTAACTAATTTCCACTAAATATCATGTTTGGTTAAAAATATTTGGATTTATTAGCCTATTCAAGTTCGGTACAACGAGGTTGTTTGTTATACCAGAGACAATATATTTAAAAGAGACTCCATCAAGCAGCATATTTTCAACAAAGTTACAGGGAAGATGAGTATTCTATTTTGTGGGTTCGTCAGTTGGTTGCAATACCTTTTGTTTTATTGCATATGTCATAATCACTGTTCTACTTAAAAAAAGTAAAGATCAAAATACTAGCAAGTTACTTTAATACCTGGGTCGAGAAACCTAAAGGAAGCGAAAGTCGTAGCGATCTAACTTCAAAATTTTGCCTCAATACCGTATTATTAAATTAATCTTTTGATGTTGCCCTTGATTATTCTTGATTTAGTCAGTTAATATGTTAGCGTTATTAACTTTACTACAGTGTTTATTCGGCTTTCAATAAATGCGCGTATTTATTTCCACTAGCTCTTGGTTTTCGTCTTTATGAGTGTGCCCCTATTGAAGGATACAATTAAATGTTCGGCTACCAAGTAGAGTCCAGTGTTATATTTGTCTAATCCTGTTTAGTATTCTTACATTGAGTGCACCATTGTTTGTTAGTAAATTATTAAAAGTAATCGGCAAGAAACTACCGGCCTTAGTTTTGTGCGTTCAGCCACTAATCAGTAAGGCGTAATCCTTATCTCTTGGGAAATGATGTTCTCTACATATAGTGCATGCGGTATCGAATCATTTTGACTTATGGTCACATTTCAGTTACTTATTAATATTCAATTGATAAAAATTACACTGGTTACTATTCAGTGTTTAATCAACGTGAATATCTCAGTCCTACAGAACCTCAATCAGGTTGCGAATTGCTCCATGGTAGTGTCTTGAACTTTGAACCTAAATGTTACATGTCCTGATTAAACAGAAAGAAAACTAGTACGAAAACTAGATCAAAGGTCTCCTACCGACTACATGCAACTACTTTATATCTTGACCATTATATATATATATATATATATATATATATATATATATATATATATATATATATATATATATATATATATATATATATAACTGATAGGAAGCATATAGAACAACTTAGAACCTACCATAAAATCGTTTGTATGATGCTGAATAACAGAAGAGAATGAATATACAGATAGAAATAAACTGGTGATAATCAGTATGTGTAAAATGGCATTGATATATTTGTGTGCATAAAGTATTGATCCAGTATAGATCACCAGTAAATAACTGTGCCAAGCTCAAACGTATTGACTGGTTTCGCCTTCATTTATTACTTAAGTATACAGTATTGTGTACCATTGAAATAGTCAGTTTTTACAGTTATTTACTAATAAAGTACACATAACCAGACTTGAACATGTGATTAGCTTATACAATCGTACCACTGTCCCTCTCTACTCATCTTAATTATCATGTGATTGATTATATATCTGAGCAATCTGAATTTACTGCTGGCCATTGATTGTACTGATTTCACTCGGACTAATTATATTCATTACACGTATAAGACTATAATTACTAACATGACAGTAATATTCCTGAACATTAAAAACTGGATAGATGTACAAACTGACAATTCATTATTATTATTATTATTTATTACCAGGTTGCTTGATAACAACGTATGAAAGTAGTGAATATTTGATGTTGATTTACAAGCATAAATAATGCTGACAGTTCAATAGTTATATAGAAATATTTACCCAGTTTATAAACTTTTAGTAGTTCAGTGATTTCACAAATGATATTAGCTTGTGATAAAGGTTACCTTCAGCAAACAAACTTTTAAACTTTAAATAATTCCATTTATAATGGATTGTGCTTTTTCAGTTATATTTAAAAACTAACTGGTCAATCCCTATTGCAATATCTGTGTCCTAAGCTAAATAATATGATAATCGAAAAGTTGGATTTTACTCATGAATGAAATCTAGGCTCGCCTTCTGACAGTATCTTTATATTTGACGAGACAGATATTGGGTTTGTGTCCTGTTTATAACAGTGCAGGTACAACTAATGAAAAGTTGTAAGCAAGTAGAACTAGCATCATAGATTCTGTTGGTAGCTCTACCAACAAGAGGAACGTAATCTATCAGAAGTTGAACAGATATATTACTTTTTTAATGAAAGCTCTCAACACGAGTTTAATCGATCAGATAGAGTACGACGAAAAACCAGAAAACAATGGACAGCTTATTTATATAAATCTCAAACAATTCAATAGTAAAAGATAAAGCTGAAGAGTTTCAGGTCAAGTGATGAGCATCGTTTCCGAAAAAATACTGAAGTGAACATTGATGACAGGCGTTTCAAAGTTTAGTCTATTTTTTATTGTCGTACTATTCGTTTTTTATTCATTCCTCAAATCAGCTATGATGTACATTTTAATACCGAGTAAACAGTATAAAAATGCTTTTGTCGTTGAAATTACCAAGGAAAACAGTAGAAAACCAGACAAATATATTGCATTATTGATAGACTGAAAACTCACGTGATTACATAAGCACGCATATACCATAATTAATTAATTTTAGTCGGTGTGCAAAGTCTAAGTAATAGAGGAGTAATCAGTTGACTGCTATTTGTGAAAGCATAAAAGATGGTATGGAATCAGTTAATCGATTAAACAGAAGCTTCGAATTACCATAAACCATATATATATATATATATATATATATATATATATATATATATATATACTGAGGAGTCCCATACTAGGAAAAAGGAACAGTCCAGTGCTATCTGGTTTTCAGTGATACGAAACCGACATCAAGCTGTGACGCGTATAATCGACTAAACATGTGTATATGTTGATTCATCAGAGACTATCCTTCAAACTCTTCCACTTTCCATTTATTCGCATTTCATAACAAATATCTAGCATGTTACTGATTGGTAACATACGTTTTTACAGATTTTTGATAAACAAATAACAAACAACAATAAAAAATATATACTTACTCTATATGCAACCGTTTCTTTAGCACGTTCATAAGACAACAGATCAGCACGATTTAAAAAATAGTTTTCTTGAACCTTTTTAAATTGCATTAAATAATCGTTTTCATTGTTAGTACTCTGTCGCTTATTGCATAATCTCACTTTGTCATTACTACTAATTATAGGATTATTATTTGGTTGACTCTGAGTACCAGTGAATTCTGATTCATAACGATGATTCAACGACTCTACAAAGCACTGTTGATACCAATTTTCGAATTCTAGTTAGATAATAATAAAATAAAACAAAAGGAACGTTACTTATAACAGTCATAGAAACGATTACACTATAATTTAACATCATGAATTGGTGTATGTTAGATAACCACTCTAAACAAGTAATCGGCTCTGATCGACTGTTTCATCCTAATATGGATTTATTTAACAAAGCACATCTATGACATCACCAGGAGGTCGGGCCTTAGACCTTCAGGTTTTGCGGCGGACTCTTAACCGTCAGATCAACCAAATAGCACCCTACGGTTGATATTTCTAACTCAATCAATCGACGATATATTTGAGCGACCTCGTCCATTGTTATCGGCGGGTAGCTGACTCACATCAGACTTGACTGAACTCCGATGGTGGCTCATATATATCACTAACTAGCTGGATTATAAATATCATCCGTTGAATGCCGGCTCATCGGTCTAATGACTAAGCATTCGCTAAGAAGCCTGATAATCATGGGTTCGATTTCCTAGAGAGGTTGTAGCGTGCATTGTTGAATAGCCCTAACTAATTCCAGATTATCTTATTGAACCTTTGCTCATGGTTACTTTGTCCTGCCTTCTGTCTCGTAGACTGTTTACTTTTAGCCCCGAAATATCCTTTTTACCGATGTTCAAATGTATAGTTAACATTGAGATGCAGGTACATCTAGCCGATGAGTCACAAATAGGACGGAAGTTGATTCCTGGATTCCGCTTACCAGTCACTACCCAAGTCCGAAAGCTTTTGGAATAACAAAGTTGTGTATAATTCTATAAATGCTCATACTAACCAAACTGACCTTCTAAATAAAGATTTTTCAATATTCTCCGTCATTTGGTTTTCCTGTTTGGGGTTTAATGGCATAAAATTTATGGGTTTCACTAAGTTGTCAGAAAGTCGATGTATAAGCATTCAAGTACAAGGTGTAACGTTAGTTTATCATAAAAACTTGCCGTTATTTTGAACAACATTACTTTTGGTGCTTCTCAAATTTGTAAATTAAATGAAGCCACTTTTAGGGTAAATCACTAACTGTTTTTTAATAGGCAACTTAGTAAGACTATGGTTCAATTTCAATATTAACTAAAAGTCTTACAGAATCAAAGTTTAACCGTATCAGTGTCTATACAACTTATGGTTCCTAACGATTAGTTCTTTGCCTGTTATTGCTTCATATTGAGACAAATTGTTGTTAATCACACTTCCTGATAAATTAACTTGTAAATATAACTTCAGATTTGTTAGGTATCAGATGATGGATGTACTTTTTCGTATATTAACTACAATTGGAAACCTACCACTGAGTATGAACTAAGTGTAACGATCAAGAATTCATTACAAAACATAAAAATCCTGCAGTGCGATCGTCACTATGTATTGGTGAGAACAAAGAAGCTGACAAACATTACTCCTTAGTTTTTAGTGATACCTCAATTGGGATCAAAGTATGGAGAATGCACTGAACAAAGTTAAAAGTTCAATTATTTAAACATTCAAAATTCTTATAATTTAAATAATTGGATCAGTTACTTTATTTAAAAATACTATTTACCGAATGACTTCTATAACGTATTCAGTTATTCACTGTTTTATGTTTTGTCAGCTCAACTTTGAGTTTTAATGTTCTTGTAAATGTTTCATTATGAATTTATTAGAAGTTTTCTCATTTCAACAACATTTATTATGCGTGGTTGACACTAAATATTGTTTAAACTGTTTAATGAAAATGACAAACTATACCGATAAACAAAATGCACAGTGTCGGTTATGACTGTAATAATACTTAGGAGAAATACGTAATTATACCTTACTAAATATACTAGAAACCTGTAACTACAATGTAATGTCATCACAATTGACTGGTGCACATATGGAAGCACGAATTGATCTTAAACAGCAATAGTGGAAAGTTAAAAACGCTTAGCAATACCTTCATATCCTTTGAACAGTTAAAAGGCTATTTGAACTAAATAGATTTATGGATAACCTATCGGTGTTTAAAGCAACAGTAGCTGGGTTCATGTTCGATGGTAAACACTGATTGATAGACAGAGTTGGAGACTTCCAAAGTGGATTAAAAGCACATCGTAGACCCCACTGCAAAAGATATACAAATATCCTAAGTTCACATTCGATACACAGTTACAATTAAACTAAAACTGTAACATTTCAAACAATACTGATAGTATCCTATATTCTCGTTACATTTCTCAACATAATTATGTGTAAACAAATTGATGTACAGACATTCAAATGCATAGATTATATTCTAGTATTTATAAGTATCCGGAAAATTGCTACACTTGCATTATTTATGAATATTACTATGTAACTGTACAATGTTGTTGAATTTAGTGTTTCTTAAATTTGACGTGGAATATGTTCATTATTAATCAATGATAATAAGAATATGTTTAATGAAAATCTTAAGATAAAGTAACAAAACAAGAGGTTGCATGTGACTCGTTGACGCGAATAATGAGTAATTTTATAGGTTTATTATCTTTGAGCAGAAAATAATTCAGTAAATAAACTCACGATTACTTCAATGGATCTTTCCTTTTACTCCTGTTCATTATTATAAGTAATTTGTTTCAATAAATAACATATAGTTAATGAATTGAGATGGTTCTGTGGCAATAAGCGTTAAGTTTGGCAGTTTGCATATATCAAAGATTGATGTTGGTTGAGTATCACTAAAAGCCATAGAACACTAGACAACTGTTTCGTCCAAGCATAGGACTCATCAGCAACGCACTCCATTGATTTCGCCAGAGAATATAACGTATAGTTCATGAATTTGGATTTATAGATGATACTTTAAAATGCGCAGGTATCTGTATCACTTATAATTATCCACGCACAGTTTAAAATTGGTCGTAAATACTAATAAACTTAGATCAACTTTGATAAAAGTTGACGTGTAGTATTGTCAATGTGTTCTATTCGATAATCTTGTTTAATCTGGTTTGCGTTTTTTTAGCCAGCTTGGGTTTCACGAGATGGGAGGTGCTAGCCCCATATCCAACCCTCCTCCTTTACCCGGGCTTGGGACCGGCAGTAACCCTAGGAGAGCTACAGGCGGAGTTCTATTCGATAATCGATAAATGTATATTTTAATAACTTTACAAGTCGACGCTAATTTTTTGAATTTCATTTCATTTTTACAATCTTCGTTAGATTTTGCATTTATTTAATTTCATCTAACTTTGTAGTCATACAGCAGATTACTTCTCTGTAGTTTCATACTTTTGAGATAATCATTGCTATTCTTGTAACTTACTGAATAAATACTGTATATTGAAAGAGGAAGGAAGGAGGTAGTTTTATTAAAGTTCTAGTTTTAAGCTATCACTTTCATTACTTTGGCCAAAATTACGCTTCTATATGTAGCATTTACTCAGTAAATCGGTAGTTAAATAACCAAAAGTGCTGGAAACATCATACTTTTGTAAACATCGCGAGCTATCCTAGCTACTAATAATCATCAATCTATTTAAAATTTCGCATTTGAACACATAAAAGTTACTACCTTATATCTGTATATGTCTAGCTTTTAAGAACAGAAATCATCGATTTGTTTAAAGGAAACATGAAAATTTATTATCAAACAAAAATTAGAGTTTATTCACTAGATCAAATATTTAAAGATTCTATGGAAGATATTTAAGCAAACTATCTTGTTTATACTAATAAAAAATCACCATATTCTAATAAAACTTTCATATGTAGAAATCTGGTAACTAAATAAAACTCTGTTGGGATTCTATGATTAAAATGTATTTGGAACTTCCCGTTGATTTTTTATAGACAAGTTGGTCAGTCTCTGTTGCCATATGTGCATCCCTAGAGGATTGCAAAATAAAGAACAATATCTGTCAGCAATCCTTTAAATGCCCCCTCAAGAATGTATTTGGCTTTTTTAATGATAATTTCACAATCCATCTTAATTCTCATTACAAATTCACTCACTCTTTTTTATAAGTTTTGTGTTCGGTAAAGAGTTTATATGTTTAAGCATCTTAGTTGAAACAAACTTAGGCTACGATAACGTTTACGACTGAGAATGGAGAATGGAACTTGTACTTATATAGCTACTACCTGTTAATTATCAACGAATTTAGTCCAATTATTTGAGTTTAATTGTGGCTGACAAGCGGAATTCAGAACTCGCGTTTCGTTCTATTTGAGACTTGCTAGCTGGATGTACTTGCGTCCATGTTGATGTTCATAATGGGACTGGAACTTAGTTCGTTTCGTGCCAAACGCCACCGCGTTCGCCACGAGGCTACTGAATTCAGACAGCCATGCTTGTGTAACGGGTATATATATATATATAATTTGAATGCATTTAAGTCTTCCTGCTGATTTGTCACGGACTAAAATTGGTTGATTGCTTGTTCACTGCAAAGTGGAGAACATATAACCTCTCCAAATAATCGATTATTCTATTAACCTGACTAGATTATCTAATCGGCCTTACATAACATCATTACACTACGATTGGTTACCAAGGATAATAGAATATGGTACTTATCGGTATGAAGCTCAATACAAAAAAACAATGTACAAATTATAATTCTGAAGGAAACTAGCCCACTAATTCTATGGTAGTTACATGATTTAATGCAGTTATTAATGATACAGGAGATTGGAATGGGCATTTGTAACTAAAAAATTAAATGTAGATAGTGTAAATTTCAACAATAGCTGATTTCAGACGATTTCATGAAAACCTCAATAACTGATTGCCACCTCACAGAACACACCTAAAGTGACTTATAAACAACCTCAGAGTACAAGTACAGTGCATAAAATACATTTTAAAATGTAAATTAAAACTTGTAACAATACGAAAGTAGGTTAAAACAAAACATTTTGATGATTTTTACTTAAGATAAATGCTTTTGCATGAAATTCAAACAAATTCATTTTAAAATCAGTAGTAATCAGATTGCTTATTAGATAAACAGTTAGATAGATAGAAAAATTTAATGTAATTTCCTAATAACTTGAGTGGCTACACTTAATGTGTGAAAAACATATACTGGCAGTAAAGGCAATAGCCAAGTTTATAAACATTGAAGTTTATTACAGTCTTTTGATAAACAAAAATGTAGCAGAAACATCATTTTCAAAAAATATGCCCATACTAACTTCAGCAGATATTAATCACTAGTTAAAACAAAAAAAAAACAAGAATATATAAGGAGCTGCAGTCATCACTGAATGTGTGATATATCCGTTGTTTTTGGTCACTTATTTCATTCATTCATTGAGTCGAATACGGAAATATCTGATGTTAATCGTAATTGTCAGTTATGAACATGTCTGTGTAGCACAGACTAGTATTACGTCAGAAAAACACACAAAAATAGTAAGAGCTATGTCCTAAACTGAAAATGATCTGGAAATGTTAAATAAAAAATGATTAGTGAATGTCAAAAACCCTGATGATAAGGCCTGTCTATTTAAATAAAGTATGTTAAAATGAATTTGGTAAAAAAGAGATGAAATTTACTAGTTTTACTATATTACTTCAATTTGTGCATGTATATTGAAGAAGCCTACCTAGTAGTACGTCTAAACATAGAAGTACTTTAAATGATCGATAAGAACATGAAACAAACATATTAATATCCTGAATGTTTAATCCTCAGTGTTAATTGACATATAGACAAGCATGACATTAGTCACCTCAGTAATAGATCAATATAAATAGATCAGTTCTATAAGAGGTCATTTACCGCCACCACTGCTGCGTTGTAACGTCTCAGACTACATAGATAGGTAATTCAGGTCTAAATCTCATTAAGAGTACCAGTTCCTTTGATATTACAGGTACGATTTGATGAAGAATGGAAGCTTACGCGAAACCTAGGTCAAACATAGTTTATCCGTCGACTGCTACTAAAAACGTAACTTTCAAAACGTGTAAGTTTTGTCATAGTAAAATAAAACATTAAAAAGATTTATATGAAGAAATCAAAATATTTTATTTTACTATATTCTACAATGGACAGTAAACAAATTTTATTTTTTTAAATTTAGATGCTGTTACCGAAAATCTAACTGGAAATAACTTGGTTGGTAGAAAGATAGAGATAGAGATCACATATAAATTCAATGTTAGTATGGTTTACACGATAGTTGCATATAATGCTTTATCTACCTGTAGAAATATCTTTACTGTGTTGATGAAATAGACACCAAAATGATACGACCGAACACTTGAAAGTAGAAAAAAAGCTGGAATTTAAAAACTTATTGTTCCTACATAATATTTTTTGTTTTTCAAGTTTAATACATACGGATATGCCTTCTGATAAGGATTAACTTGGTTTGTAATTACTGTTCTTCATAGCAAAGGAAAACTCACTTTCAGTCTTGTTTATTAACTCGCTGCAGCCGGCTACACTTGTACAAATATTTTAGTAATTAGTGAAGGTTTTATTAAGATAATGTGACTGAATAACACGTTAAAATCTGAATTGAATGAAAATTTTTGTGCATTCTGTTTCAGCGAAAAACACGTTACCACGCAAACTTAAGTAGGCGTGTTGAGGTTAGAACTTTTCAACCATTGATTAAGAGATAGAATTGTAGATTCACTGAACCACTATTCACGAAAATAAAGTTGAAAAATACAGTATAAAAGTCATCATAATATTATTCTTGGCGTAAGTCTATTAACAGCAATAAGCTCCAATGCAAGCATGTTTGGGATGCGTTTCTCCCCCTCTAAATGCAAACTACTGCTCCAAGACTGGTTTCTGTCAACACCTGAACTAAAGATAGGGAGTGGATTAGTTGAGCACGTCGGTCACTTCACTCATATTGGAAGTCTGGTTATCCCTAATTGGTTGGTCTCTGACGAAATCTCAGTACGAATTCAAAAAGCTCGTTTGGCTTCAGCCAACTTAAGTCACCTATGGAGTAGGCAAGATATTCGACTCTCAAAGAACGGAAGAGTGTACTACACAACAGTTCTCTTTATCTTACTATATGGGTGTGGTACGTGGCCATTAAGGGTAGACGACACCTGAAGGCTATTAGTTTTGACCATCGATGTCTACGAAACATCGCTCGCGTTAGCTGGGATCACCAAGTAAGTAATAACGAGGTTAGATGACGGGTGTTAGGCATATGTGGTAAATCGGTCGATGAGGTTGTGAATCTCCATCGACTGAGGTGGTTGGGACATGTGTTGCGTATGCCCAACCATCGTCTGCGTCGACGTGCATTGTTGGCTGATATAGGAATATGATGGAAGAGAGTAAGAGGCAACTAAACTAAAACACTGCATCAGTGCATGAGGTCACTGACTGCTGGTTTAAGTCGTGTCGGTAGCTGCAGACTACCTGGATGGGGTCCGCGCGATTACTGTAACCAGTGGCTAGAAACACTGAGTGACATGGCCCAGAATCGGTCACAATGGCGGAGATGCGTTCACTCATTGTCCTCCCTTAAATCATGAGTTGTAAATTATTCCATAAATTTTTTTCTACACTTTCTGAACCATATTCTATATGTTCACACTCCTTGTTACTATTATTATTTAATTTTATTGAAGTAACTTCTACTACTGGTGGTGGTGTTAAACCTGCGGTGCCACAGAGGTATGGCAACTTGAACAGATGCACACATGTGCTAGATTCTTTGTTGATTGTACATATACATATATGCAAGTCTTTAGTAAAAAGACGAAACATTAGTTCCAGGTTGAAGAGTCACTAGGATTATATACGAAAGATTTAAAGTGATACATACTAATTATAGTTTTTACGTATACTTTTCTCTCACAGATGTTATTCGAGAGATTTATGTTAGTCAGTGATTTTAAAAAATAATATTCAGAGTTCAAGCGAGAATTAATGGCTAATGAAATTTAACCATATTTGTAGTGAAGCAATTAACCAAAGAAGGCATTAAATGATGATTGAATAATTATGCGAATCGATTGAATTTAGAGGTGTGAAATGTTGAGTGATAATTTAGTAATCTGAAGACTACGCTGTCGATATGAAGCGTGAAGGTAATAAATTTAGTCCTTGGCAAAGGTCATAAATGAAGACCATTAGGAAGTTTAATATTAGGACAAAGTGTTTCTCCACTGCCTTCTAACTTTTAGTAGTTGTCTAGCTGAGGTCAATCCGTATTGTAACACTCCAAATCCTACCAATGTCAAAATCTTTACATATTGATGAGAATGTGTTAATTAACTAATTTGCAGTAACTCGTTTCTGTGACGGTTATTTCTCACTACGATTGGATATCATTAATAGAAAAAATGCAAATAAAAGAAGCTGCAGACGGTTATACTGAAACTTTTGTCCATTAATCACTGATATTTCTTAGTACTTAATTTAGCTGAAAGTACATCTAGGAGATCGGTTTGCTTTGTTGTATCATAGAATGAAATAAAATTCTAATTTATTTCAAATATTTCATCTAATGTACTAACTGAATTCACTCACTTTCTTACTCTAATTTACATCATATAGTAAGTAAAAAATAGTCGGTCTATACACAGGCATCAGATTGTACCCTAATATTCTAAAGTTATATTAACAGAATAAAGAAAATGGAAAATAAACAGGTAAGAAATCCAGCTTATTAATCAATCAATCAGACAGTACTTAGACCAAATCATATATGCATTACAGGTGTAATAAATCTGTAGTATATGACTAAACTTGAGAGTTTCTTGAAGTAATTCCGAGAAAGTGAAGTCAACTATTAGTTAATTAGGAAACAGATCATGAAAAACACCCGATTTTAATAAATAAAATTTCACTGTAAATAGGTAGAATTATAATGCAGACAATAATAATTTTACGTTGTTATGCATTTTTCAACGTTTGTTAAAAATAGATTGTAAATTTACCTAACTACATAGCTAATATGTATTGTATTGTAACAAGGAGGAAATGACTCAAGTTGGATTGTGGTCGGTAGGTAGAATGCAGGACATATGCTTTCTCTTATGTTGGATTCGTCAATTGAATGTACCAGAATCTGAGTGTTAATGTTTACATCCGCTTAAGATGCAGGTATAGCAACAGAGACGGACCATTTTCAGTTCAGAATAAATCAACATTACTACTACATCTTTGTTGAAATTATCTGTTCATATTGTCGATAGTTAATGCACTTATTTGAGATACATACCATGGTCTTAACTCAATCTTTTCTTTAACCTCACTTACTTGTTGCTATACTTTACTTATACTGTACTAATTAGTTTTATTGTATTTCATATTATGAAAGATAAATAAAAAACAAATGCTTAAATTAGTCCTTCACTGCAGATTAACCATTTTTCGCAAAACAATTACCTACACATTTCGAACTAACTAGTCAATGCAATTGGGTAAACATTAATACACAGTTGTTTATTATTATCGTTTTATAGTTGTCATGACAGAAAGTGAATTTACAACAGTCACTGAAAGTAGTGTTCATTCATGAAAAAGCAAGAATTTCGTTTGGCAAAGAGATATCCTTTGGGCGAATTGATTTTCAGAGTTGTACAATGATATATATATATATATATATATATATATATATATATATATATATTTATATATGATATTAAAATGCAGTCGCCACTGGTCGAATATCGCCTAACGAAATTTTTGTCTTTTCATAATTAAATATTTTCCGTTTAGTGTTCATTCAATTGTATAGAGATGTGTAGAGACAAGACCGAACGATTCTTGAGATGAATCACATGATTTTCAGTCAACAAACAAAGAGTTTGTCAAATTGGATAGTATTTCCCAATAGAAGTAATGCAATCTTTTAGAGAAGTTTAAAGAATTGTATTAACATATGAATCTTTCAATGTTTATTATCAGTTTTCCGATCTTAGTATATTGGTAGAGTTAATATATAACCTGATTTATCAGACTATAAATAATTTGTTTCTAAATCGTCCTCATAGTTAGGAAAAAGGTTAAGTGAAACTTTGTCATCGTTAACAAACGCTTCATTACTGAGAAAATACGAAGATGGAATTATAAGAAAACGATAATTTCCGACCTCCTTTATACTGATACGGGAAGGTCATATATAGAAATTGTTATTAACTTCAATATTCCTAGTTCATCAGTCAGCCCATTATTTAGTGACCTACTAATCAAGTATATTTTTGATAGCATACTACGAAGAAAGTAAAGTAAACTAGAAAGCAAGCCCCTGGGGCGAAATTTAGGGTGCGCACTGCTACGGTGTCCCATACTAGGACAAAAATGTTATCTAGTGCCCCATGGTTTTCAATGTTATCTTACCAACATCAATCTGTGACGAATTCAATCAACTAAACAAAATTCACTTGATTTACATGTTATATACAAACTGTATAGGAAATGAAGCTTTACGAAATCTAGTATATCGTCAAGCGACTTACATATAATTCTAATTTATTTAAAATAGAACTCATACACTAGCTACTTAATACATTCGCATAGGTCAGCAACAGGTTGGATATCGAACGCTAAAAACAGTTAGAATTCTGAGCCGTTTACTACATATTGGTGATAATGAATACTTCCTCGTAAATTTAACGAGTGCGAATACTATACAAATTTAACATTAGAAAATTGAAATAACAAAGTGTACCATCTAGCTACTGCATTTAACCATTATAAACTACTATAAAATTGTGATAAATCAACACAGTGGCATAAATAACTTGTAACGAGAAACTAAAATGTGTTCTGATTTTAATGAGAAGAAATAAATTTGCAATCATTCGATACGAATCAACAACAAATATATTTTTTTCGTTGTTCGTATTAGTCACAGACTGATTTTGGTTGGGTACCACGGAAAACCAGCGAGTACTAAACAGCTGTTTCATCGTAGTATGGGACTCCTCAACAATGTGTACACTTGATTCTACCAGGAGACCTAATCAAAAGTTTTTAGGTCATGAAGCAAACGTTCGATTATTCGGACTACTAAACTGACTTTAAATAGTGGAAGTCCCCCTTATCATCACTAGCAATATTCTGTGATAAATTTAAATAACTAAACTAAATATCTCTCTCCAGAAAACCATCGCAATTCAAATATATTTTTCTATCCCCAATTGAATCTTACATTCCATTTGTTCAGGGAACATTAGATGATGTCCGTCAATATAACTGGTAGGTATTCAATACTTAATAACAAAATACATTTCTTTTGTATACATTTTGAGTTATATAAAATTCACAATAACAAAAAGATGAAACTGTTTCTGTCAAAATAGTCCACTAATCGAAATGAATGTCTAATAAGCTATTCCAAACCATCCATCATTAGGAATCAATATCTAAAGTAGAAAAAGCTTACACCAATAACATAAAATATTAATCTCTTCACAATCCTTTTAGTGTAACATACCATCAAAAAGGTTAATGCAACTTTAATCAGAGCAATTATTAAACAGAAACATTGATCAATAAAATTACTGGTGGTTTTTCATGAATATATTTGCACATTACAAAATTAAATGTTATATAACTACTAGCGATTCAAGGTAGTTACAAGATAGTTATTTATGGTGCACTAACATAAGTTTAACAAAAAAGCATATATGCTTCATATGAATTTATTAAATCTCTTAATTTTAATCTAGAATGAATTTCATTCAATTCTGTAGATGATGCCTTATTAAGTATCACATAATACAAATATGTTCAAATATTTTACATTTGCATCAGATAGAATAAGATCAATGGTTCTGTTGAAATGTGTTCGGCTGAAAACCTAAAGTTCGTAGATTGGATTCTCTAGAGGAATGAAGGGTGTTCACCCGCCAGCCTCGAGAAGTTCCACAGAAGGACAAAACATCTGTCCAGTGCTTTTTAATTTTCACCGGTACCCAACCGAGAAAAATCTGCGAAGAGTACAAACAGTACAATCAGTGTATAATAAAGTACATTTTTTTTAGTTTTTCAGATATTAAAAGGTGCATTGTATTAGTAAGTGAACGAGAACTGATCTGATTTTCAGACAAGAAGCAGTAAGTAATTAAGTAAGCACAATTCCAGATATTGTTTGTGAAAACTAATTCATTTCTATAATAGAAACTATTCCATATTGTTTATTAATATTCAATTAATTGAGTAGCATATGGTCTTTCTAAGTTTATTAAATATATTCAAACAACTTCGATTTACTTAATAATACCAATAATTAGGCTTTTCACTTCGTTAATAATTCATAGTCTGTCTATAATTAACTATCAAGAAATTATGATGGCTTTGGTTATACGGCGTGTTGCTAAGCTATTCAAACATAATTTGTTGTAAGTGTTTACGTTATTGTTCAACTAAACATTTTGTTGTGCTTAAATTACTCGACAACATATCATATAATCATAACGATAATAATTAGAAGTCACTGTTTAGTAGGATAAGTATATATGCATATAATTATATTCGGAATGTGTTAGTGATTGTGAAGTAACTCCTTTTTATGGCGACTGAGTAATTCAACAAGATATTAACCCATTGTTACGTTTCTGTTCACAATTAAATGTAATGTATAACAAACTACCGAAATCCTGAAGTAAAATGATTGAAATAAGTTCGTAGAAAGACGGATGATGTATATTGCTCACAGTAATGTTGCCGATTTGCTACATTTATAGTGACTCTGTATATCTTACAAACTCAAAGTATCAAGATGAGATCATCGTTGTAATTATTTATCTACGTTATATAAAAAACATTGGATAAAGTATTTACTATAGGTGAAATATCTTTCCCCAAGAAACTTTAATCCAAGACTTATAATTTAGCATCTGATTCAGTCTACATACCTTCGTATAGACTTAGTACAGGTCACTTCGACATCAGTGTAACCTACACTACAAATATCAGACGTAGGATTAAATTCTAATTCATGCGGAAGAACTCAATAATATGATTAATTTTGTTTTCAGTTAGATAAAACAGTTGAATGGCTCTATAACACTTCATTAGTGACCATTACAAAAGTAAGTTTAACAAAAAGTCAGATAAATAATTTACTGTAAACTGAGTCCTTGAGAAATAAATGAAGCACGGACTAATTGAATCAACACAAATGAAACACCATACTTTTGGATGAATAAATAGTAGACAGCCGTAGTGACAAATAGCAAATTTTACAGAACAATTATTACTAAGAGAAACTAACTAATCAACGATGTTATTGTCGTATCTTTACATTACAACTTACAACTAGAATTTCTGTAACACATTTTGAAGTTGAAAATGTGTACAATCAGATGCCCTTTTAGTGGGGTCATGAATAAAAGTTAATTGGGAGATATGAAAGCCGTGGATTTGATTTATTTCGAGTTGTTATTGGACCACACTCTAAGATGAAACAACTGTTTAGTACTTTACGGTTCTTGATATTATGTCAATTGAAGTCACTCACTAACATGTACCACTTATAATCGAATTTTTGTCTAAAATAGACAGAGACAGTCTAATTGTAATAGTTAATTTTTATTAAGTGATATTAAGTAATAAATTACTACAATGAATAATGGTTCACACCTAAGAATAATGAGTCATTTCAGTGGATGACCCTCCATGCTCTTCCGGAATATTGTGCTGGAATATCTTGAATAAGGTGTAATAATAAAGAATGAAAGAAGTGAAGAATAAATCTGGGTTACTGGCAAGTCGATTGTAATGAAGTTTCATTTCATCTTTTATTATCCTGTCAAATGCCACTACAGGTTGTTGTTATCTATAAAGCACTGTTAATAAAACAATGAAAAGTCCTTGAATGCTAAGCTCATTAAAAAAATTGGCATAATAAGCTAAACAATGGTGTTAGCAGGATTAAATTCTGACAATTTTATGGTAAGTCCAAGCCCAAAATTAGAATATACTGACTAGATCGTTTACAGCCAGTTACTGATACTGGATGGAATGAGGGTGTACTAGCAGCTTCACCTGCAAATTCTACATAAACCCTTTCAACTAAACTACGATATTCTTAAGTGTTCAGGTTATTTGGAGTGCATTTTGTTTCTTTTTCATTCTTGTTCTAATTTGAGATAAATTGACAAAAGTACAGTATCAAAGAAATACTAGACCTAAGAAATAGGCTTATTAAAGTGTCACATTGAATACAAAAACAAGGGTCCGTCAATACAGGTAGCAACAAATGTTTCTTGTCCAACATTCAAAGCCTACCATTGTTAAGCGGTTGCTGCTATGATCAATCGAGATAAAAGCTATTTTTCTATACGTTATTTTCATGGATAATAACTATTAATTTAAGATTAACAAGATTACAATCATGAATATGTTGTTGATCACCTACTGTGTACAGAATTGTGGAAAGCATCGTGATTTCTGCAGTTATAATGGGTGTTATAGTAACTGGTAAACAAACTGTCTTGCCATTTTATTCTTTAAGTAAAATATATCTATTAAGGATTAGTAGTGTTTTATAAGTTTTTATTAAAGAATTAAAAGAAGACCATCGTTAAGTAGTAGGGTTCATTAAAACCAACAACATCAATTTATCTTGAGAATTTTTTAACCATTATATGTATATTTTTTAATGTGGTTAGTATATGAGCTCTATTTGGAACTTGTGGGCTAGATGTATTCATAATCCTATGTTGTTTTTCATACAAAAGCTTGAACTCAGTACATTTTACTTCAAATACCAAAGCTATATCTACTGACTTATTGAGAAATATGTGTTAATTTCAAGGTTTTGAATTTGATTTTGATGTCATGAAGTGTTCTTGGTTAAGAATCCACTGAAACTATTAATTACTAGTTAGTTATTTTATCCTAGTATAGGACTTATCAACATTCTCCACACCACTCACCCATCCTTTTATGGTATCAAATATCTATGATTATTTTAAGATCATAGGAATGAATAAACTGAATAAAAACTACATTTAACAGGAGAAAAGTTTTAAAAGTATATAAAAACAGATTACATTACCTTGTATTAAACGTTTTTGTGATTCATCTAACATGTATCTACAATAGTTAATAACCTCTTTGATTTTTAACCATTCCGGATAGATTGCTTTGTAATTATCTTTAAACATTTGAATTTGTTTGATTAGATTATATTCATCTTCAGTGATAATTGGTTCATGTTCCACAGTTTGAATCAATCCTACGGAGTAACAGTTAAAGTACTGAAGTAATATCAACTTTGAAGAATAATATTGGCGAAAATTATATAAAGGAATATTCAAGCTTAAAGCAAATAAACCCTCTTTTCAGGCTATACAGTATGAATTAAAGATTGTTAGCAAAGTGAATTTGTTGTTGAAATAACTGGAATATTCATAAAGTAGTTTAGTTTAGTTAGATTTGGTTGACAGTATCTTTAACCGTAGCATTAACATTATTAGTTTGAATTTGATGAAACGGTTACTAACTACTGAATGAGCTAGGTAAGCCAAGTCTACTAAATACTAAATGCCCATCACATTACTAATATAGAATTTTCATCAGTAAGCATTAGCGGTCTCATTGATGATTTCAATCAAGATTTGTTTACAGTGCCTTAAATAATATACAATTATACAAAGGGATATATAACTTATCAGATCCTTACATTAAGAATATTTTGAATCCTTCTTTGGAGTCAGTTTAATTGAGAGCACACTCAAGTTTACCTACGCAATAGTAAATAATGCTTCTATAGCCTATTTCGATTAAGTAATCAATTTAATGTTTTAGCTTATGGATAACTCGATTTATATTTTTTTGTGCGTATTTCATTAACAAGAAACTGTTTCTAATGGGCATTGATACCATATTTAGACATACATCGTGCAGAGTCATGATGCGAATCTGACAGAATTTAGACGTTTCTCTAAATTTATGTTTATCCATAATTGATGTCTTTGTAAAACCACCTTAATGTGGGGAGGATCACAGCCAGAAAGCATTTAGAGTTATGAATACTCATATAAAGTAAGAAGCGTTCAAGCTATCTACAGTTTTCAATGTTCGGTATGCGCATTCATCAGGCTTGGTCAATTTTCGATACAATCAATGGATGAATACTAAAAATCCATGTATAATTTTAATTAGATTGTATTTCAAGTTCTAACTCTTGTATTTTTCTATCTGATATATTTGTTGTATGATTAATGGACTTAACTGTAGCAGACAGTTGTTGATAGTTCCAGAAGCATATAATGAAAGCTCTTCAGAAATCCTACATTTTAATATTCATCTGTCGTCTAGTAAAGTATTGAATAATTAGACGAAAGCATTGAGTAAAGAGCATTTAATGGATTTTGAAGACGTTGTAGATAACTGCATCCGTAATAAGAACTGAACCTAATGTGATTAATAAAAATGTGAAAATCAATTTGAATAGTTCCCACTTCCTTAAAATGCATAACATAATTCAGCAGAATATTTCATTAGTTATTCAGTGTCAATCAGTTGGTATCACAGAAACCTAATGTAAATAACTTAGTAAGAAAAATACATTTACACAGCGAAACTAAACTAGGTCTGAAATTTATCCGGATAATAGAACTCATCAGATTTCCAATATGAAAGAAAAGGCAAACAAAAAGCTGATTACTGAGGTTCGTTACAGTCATTTTCGAAACAGGTAATGAAAGCTTCTATAATGGTATGGTATCACTTGTAAAAAGTTGTTAAAAATCAGGTTTTGTCTTCTTTTACAACTCTTTAAAATTTACACCTTCGATTCTACATAATTTATATCCCAAAACTTGATATAAGTACATTTCTAGTAAGCTAACGTGACCAATTGTTCGTATATTCGATCCAAAATATAATGTAAATATCACTGAGTACGGTCAGAAAGTGGCCGTCATAATATGGTGTTGAAATTAAACCAATGAAGGTGTGGAAACTTAATCGAAACTGTTACAAAGTGTTCTTTTCAATTTTGTTTCAATTATTCGTCATTTGATTTGTTGTTTTATTTATCAAGTGGAGCAGACCTCAATTATCCACGCTATTTAAATAGTTAAGTTTTACTCTAGCAAGTTATGCATTTTATGCAAATGACTTGAATCTAACATCAACACAAGCTAATATCGAAAGCTTTTTCTGATTAATGTGGGGTGGTCATTTGCAGATGTTGGTACTTAGGACTGCAATTAATCAGCCTGTTATCATTCTGAGCAGATTATTCCGATAAAGCAGTACTAATAATATTAACAATAACCTCATATCTCTCCAACTAGTACTATTGATTCAGTGTATAATGCAATGTCATCTGAAATAAATAGTAATACATTTTAATCACATTGTGAATAACATCATAAATATGGCAAGACAAGTTTTTTCTGAATTCTATCACTAGCCACTCTCTACCACTTTTAATCAAATATTCAAATCATTTAACAAATGGGCTTAGTTTCATATGAAGGAAATGTGTTTAATCACTTTCCAAACGGTTCAAATCCCACGTGACTTGTCAAACATCCACATGTCCATTTTATATGGTGTATAAACATTGAATAAATACTACCTATTTTCGAATGTCTATTAGTTTCGGCCAGAATAACATCCATTATATTTTATTATTAACATGTCACTGTACTGATTTATTTTTTCAACGAGGATAACTCATTTGTTTAGCAATGATTAAGCAAATTCATTTAAACTTGTACAATTCCCGCCTACTTTACATTAGTCACCAGTTCAATAAATTAATGCTTTTCTATAAAAAAAAGAATAAAATTTATAAGTGTACATTATACATTTAAACGACATAATTTCAACATTTTCAATCTTCTATAATGATGAATTTTTCTTTTGTTTTACTATTCTGTCTCAAAATATTTACAAAATTTGAAAACATTTAATACTGAATAACATTTTAAAACATTCTTATTGCAGTAACATCAATTAGGCAAACATAAATACTTAAATGTGCCTATTGTAAAATATCGAATTGTTGATCTTTAGCTATAGTATAGAATAGGGAAGAGTTTGGGAGATTTTTGATTTCCCCGTAGAAGCAGTCAATCAATTCAGACTTAATAAATCCCTAGCCAATCGCAAATCGTTTATTGTAGTACTTTTGTTCGACTCTCGAAAAGTGTTAATTTATTGCAGTAAACTCATTTTTGAGATTGTAGGATAAAAGTAATGGAGAGCATAAAAGACTATTTGCTTTCCTATTAAAGGTTTTAAAACACAGGTGTTATATTATCACATGGATTAGTTGGAAAGTTGCCAATCTTTATGTTACAAGTAAAGAGGTCTATGAAAAGTTTGAATTAATTAAAATTAATTAAAAAATATTCCATTTGTAATATTATTAGTTTAAATATTAAAATATTAAATATTAAAACATGAAAACACACGTTTTTTTTCGAAAGGATCTCTTTTCAATGAACTAATTATCATGCTACACACTCGTATATATATGTGATGAATTATATTTCTTGATCTATAATTTATAATATATATATATATATATATATATATATATATATATATATAACAAATTCCTTGAATAGTGATCCACTAGAGTAATTGTGTTCTTATATTACTTTTTATATAGATAAATATTCACTTACATTTACCATTTCCTAATTGAATAAAACTGGGTTTCAAATATGTGAATCTGACAGGCTTATCTGCGACCTCAGATTTTCGGCGTTTATACTAATTTGCTAAAATTATTATTTATAGAGAACATTTAAGAAGGTGGTCAACCTTGTCGTTGTACTACGCTGTATTCTGTTTTTTGTAATAAAAATATTCGTGAAACTATTATTTTCTGACAAACCACTTGGATTATAAAAAGGGAGACTCTTGGATTACCTCACAAAATCCAAAATGCTGTGCTAGACTGCTACAGTCCTACCAGGCCTTCAGTAAACTTGTCAGTATTTCATAAAATTTGCTCCGTTGATAAATCGTTGAAAGGCATAAAGAATAAGCTTTTTGAGGTGAAGTGAATTCATCTCGTTACTAGTGCCCTTATTCTTTTACATAAACATAACATTGAGTAAATATGTAGAATACTTTACATGTATAATATTGATTGTTACATGCATATAATCACTTCGATTCAATGATGAATAACTATCATAGTGAAAAATGAGATAAGTATAAGACAGAGGTTATGATATAATGGAGTTCAGAAAGCAGGTACTAATTTTTATGTTTACAGTGAAAAAAATGACCAAAATCGATATAACTAAACAAAATCACCCATAGTGATAATAGTGACAATAATAATAGTTGGAGGTAGCATAAGAAACATAATTACATGAACCGCTAATTTATTAGGTCAAATATTTTAGTGAATAATACAAGACTAAACTAAATACTGAAGGTTCTATTATGAATTCATAGAAGTTGCAACTAAACATGAGAACATAAACTAGTATTAAAATTAAGGCTGACAGATTGTCTACGGAAAATGAAGTGGAGTGTTGAATGTTAAAATTCTCTACTCTTTTAATTCTTCTCATCTGATTGGTTTGATACTTATCTGTCAGGTACAGACTACTCTGCTAACTGAACCAATGAGACTGCCATAGCTTTAGCTAGTCAAAAATCAGAAAATTTACTCACACAAAAGTAAACTTCATTTGGTAAAATCTGTGCTGTAGTATGCTCGCTTACTAAGTCTTGTATTGAAGATAATTGTAGATTATGAATTAACCATAGTGAATAAGTTTTAGCATTTTAAATACCTACGCATACATATATACATACATATATATGTTGTCATTATATAATGAAATGTGAGATAATCTGGTGAAATATCCAGTCTGTGTGGAGTATAAGTGATTCATATAGCAAGTTATTACTATAAAAGCTAATGTTTTGAAGAATCAAGGAGTATTAGGATTAATCAGATAAAGGTCATAATTATGTGATAATATCCGGGAAGTTGGATGTTACTAAACACGGCTACATGAGTTGAGAATTTTATGTGAGTCATATTAAGTAGTATATTTTGGACAAGTTATATACAGCGTAGATATTTATAGGTAGATGTTGTAGTATACATTAATAAATACTTTTCAGAAATTAGAAAATTCATTATTTGGTATAGAAAGATGAGTTTTGTTCTTAATCAGTGGTTCTGTAAAGTTGTCATGGCATTGTAACTGCAGTTGCAAATTACCTACAATCTAGTGTTAACATTCAGAAAAGAAGGGATAGTAACGTTTATCAACAATTGATGACACTTTCAGTTAAATTATAGCATAATTCTGCGTAACCACTTAATGCTTAATTACAAAGGAGAACATCTTGCGAAAGATTATTATTGTTATTATGAACTCTTTTAGCCATTTAAAGACTGTAGTCGAATTTGTAAATTCAACTAAGTAAAAGTTACAAATTGTCAAGGGGACCTCAAAACCACCCTCTTGTAAATACGTTTATAATTGGCCATAATGGAGAAGATAAGGAAGGGAGAGGGTAATTGAACAAATTTCACACAATTTTTTCCCTTGCAACAATACTGATAGCAACAACCTTACAATTAGTGCTCCAATAAAGTGTTTGAATGAATTATTCCTGTGATAAACCTTTAATGCATAATTTAGATTCACTAATGAGTTTTATAGACAGACAAATGGTGTAGCAAAGGGGTCATTGCTTGATCGTTTTTTTTAAACGATGATGGCTAGAGTTGGAGTAAGTTATTTTACTCTCCCATTTTTGTATTCGGTTATTGTGTTACCTATGTAATCTCGTAGTGTTAATGTAGTATGGCAACTTGAACGTATGGGCGTATGTGTCCGGTAGTTGAGCACGTCGACCACTTCACTTATCTTGGAAGTCTGATTAGCCCTAATGGGTTAGTCTCTGACGAAATCTCAGTACAAATTCAAAAAGCTCGTTTGGCTTCAGCCAACTTAAGTCACCTATGAAGTAGACGAGATATTCGTCTTTCTCAACGAAAGGAAGAGTGTACTACACAACAGTACGCTCTGTCTTACTGTATGGGTGTGAGACGTGGCCATTAAGGGTAGACGACACCCGAAGGCTATTAGTTTTGACCATCGATGTCTACGAAACATCGCTCGCGTTAGCTGGGATCACCAAGTAAGTAATAACGAGGTTAGATGACGGGTGTTAGGCAAATGTGGTAAATCGGTCGATGAGGTTGTGAATCTCCATCGACTGAGGTGGTTGGGACATGTGTTGAGTATGCCCAACCATCGTCTGCGTCGATGCGCATTGTTGGCTGATATAGGAATATGATGGAAGAGAGTAAGAGGCAACTAAACTAAAACACTGCATCAGTGCATGAAGTAACTGACTGCTGGTTTAAGTCGTGTCGGTAGCTGCAGACTACCTGGATGGGGTCCGCGCGATTACTGTAACCAGTGGCTAGAAACACTGAGTGACATGGCCCAGAATCGGTCACAATGGCGAAGATGCATTCACTCATTGTCCTCCCTTAAATCATGAGTTGTAAATTATTCCATAAATTTTTTTCTACACTTTCTGAACCATATTCTATTTGTTCACATTCCTTGTTACTATTATTATTTAATTTTATTGAAGTAACTTCTACTACTGGTGGTGATATTAATCTTGCGGTGCCACAGAGGTATGGCAACTTGAACAGATGCACACATGTGCTAGGTTCTATGTTGATTATACATACATACATACATTACAAACCTAGAAAATAATATTCTTAGACCAATAATTAATTGCTAATGTTTATATTAGAGATAATTTAACGATACCTTTATAATTTACAACGAGCATACTGATCTCGACAATATCCTAAATGTGTTTAGCAGTTGTCATAATTCGGTAAACTTTAAATCAGAATCTAAGCTTAATTCAGAATTTCATTTCTTGGATGTTTTGTGATATGTTTCCTCAGAGGAGACAAACGCGTGGGTTCTTACTGATCAAGTACGGTTTGCGATACGATACAGCTAAATTATCTAGGGTAGCTGGAAAATTTGAATCCCCAACATTTTGCTGAAAAGGAGACAAGATAGCTTACTAATAGAGTCAATTTACCAAAAACCATTGTGTAATGGGCATTATTTGAACCTTCATAATTAGGTTCCTGTGAATGGAAAAAGAAACTTGATCCATTCACTAACGTCACAGACGAAACGAATCTGTACCAGTGATACAGTTGAGTCTTAATTGAGGAACATGCGACAGATACTTTTCAGCACAGGCTATCCCTCCAAGATTTATCGAAAGAAAAATGATGACGAAAATGCCTCATGCTAGAATACCGACAGTTCTAAAGAAATGCCTTTTCAGGAACATTGTATTTGAAGGTGATACTACTGCTGAGATCATGAAAAAGAGACTTTTGAAAACTCTTGAAAAGACATTCTATGTTGCTTTTTCCAGTAAATCATGTTAAAAACATGCTACTTCTTTGGGTCACATCAAGTTTACTTGTTGGTGTGGAGCAAGTTACATTGGCTATACAACGCGTGCACTGTCAAAACAGATCACTAGATACTACCCTGCTTGGTTGCCTAAAAGAACATGGAGATCGATCAATAGCTCTATCTTCGAACACTTAGTGACCCACCAGAATCATCTTTCCACATTATTTACAAAATTAAACAAATTGGTTTGAAAAAGATGTAAATCAGAAAATTATGTACAGTGGAGGCCTTAGCCAAACACTAATTCAAACCAGTTCTTTGTATCCAAAAGAAACACGTTTAAACGTTTATTTCACCTTGGTTATAATCTTCTCTTATTCTGCACAATTAGTTTTCTGTTTTCTCTGAACTATTAATTATCTGTTTCCTTATCATTCAATTATTATCGTCTTTATATGCCTCAAGTAAACACATTATAATTCCGTCTTTCGGGGAGGTTTTCAACAGTTATTTCGACTATTACGTAACCTATTTCCGTTTTCTTATTCTTACGACTGTTACATAGCACTTTATTGATACTTAAAACGATTTTGATTCCTTCCTAAGTGGCCCTGACACTTCAAACATGGCCTCAAAGCTTCAAACATCCAATGTATGTGTCTGTGAATCTGATTGATGAATAACTAACAAGCTAATGTTTACAGTATTTGCACTTCATCTAAGGAAATGGAAGATAATAATCTATTCCGTTTATTTCTCTTTAGGTAAACAGACAAAACTGTAGTTGATTTCGGGTTGGATTAGGTTAAAAAATTCATTAGTTTATGTGAATCGGAACATTTAATGGGTATAATGATTTGTTGTGTAGATGGTTTTGTTTGGTCAGTGTTACCAACTGTAATGTTCGAACGCGGTGGTGCCTAACAACCAGTATCATTTGCAATATATGATAAGGTTCATTAGTGAAAACTAAAATTTAGAATGATTACTGTACTCGAAAGAATACGATGATTATTTAACACTAAGAATATACCATTTTAAATAATTTAGAAAAAGTAATTTAAGTAACTTTAATATCATAAAAATATAGGAAAATAGTAAAGCCTAAACTATGCTCTTCTTAATCTAAGTTTTACCAGTGATAGTGATCTTTACTTCTAATGCTAGGTAGTTTGAATTAATCGAGGAGGTAATCAGGAATCAAGGTTATGTGCTTGCTGAAACTCGTCAACGAAGCACAATTACGAACGGTGTGATTCGAACTTGCTTCATCACTTTTCAGGGTTTCAGACGTCACTTCTGGGAAATTGGTGTTACAATCGATCCCCTATGGGAATGCGATACTTACAATAGTTGTCAACTGGTTAGTTACCAATGTCATGTTTGCTTCGTCCTTACTGTCGTTTAGACAAAGTGTACGGGAGATTGAAAAATTTCAAATAGTTACTGTCTATAGGAACGGTCGAATGAATTTATTTATTTTTGAGGAACTGAAAAACAGGACAGGTTAGTGTAAATATCTGTTTTCGTTTAGTTAATTTAAAATGTTTATGCTTAAAAAAACTCATACTAAATTAAAAATGTACTACGTGTATTTCGAAATTACCACAGGCATTACAAGATTTAAAACAAATATGTATTATTGAAAGACTGCCATGTTTCACAATCTCACAGTACTGACGAAAAAAACAATGAGATATAAAGTAAAGATAGAAAGAAAAATACTAAACATAATACAACAAGAATTATTTAAGAAGATGCGTGAAAATTAAGCTGAGTTTTCATGAATATGATTCCTGATAGGAGTATCGGTTTATATGCCCCCCCCTCCCTCCAGAAAACTAAAGATAGTCAGTGATGCGGAGTTGTGAAATAATTCTAAGTTCTAGAAAATGATATAAAATAGTGACTATTCAATCTGAACTTGTAAGGTTTAGTATTATGCAAACAAGGATAGCGCTTAAATTAAACATTTGTTAAGAAGATAAGTAGACTCTTAACAGGTACTTACATTCAGAAATGAATTTAGAACAAGTGGTTAATTCTTAAAATTGAAGTCTCTTTAATAAGTTGTTGTACACTTTGCCCTACTACTTCTATATGGTAGCCTGTATATTTCACACATATTGTTAGTGTTTACTTACCTCTTAGAAAATTGTTTCTATTCAATAAGCATTTCCATTCACATGTTGAATGACTTTTATTGAATATCAATATTAATACTATGAGTATTATGTCATATGTTGATTGAACAAGTGCAAAATGAAATATTGATGACTTTGAATTAGTATTTTAATGATGTCATGTTTTCAGTTGTTTCGTTTACTTTTTTAAGGTTAAAATACTTTGTATTTTACTTGAATCGAAACATGATTAAATGTTAATTATGGTTGGCAACTAGAAAACAGAACATGCTTTTCATCTGTATCTGAGTGTTGATATTCATGCAGGCCTCTAAACCCAGTTCACTGGCCCGAAAAACCATTGTGATGTGCACTGATCTACTGAGTTTAGATAACCATACTTGTGCAACAGGTAAGTTAAAACTAATGAAAATTGCCTTTTAGTACGCAGCAGTCGTCAACTAGATGAACCTAAATATAATCAGAATTGATGGGCACGACACGCTTAGTGAACATTATAAACGTTGAGGGTTACTTCAACCCGTTGTTATACTTATACGAGTTATGTAAAAGTGAACTACTGCCGAAAGCAGATATATGTATATATGCTTAGTGGTTTTCATAATTTTAAGAATTATTTTAACTTTGCTGATTGTTGGTAATACTCACTACCTTTCTACGTTGTTTTACGGTAAATTTTAAGTTTCAGTACTTATTTTATTTCAAGGGAAATATATTCATTCCGTTCGTCTGATGAGCTCCAAGTAGGACGAAACATGAGTTCGAGTTCGCACTACTAGTGGTAGTGTATATTTACTATAAAGCCATAACCACGATGTTGTCGTTAAGTGAATTGTTTACTAATGTTTTGTACGAAATCAAGTCTAATTACCCTAGAAGCTGAAAATTTAATGTCGTATCTGAACCATAGGAATTAAGCGAAACGGAAATCCTGAAATGTTTAATGATAGAAACATATTTTGAGTGAATACTTTGAATGCGTACAGATGCTTACACCTAATTCAAAACGTGGATCTGTTTCAATACGAAGATCAAAATGATCTGTTCTTTTAGGTCTTGAAATATTTTCTAACACATTTTTTTCTTATGCTTTGTTACAACGTGACTGGCGTTATCATCTTTAATGACACTAAAGAACCGGAAGGCAAAACGTTAACACTGTAAATTGTCTTCAAATCAGCTACGTCTAGGCCTGTTCGAAGCTTAACTTTCATATGAATTCTATAGGGGCATGTGTACGTTGTCAACTTTCATAAAAATATGCATGCAGTTCCCGAGGCTCTGGACAAGATTGTAATAACAATATTTATTCATGATTGAGTAAATACATGCCAGTTTCACATGTGATGCACAATGTGATATTAGAAAACTGTTAACATGCAAAATGTTACCCAGCATGGGTTGTTAGATTGTCATATGGTTTTAAAAAGATAGAATTTACAAAATAAGCGTTTTAAAGATGTAATAATTACGTGTTAAAACAGATTAGATACATAGGACTTGTGGTCAACTATTCGGTTTAATGAATGTTAATTCTTCAAATACTTTGCCGACTCCTTCAGTTTAAAATATGCTTAACATAATTCATTGAGGTTACTTGGTTATGAAAAACAAATTAATTCTCAGTAGAGTTAAGCTTGTAATTTTATACTATTGTAAGATAAACATATAAACGAACAATATTGTTTTCAAAGGCATCATCATCGAACTTTACACTAATGTAAACAATAATATTTATATACATAATATGCAAATAGCAAACCGGCAGAGGCAATTACTGAGTCTGAATAAAGCTAGGATGATGATATTTACAGAATACAACGAATTCATCGTATTCTGCGAACTGACAGTGAGGTATCAAATTTAATGGTAATAATAATAATAATAATAATAATAACTTCATTAAATGTTTTGGTATAAGAAGCAGGTAAACACTTGAGAATATACACTTATTATAATGAAAATTATTAGCATTTACGTAATGATAAACGTGTGTGTGTTTGTGAGTAATCACTATAAATATGTAGATAATGGTATGCAAAAATACCTCAAGATATAAACTGTAAACTAATTGTTTCATTCTTGTATATATTTAAGTTGGATTGTGACTGGCAAGTGGAATCCAGGACGCGCGTTTCGTCCTATTTGGGACTCATCGGCCGGATGTACCTGCATCCCAATGTTGATGTTCACACTGGGATTGGAACTCAGTCCGCTTCGTGTCAAACGCCACCTTGTTCACCACTAGGCTACTGAGTCCAGACAGTCACACTTGTGCAACGGGCACACATATATGCAATTAGGATAAGATTATATTTTCCGTTGATTTGTTATAGACTGAAGCTGATCAGTCATTGTGAACATCAACATTAGGATGCAGGTACATCCAGCCGATGAGTCCCAAATAGGACGAAACGCGCGTCCTGGATTGCGCTTGCCAGTCACAATCCAACTTAAATATATAATTTGTGTAACAACGCTATATCGAGGCAATCCGCTCAGGATGCACATATAGCAACAGAGACTGACCAGTTACAGTGCATTACAAATCAACTGGAAAATACAAGCTTATCCTAATTCTTGTATATAGATAAAATAAAATATAAGATTCTCGTTTTATCCTCTATAGTACTCGTCAGTTAGTAATACCTGTATCACAACACTGATGTTAATACTAACATTCAACCCTGTTTTAAACGACCAATCAGCTATGCAATGAACTAATGAATTCAGAAAACTACTCACTCATTCAGTAGACATGAAGGCATGAGTAAGACTTTGCTTTATCAAACTGTTTAACTTTTAAATGAGCCTATAAAATTATTATGAAGACGATAATAAGCGAAATTCAATTCAATTAGGTGTGATAGAATAATAAAGATGGATAAACTGGTTGAGTATTCGCTGAAATTGAGATAACTGTACATCTACGTAAAGAGATTTCAAAAGACAAATCCATTAACTAACTGAATTGTTGTGTTTAACTATATTTTAGGAAGTTGACACTATTATTTGCCCATAAACACACTTTTTAACTAAAATAGTATGGTACAGTTTTGGTATTTTAGTATTTTTAGCAGACTCAACTTAGTCAGGATGCCTATGAAAACCAAGTTGAAATGGGAAACTGATATGCCGGGCACCTAATGAAGATTTGGCTATCTTCGGGAACTGTGATTTATAACATTATTTCATTTATTATAACTGTGGACAGTGTTAACATTTTATTTCTATGACTGTTACGTTCCCCTTGCCCGGTTCTCTCGTTTAG
This sequence comes from Schistosoma mekongi, assembly GCA_034768735.1. Lineage (NCBI taxonomy): Eukaryota > Metazoa > Platyhelminthes > Trematoda > Strigeidida > Schistosomatidae > Schistosoma > Schistosoma mekongi. The sequence goes on along the minus strand of CM068305.1, from coordinate 48,325,718 downwards.
TGTATTGATTCTTTATGTATTGTTTATTATTACGAACTACGTCTACTTATTTGTGTACAAGTTCTCCCCATTCACTACCACTATCTCTTTTGTTCTGTACAAATGTTAAATTCTTGATTGGTTCACAGTGTGGTCTGACATTATGTATATATAAATGCATGATTAAAATATAATAGGACCTTGGACCTTGGTCTGGTTCTCAGTCTCTCAGTCTTCCTGTTCTCAATTCTGGTTGTCCTATTGTCGGCCTAGGGGGGGTGAATGGGCTTAGGTCAATCGCATATTCTTAACTAGGCACACATCGTATTGGTATTCGCGTCATAACAGAAACTATTTAGTCCCAGTATTGAGCTCATCAACATAGTCAATTAACGATGCTACTAATACTTGTCACGAAGTACCAAGTTCAACAATCCCCACCAAATCGTATAATAACAAAAGTAAGGAATATTTAGAAAGTGAGTATTGTCATTAACACTAGGTTAACAGGAACGCATAAAATTGGGTAGTAGACAGCACCATATACGTGTAAGGTATAAACGTAAATAATTTTTTAAAACTAACTAACATTTACTTAATTTTTTATTTTGTGCATTCTATTAATTCTAATTTGTTACTACTAATAGTTACTTTCTAGTGGTGCCATGGGTGTGGAGTGATTAAGTGTCTAATACTCGGCGAAAAAAGTTGGCAAGTGCTAACTACTTTTAACTGGCACCTAAATGAGATCAACCTATAGTGAATATAAACAAAAAATATTAAAGTAATCAAAACAAAACTACCTCAATTATTATTCATTTTTTACTTGAAACCGTTGGTATGTGGATTACTATATTTTTGTATAATTAGCGTGAAGTTACACACTAAATCATATTCTCCTTTTCATATTATCACATAAAAACCAAAAATGAATATTTTCAGAAAAACTAAAGCAGAAACCTATTTTTTAAAACAGCGATCATAACCAGTTTTACATCACGACCTAGCCATAGGTGGTAAGATAACCATCGAAAATTAAACAAAAGTCTTGTCTTATCAACTGTACGTATTATGAGTCCTACAAGGAAACGACTCCATGACTTTTAGGCCTTGGGGGTGGATGGTTTATTATTATGGTTTGCTGAAGTTATCTTTTATAATTTTGCCAACCTTGAAACTCCTTCCAGTCTATTTTGATTTATATTATGTATAAACGTTATTTTGTCAGGTTGTTAGAGGTAGTATTGAGAAATCCTGAGCATTATGCTTTATGCTAGTTACAACTCTCGGATAAGATTTACCTATTTGAATGAAGAAAAGGGTGTTTTGTTAAGAGATTCACATATCCAACTTTCAGATTCTGATGTATTACATTTAAGAGATTTGTGCGGCGACTAACTTTTAATAGTTTAGAGATATTTTAAATGGAATAGGCTACTGCTAACTACCTAATATCATAACTTAATGTACTAAGACTAGTGCCTACACTGCAATATGGTCAACAGTATTCGGGCACAACTAAGAACTAGACAAATAATAATGTCTGAGATAAGGTAGTTACCTGTTGCTAGTCATATTCGATAGTCGATAATTACCTGAGGTCAGTAATATCAACTATCCGATCTCAACTCAATGGCCTAGATGGTAAATATTTACTGTAAGCTCTGAAAGTTTTAGCTTTAATCGCTAGTGGTTCCACATATACGTACTGCTTGAACGACTAATATTAGGATGAAAAGCTATTCAAGCATTTTTGTTTTAATTGGTTATCGTTACAGTAAATTAGTGACGTAAAGTCTAATAGAAATTATTTAATGTCACTAAGCGACTAAAATTAAAAAAAGTGATCCACTGGACTCAGATTTAATAGTTCTCGCGAATTAATTTTATCATGAAACGAAACGAATCCCAGTTTCTACCCAGTTTGGAGTTGTAAATGCACACTGTTAAAAATAGTTTGAAAATAGAATAAAGCATCTCTTTACTGATTATTGTAATGTGGTAGTTTGTTGGGATTTGTATCAATTTTTTGTTGATTTAATTCGTCACAGATTGAAGTTAGCAGGGTACGATTGAACTTTAATTAACTCATATTTATGCCAAAATTACTTTTTTAAAAGAAATAAAAATTGAGTTGATAAATTATGATTCATATTTTTTAGACTTAAAAAAAACTGGACTGACAATGTTCTTTCTACTGATTACGAACGTATACAACGAAAACACCTCAAATGAGATGTAGAAATTGTGAAGATATTAGCATCCTGTTTGTATGCAAATCTAAATAACATAGACATAATCATACAACTGCAAAGTCGATGGTTAACTTTGAAGATTAAAAATGCAGAACAATTCCTATATAAACTTCATTATCAGTGATGAGTGAAGTTGTATATGAAATAATTCAGTCATAACAAAGTGGGTTGAACTATCAATATAATACCTCTGTTTGTTCCAATGACAACCATGAACATTACTAAGAAGCCAAAACGTAATTCAAAAAAACCAAGATATGAAATGTTTTTCTGAGAGTAGTTACTCAAAAATACATCTGATGCGGCAGGATTAAAATCGAGCAACTTTCTGTCCTTTATTTTCACTTAAAAAGAACATTTCTAGCATGTATTTAATTACTGAGTTTTGTATAGTATTTTGTATTGTAGTTCCCTACAACAGTTACATTTGTAATGGTGGACAACATAAATTACGTGAATTTTACCGGTTTCTTTTACTTAGAAATTATGAATAAAACAACACAGATTTAACCAATCAGTCAGTTTTGAACAGCGTACACAATAGTACATTAGTATGTTAACTGAAATTGCCATATCAGATTAGTGCAATTAGATAAAGTTAATAAAATGAGGAGATTAAACGATGCGTATTAAATTTAGAATGTAGAAGAAGATAAAGAGGGGATACACCTGCTTCATTGTGACCGATTCTAAGCTATTCTACTGAATATCTATATCCATTGACCCTAGTTATTGCGCACACACCAACTAGGTGGCTTACATCTACTGACAGAGCTCATAACGGTTGTCACCAAACTCATAGACTGATGCAACGTTTTCATTTGGGACCCCCAAGTTTTCTTTCAGCCTATTCACATACCAGCTCAGATTGTTCACCGACACAGGAATGTTTCAGCTACTACAGTAGACGACGATTCACAAGATTGTTTACAGATTTCGCCTCTTTGCAAATTACATTGTGCCTAACTTTACAGCAGCTTATTTCAATGTGGGATTTATTTAATGTTTTTATATAAAACTTAAGTTACTACTAGAAACAATCCGGCTAAATTAGGTTGAGTCGTCGGATCATAAAAAAATAACTCTTGGAACAGAAAATTTAGCAAAGTTAAGGCCATTCCATCTCAAATTGAATTTAATAGGTTCAAAGTAGCTCAGGAAAATTAGGTACGGTGTATTTTCACGTTTTAGTATGATTGTCACTATGTTACAAAAACAATGAGTGACAAACAACACTCAGAAGTAGTCGAAATAACTTAGTGGTAACGCATCTGATGGCAACATGGAGTGATGTGTTTGATTTCCACAGGAAGTGTCGGTGCCTCAATAGTGAAGGTACAGTTTTCTGGGAAATTTAAATTGGAATGTTCTGATATTGGCTTCAGTCATAAGTTATCCGTAAGAGATTTTCTGCGCAATGAATATCTGCATAAATATGTTGGGTCACTTGTTTTAAATTTACAACTAATGTAGGTCTCCATTTGGGCTTAAACTTAGAATATTTACACTGCTTAGTGATTAAGTAATGATTAATACCATGTTTAATTAATTTTTAGTGCTGACCGAGTTTTATCAGTCAAGTTTCAATATGGATAGAAGTTTTACTGATTCGTTACCACGGAGATGCAAAAGTCCTTACATGGTTGCAGGGAAGTCTTACTCACGAGTAACAACTAACTCGAAAGCTGAGTCAAGCAGGGTCTTCATCTAATCAACTTCAATTACCTAACATTTAGGTACTAGTTGTGAAACATTATCAAAAGAAATAAATAAAGTAAGAGGGTGATTTAAAAATTATCATGATCTCTTATTCTAATCTAAATTTACAACATTTAACGATTTCATCAGAGTTCTTATGTTAGCTTAAAAGTTATTCATATTCATTTATAAAAACGTAGCCTGCATAAATTAATGACATAATTTTCCTAACTTATTCCCAGAAATGTTAAAGAGTTAACTTAAGATCCAGTCTTCAGGATTCGGAAATTATGTAGGAGATATTTTGTTATTTAAGTACATTATCTTAATGTTACAAATAATGATATGATGAAACAACACATTACGATAAATTGAGAAAGCAGTTTCTGAAAACCAGCAAAGAATCACAACAAAAAGAAACTGTTGAATAGAATCAGAAATCGACTGGAATTTTAAGCGAAACTATGAGTGCATGTTGTTAAAATAATGTAACATTTTTTGTCAGGATGTTTACAGTGTCGTCAATGCCCACCATTTTCCTTTTAAACGATTGGTGAATTTTGAATATCAGAGTGCGATTTCTCGAAAGCAATTCATTTTAAGCAGTTGATAATTTACATACATGGGTGAGTAAAACAGACAACTTAACCAATCAATGAATGAAAGCATTCTAACATGGTTTGGAAGAGGCCAAACACAGTGTTCGCTGCTCTATCCTAGCTTATCTTGTACCTCTTGCTAATTATGATAATTTGTGTATTCCGTCTATTTCATTATCCCCATTGTCTCACAGATTAATTTGACTGGCTTAACATTTTCCATATTTTCATGTAAATATTACTGGGTATATTAGACTAAAGCCTGATAAAGATCCAATTGAAAACGGTATTTTTCGCCTTCATGTGTTGTTCTAATAGAATGAACAGTTAATAAACTGGGCCAGGCAAATGGCCATAGTAATTATTAAGAACACATAGTTTGAGATTCCATACTAAACATAACTGTAAGTGTTACTGAAGATTAGTTCACTGAAATGCACCTCTTTAATAATCAGCTTCATATTTTTATTAAGTCAAAAAGAAGAAAAATGAAAAATGTTACCTTGTGCTTCACGTTCTGATTTTGATTTATTCAACTGGATTTGTATTTCATCCACTTTTGATTTAATCTGATTAATTTCCTTGGCTAAATTTAAACCTTGTTTTCGCTTTTCCTCTAATAATTCTTTTCAGATAAGTGAAGTAGACGAAAAACAAAAATCTTTCTAAGTATACAATTGTTATGAAGATTGTTGTGATTAGAAAACCACTATGAAGTACGAGAAAGCTGTATTGTCCTAGTATGGGACTTTAAAACTCTATGCATATAGAGCGCCTTTTGGCCACCTCTTTAACATTAGAACTACTGAATCAATATCCAGGAATAGATAAGCAGATAGATATTAGTATACACGTAAACAGCAAAGAGTATTTTCATTTGTATTGATTTTTAAAATCAATTCTAGTATTGATTTTGTAAGAAGTAGATCATTAATTTAAGAACGATTATACGATTCAATCATAAATGAGATTGTGCATTATTTCATGAGTTCTATTTTTCCATTGACTTAAATGTTTAATTTGAACTCATGAAATAAATAAAATAAAACCAAAAACTATAATCGAAGTAGTCTGAAATCACATGACCTACTTTTATTTTCTTGATAAATACTGAATAGTTCTGAACCGGGTTCACGTTTAAATTCTTCAAATGCTTCATATTTATTTGGTGGACTAGAAATAACATCATTAAAAAACGTTATATTGAATGATTTCATGTGTAGTCAGTGTTTAAAGCTGAATTCAATTGTGAGACAAAGCATTCAGTGTGCACTTTACTGGTAACTTTAAAATTGTCACTGTAGAACCAAAGTGGATCAATATGTCATCAAGAGAAGAAAATTCTCCTTTCAACGATGTCATTTACTAAAGTTGTACAATCATAATTTATAAATAATTTTCCATGAAAACAGTCTTTTATTAAATAAAGGAATAGGTTTGGTTATAAAACAAACGAGTCAAAATTATTACAGGTTAGTTTGATGATATGTGGTATTACAACAAAAAGTGGCTTGTAAACAAAAATTATGGATGTATAACACAACTAATCATAATGGAACTTTGCTCTAAAAAATTTGTTACCAAGCAGTATTTACGACTCAGTATGCTGAGAGTCGACATTTTCCATAAACAGATTGCTCAGTAACGGAAAATACAAATACTAGTAAGCAAATTAACTTCGACGTAAAGTAACTAGAACATATTTTTTCATCAAAATAAAAGCAAAGCAGTTAATTGTTTTTAGCTGTAACATATTTGACTTATATAAGTTGGATTGTGACTGGCAAGTGGAATCCAGGACGCGCGTTTCGTCCTATTTGGGACTCGTCGGCTGGATGTACCTGCATCCTAATGTTGATGTTCACAATGACTGATCAGCTTCAGTCTATAACAAATCAACGGGGATATACAAGTTTATCTTAATACCAATGTGCCCGTTGCACAAGTATTACTGTCTAGACTCAGTAGTCTAGTGGTGAACAAGGTGGCGTTCGACACGAAGCGGACTGAGTTCCAATCCCAGTGTGAACATCAACATTGGGATGCGGGCACATCCGGCCGATGAGTCCCAAATAGGACGAAACGCGCGTCCTGGATTCCACTTGCCAGTCACAATCCAACTTTTATAATACTTGTGAAAATTCGCTATATCGAGGCAATCCGCTCAGGATGCACATATAGCAACAATGACTGACCAGCTTCAGTCTATAACAAATCAACGGGGATATACAAGTTTATCCTAATATTTGACATAATTAGTAATAATGAATAACAAACAATATAAAGCAGTGCATAAATAGTAGGCGTTAGATTTAATATGTGTTTTGTCTAAATAGATTTTGCTATTTTATTCAGTAATCTATTTTCTTAATTTAAGTTGAATTTTAAACTGAATGATTGAATATATTATTGTGAATTGTTATGAAGTCAAAATAACATTTTCAAACACTACATTAATCAGGTAGCTGAAGCATGTAAAATTAACTGAAACTGTAAGCAAACGGTTACTAAATGTATTATATCACAAAACTTCAGCCCCAGATATCGGCAAATTCGATTATTTCGATAATCACCATTTCAATATTTCATGTACCGTTGAATGAAACACTATGAAATTGACTTGCTGATACTTGAAGATACATTAGAATATTCCATAAGAGCACACGCTTTATGTCACAACGGGGAGCTTCCGTACTGCATTTACACTTTTATAGCAAGTGCTTACTTGGGATAGATCTATTTCGCACAACGAATTTGTTTGATTGTCTCCAATCAACTTATAGTTTTCAGTTTATTCCTGTCTAGTTGTTATGTTTTGACGAAAACGTAATACACATCAGATAATAGCTTTCCTCTTCAGTTTAACTACATGAATAATATAGAGCACATGGATGAAATGAGTTTGAAAAACAGTTCACCCTAACATATTATAGTTCAAAAAGACAAATGTTTGCTTGATTCAAATGGGTAAGAAAAATAAGGCTATAAATCATGCTTTCGTTATTTGATTTTGATTTAATTTAAGTTTACTGAAACGTATTTAGTGCGTACAGTGTACGTTGTACTTTCTATTCATTTAATGGGCGAGTGATGTGTAGTACATTTTATTTCTTATTACTCAATAGATTTCAAACCATAACGCTACATAGTATTTGTACGTTTCATTCAATCTGTCCAGCTGCTCTATAATGACATGTTGATAACAGACAATTAACGATAGCTCTAGAAGCTTGAAATTAAACATTTAATGAAAATTCGACTGTGATTTGGAGCAATTATTTAATAAATTAGTGCACAAATGACCAAATTTGCTAAGTTAACTACACTTCATGACCATTGAAAAATTTACGGATAACCTCAAACGTTTAGTTGAAAAATTATATATAATCAGTCATAACTAGTTACATCTCGGTATAGATGTGTGTTAGTTCAAGCAGCCATGTCATAATGGGATCAAATTAATAAGGTGAATACCAGAATATAGTACGACAAGCAAAAATGAAGCAGCATTTATGAAAGAACAATAGAATTTAAGATCTGAAGAAAGGTAAAGAGAGTGAATGCACCTGCCCAACTGTGACTTGTTCTGAGCTTTGCAAACTAATGTCTGCAACTACTGATCGCAAGCGTTGCGCCAGTTCTATCCCACAATTAAAATTGCAATGTATTACAATTTGTTGAGTATCATTTTAGTCATATAATTCGAAATGTACAAATCAGACTATAGTTTCAGTACATGTCTTATGTAATTACAATAAGTTACAAAACATTATATGATATGTAAGCAGCGATCTTAGCAATATTACTTAAGTGTTCAGATAGTTTGGGACATTGGATTATTCTACACACTAATAAATTAATAAATTAATAAATTAATTCAGGTACATCCAGCCGACGAGTTCCAAATAAGACGAAACGCTCATCCTAGATTCCGCCGGCCAGTCAAAATCCAACTTAAACGTTACTTGTGGGCTACCGCTATATCGAGGCAATCCGCTAAGGATGCACGCATATCAACAGAAACTGATCAACTTCAGTGCATAACAGAAAGATACAAGTTCATTTTAAACAATTCAGAATGGTTGAGATTTCGTACGGTTTCTTAGCCGATCCAGCTCATAGACGTGTATCAATTTATGTATTATTCTATTTGTTTACATGAATGTCTATGATGTCATTGACTACTCTATAATATTTATGTCACAGGAGGTTGAATACTGTAAAACACTAGAAAAACCTCTACAGAATTGGTAGCCAAACTAAATAAACCATGGTCGTTCAGAACTAGGATAAGTCAAGTTTTACATACATGAAACAAAACTGTCCTCATTAACATATCGCATACCTGTTTTTCTACAGCTGTAATAACGTCACGACGTCACCAGAAGTGGCCTATACATCACTGGCTACCAATATATATATCTTGTTTATTATATCACTATCACGGCCAACGTAGCTGCCTAGATATACATACTTCTTTAGTAATACAAATAATTCACCACATAGGTGAATCCATGAAAAGAGTCTAGATAATTTTAGGGAAGTAATTCACATTTCGAGGAAACGAATTCTCTGCTGTACCTACGGATCAATCGTCAATTGACCGCTTAGGATTTGGGTAAGTTGGAAACCAGATGGTTTTTGCAAGTAAGAGGTTCATTTCATCAACAAATATAGTTTCAGAACCATTCTACAATGTTACCGACATTAACACTGATGAAGAAATGAAGGACTGGTGTGGTCTGCGTGACCACACTATTAGATCTCTACAGTTGTGAAAGGTGGTTGGATTCCATCGCTTTACCTGAAGTGATTTTGTCTGTCACACTCAAGATATATATGTATGTATATATTCGCATATCAACTTGAAACATTATTTAATACCAAATGGTACTAACCTTGATAAGTTAGAATTTCCAGTATTGATTGGCTCATTAGTTATGAGATCTTTAGTTTTATCATTATCTACCAATTGCTTTTGTTCTTTTCGTTTGGCCTTTCAGACAGTAGTAAAAAAAGAACAAATAAAAATGATACGGTTACGACTCCACTGACTTCATACTATTATAACTGCAAAAATAAAAGTATAACAATAATCTAGTTATAAACTATACTGATATACTTTAACATTGAAAAGTAATTAATGAATTCCAGTGGCAACTTTGGAGCCCTAGTGAGAAGACATGACCATGGATTTACATCATACTGAGTAAGAGCCAGTAGTTTATCAATGTCAGTATGTTAGCACAAAATATCGGAAGTAACTGAAGTTAGAAATCCGGACTTTTGGATAATAACCAAGTGATTTAAGCAGTTACGCTCTTGCTATGAAGCCTTGAAGTCCAAAGTTTGACGGATGTCTACTACTAAAAGATACTACCATGGAACAAAATATCTATCTAATGCATTCGGGTTTCGAATGGTTATCTAACCAAAATCAATTGGTGATCTGAAACTTCATCTTAGACAATCTTCAAAATACCAATTCATAAAAAAGTAGAAAAGGTCTAATACTTATTCGGACTTTGATACAAACAGAGTAGTGTTTTACTTCACAAATCAAAATTACTCACTTTATTTCAAATAAACATACGGTTTTATGAAAAATTAGTGAAAAGTTATAAGCATTTCTTGAAGATTTCTTTAGGATATCGTACGTAGTCAATGTCCAACAAATATTTATTAAGACAACCGACCATACTTAGATATCACTCTGAAATTCTATAATATTTTCTCAGTTACATCAGTTGTAAACTGTTCAAATTAAAATTTCATTATGATTTGAAATTGTTGGTGAATTAAAAACTAATATAAAAATGATTGCCTTCTACTGTATACTTTCCAGTAATTCATCTTTAGGTTTTATTACCTTCACCCCTAATAAAATGTTACTGATCATTATGGTGAAAAATTGCATAGTTGTATGAGCATTCATGATCATGATAAGTTTAAGTAACAGACTGACAGCAGCTATGAAAACAATAAAAATTAGAGTCTGTTGATATTTAAATCCTATTGTGTGGATTCGCTTTAAATATACGATCTTTCTTACGTTTGACCTAACCGGGTACATCACAATGAGAAAACTCAGAATAAGTAGAAAACATTCACGCCAAGACCGAATTGAAATATGCATAACCATGGATATATATGTGTATATATCCGTTAGCTCAGGGATGGACATATAAGTCATGACTTTGACTAAATGAACAGTTCACATCATAGCATACTCACAAATTCATTCTTAACATATAGTACGGACTTGATACATTATGTGATCTGTACGGTTTTATAGCAGTGCGCGGCAAGACAGATAACGAACACCTGAGAATGAATAGGATTATTGGCTACTACTGTTTAAAATCTTTTTATACAAATGCTTAAAATAACCCATATATTGTGCAACAGTGGTTATGAAATATAGAAGCTAAAAGTAGAGTTGACAATATCCGTATACATTATATCGTTAGATACAGGTGTTAGGTGTGCATATCTGAATATTCCTCATTAGACAACTTGTTTTTCAGCATAAAATTTTATTCTGTGATATTGTGTAGTAGAAAATATGACTGAATTTTAAATAACTAGGAGTAACTGGCAATAAAAACTAGAATAACCCAGACTGTAAAGCTGTATAAATCGGATTATAATCCTACATCGAACATCAATTCCTACTTTAGAGCATCCATTGAAATATCGCTAACCACCTAACATTAAAAACATAGCCTATATGATGAGTTACCTATACCAATAGGCAAACTATAACTTATTCAACTGGAGTTTTATTCTTAGAAAACATTGGCCACTACTCAGTGATATATTCCCTACAAGTCGAATATAGTAAATTTCAAAGTACTCATAACTAATGTCTGGTATATATCCAGTCAGTTTATATGGTAACCAACGAGAATCCCTTTCCTAACTAATGTTTGATTAGTGGAAAATTAATACAGAGGAAAAACTTCACAGTAACCTGACAAATATTCTACGAATCTTTAAATAACCGATCACTTTCAAGAATTAAATAAAAGTATGCAAATTGGTACATAGTTCGCATTGAAACAAAATTAAGTTTATTAAGAAGTGATGGTAAGAAAAAACAGTGTACAATGTTAAATACTAGTTGTTTTTGATTAAATTACATGAGGATTGCATAGTGTACACGGAATAAAACTTTTGAGAGTGGGACTCAAGATGCTTTACTTCAGAGCGAGATATTCGGAAAGGATTTATAACTTCCGTTGTTGATATTCATGACTTCAGATAGTCAGTTTTGGTTCATACAATCGCCCACTACACAGCTTTTAGCTGCATAGTTATGTATATTTGGTATGTATCCACCAGTGTGTTTGTTCAGTCAAAGTCCTGAATATAAACAAAGAAAAATTAGAAACTTATATCCTTCTAATTGCACTCAGTAGCTTAGCAGGTAAAACTTCATGTTTGAAGAGTTAGGTTATGAATTCAAGTCTCAATGCAGACATTGATGTTACGGGTATAGGTGGATCAACCTGACGAGGTTCCAAATAGGACGAAACAAACTTTATTGAGTTGTCTGGTCGAACATCGAGAATATGACATGCAATCAGAAATACGTTCCACCGTTTATTGAGTGTGTATACCAAAGTGATTTTACTAGTAATAAAACAGTTTACACGGTGGAACTTATAGCTTCGGTGGTCTACAACGTTCACTGTTCAATAAATATATTTCGTTTAAGATTTCAACCATTTTTGAGTTTATGCAATTATTGTGTACTGCATATAATGAAGTGATTTTCAATTTAGATTTCTTCTTAAGTTTTAATTTTTACTATGATTGCATCTTTCATCCGGGCATATTTGGTCTGAACTACACTAACATGTTCATAGCAGATAGTTATGAAAAGTTGTAGACTCTTGAAATGAAATATGCGTTTGAAATTACAATCTAATATGTTATTATCACTCACTAAACGAATGAAAAAAACTGAGCTATATATGTTCATAAACCACAATAAACTTCAGTCTAATTTGTAATTATTGCATCGACTTCCGTTGTCAAATATGAGGGGGTGATCAACTTCATGTAGGATGTCACACTAGAAATAAAACTCCACTACAACCAAATCTTATTCAACTGACACTCTTGTGGAAATGAGGGCTAAAAAATAATTTGTTATTGTAATTCAAATAAGAGACATACTTGTAAAACGGCACCGTCTGTCATGAATGAAAATTTATCGCCAACATTTTGATCAATAGGAGGTAAAAATCCTCGTCCAGATGAAGCATCTAATTCCCCAACTGGATTAACAATTAATGATTTATCCTTAAAATTAGTATTTTGTGTTGATTTGCCTAAATTTGTTTCATTATTCGCTTGGCGTTTTGTTGTACTAATATTTGAATTGCTACTTGCAATTTTTGAACCTTGAGCAGTTCCACCACTACGTGAACTACTGGAAATAGTTGAAACTGCCACAGTAGTCGGTGAACGACTACCAGTGTAATCACTTTGTCTACTCAACTGTTCTTTGGTTTCATCTAGTTGTGCTTGAAGTGACCTAATTTGAAATATACAAAAAACATTTTTAGATGATCAGTTCGCCTTATGAGAGGCTACCAATTTGGTGGGCTTGTTATAGACTCTTTAAAATGTGATTAGTGGACTGTAAAGGCTTTATTATTTTGCTTAGTAGGTAAAAACGTGAATAAACTACTCGAATCAGATAAATTGTCTAAGTTAAGCGCTTTCGTTTCTTAAAGATTAAAATTAAAGATACATGTTTTTAATCAATAAATCAGTTTTTTAATAAGAGAACACATATAAGCTTGTCGATGTTCTTATTAAACTCATTGCATAAACACTTAGAGATTATTACCATTTAAATTTATTCCAGTCTTAAAAGTGTGCATCTATACTTCACGAAGAATATTGGCTAAGAAATAAAATTTAATGTACAGTAAATTGTATGACTCAATTGATTGCTATGGGAAGATTATCTCAGTAAGATGAGAATTCTAGTCATAGATTGGCATGGGTTTTAGAACTACAAAAAACTAGAAAATATTAGACACCTGCCTCGGATTAGTCGGAGGTTTCTAACCAAAGTGAACTCATAGACTCTTACCTATATACTTTGATCTAAGCACAAAGCCAGTAGTCATCGCAAGACCTTGAGGTTCTATTTTTTATGTGGCGTGGGTGATGAATGAATGACTATTGTGCTTAATTTTTTTATCTTAGGTAAAAGTTTAGACAATTTTAATAAACTCACATGAATGTTGTTTTTATTCTATAGAGTATCAAGAATCTTAGATATTGTATTTCTGCTTTGCGTATGGACAAGAAACCTTAAGAAACGCACTCGAAATTCTATAATAATATAAAACCATGAGTATTTCAAGTTGATTGCAAGCTTAAATCTAAATGTAGCAATTGACCCACTATTGATCAACCGGTACTAGTCGATTAATCGAGAAGATACTATAGGTTCTCACGCTGATACTGTATAAATACTAATGTATCTTATTAACACGTCATTGTCATTGGTGTTCACTGGAAAATGTCTTCTTTCCGCCTCCCCCCAAATCTTATTCTGATTTATTTCTAGTCAAGTCATTTGTAGTGGCGAAGAAACAATAAATATAGAAATAAATATAAGACTACGGAAAAATTTAATATACGGTACCTTTAATACTTTAGTTTCACATCAAAGATTCTAGATTAAACTATGCATTTACAATTTACACAACATTACAATAAACCCCTACAATGAAACCGTAATGGTAAACAGAAAAATTTAGGTACAGTGATATGAAGTCTCCACATAATAAAATACCAAGCAATCAAAGATTTTATTTATTATAGTTTATCTATGGAAAGCATAGATCCGCCATCTAGAACTAGTGTCGAGTTTAATAACTAAGTTGACAGTAGAGTGATAGTAAATATATCAGATAATTAAAATGTGGATTTAAATATTATACCTATTGCTTATTGCTGTTTTAAAAATAATATTAAACGTTTCTAGAGTATTTCATTTATTCAATTTTAATTCAATTTTGATATCACGAATTGATCTGAATCAGACAACCATTGATCACGTGGAAGCACTGGACAGCTGTTTCGTCCTAGTATGGGACTCCTCAGCACTGCGCATCCACGAACCCGTCGGGGATCGAACCCAGGACCTCCTGGCTCCGCGGTGAACGCTTTACCATTGGACCACTGAGTTGGCTCCCAACGGTTGATATTTCCAATTTAGCCAATTCGTGATACATTGCGCGACCTCCTCTATGCCATTGGTGAGTTACTGCATCACACCCGACACGGTTGAACTCTACTGGTCACGTCTTCACACTAGAACTCCAGGAATTACCTCAAGGATCTAGTCACTAGTGAGCTCATGTTATTTCATTTATGCCTATAATGAAATCTAATATTCGTTTCGCTGATTTTGAAACTGCACAAGTGGGTACACCTACCTCCCACAATTGATGTTTACACTGAGACTGTATACCAATCTATGTCACTTCAAATGCCAACGACTTATCCAATATGCTATTGAGTCCGAATAATAAAAACTCTAAAAGAGTATTAAGTAGCACTGTATCAAAACCAGCAAGACATACACAATAGAAACCAATCGGTCTCACACTTGGGATTATAAACCACTACTGGTGTAAAACATTATCATTGTAACTTGGTTTATTTTTCATTATTTTCAATATTCATAGAAAGATAAAGATTCGAGTTAAATTACATTTTTCTAGAGTAAAGTATCTCCAAGTCATATTAATACCAAGATATTATTAAAAAGGTTATGCCTACTATATAAAGCTCATATGAAGTGTTAATAAATCAATGAATTCTTAACATGTGTTGGTGAATATATTATTTAAGTTCTTAAAATACATCTACATTAATCAACAATGTACTGTCAAAGAAATAAGCCATTCAAAGTGATAACTTCAAGAAATATTAAAAATAATGACATTGAACACTTCTGGTTGTCATTAGTTACTACTATATCTAAACGATTTAACTCTTGATACTTCTGCTACCTACAGTAAACTTACGAGTTCTAATACACATAATTAAGTAACCTTATGTATTCATTAGGCAACATAACCTGCCAAGATAATCATCCTTAATTACATAACCAAATGTTTTCCTTTCACTTTAGAAATTATGGATTATTTGAAAAATCGTTAAGTGGAACATCATATCTTAATCTGATAAAGCAGTTAATTTCATTATTAAGCTACATTTTCAAAAGATCCAGATCATTTATCAAGTATCCACTATTTGGAAAGTATTCATAGAAAAGAATATTTATTTATCATTTATTTAATGTAATTATTACATAGTTACTAAAGCGAACCAAAAGTTGTATTTCATCCTATTTACAACTCGTCAACTTGATGTACCTATCTTCTAGTATTAATATCTATGCCGTGATACCAGTCCGTTGTCTATTGTTTTAATCGCCCAATGTATTACCCATTAATTCAAACAGCCACTCATTTGTCTACAAATACCCAGGCATTAGCAAAAGTTTGTAATTTCCTGTTACTGGTACTCATAAATAACATATGACTGGAATCTATGTTGTAATAATTGGTTCAATATACACATATATGACATAGGGAAATGGCTAATTAAAGTTCTAAACAACGGGGGATTACAATCTCTTGGTAATACCGTTTATTTACTCATGAAGTATTCTTCATTTGTTACAATGATGATGAGAAAAGCCATGTCCTTATCATTAATTTATGTTTATTTAATTATAAACTCACAATGAAGCAAGAAAATCGAGACGTAAAGAAAACCCAAAAAATAAAACGGAAAAAGAACACGTAAAAATCAACAAAGTGGATCCGATGATTAGACTGAACTGACAGGATGAAACTTGCATAACTAAAAAACACCTTCAAACAATACTACAACATAAGTTAAATAATAATTAATAATAGTCAAAATAGTTGAATAAAGCAAAATGAATGTAAATGGTTCTAAACGTAGTGCTAAATACATTATTGAATTTACTAGGACATCTTCGGCACCAATCAATAAAATCGAGTCAAACGTGTAGCTCGTTACTAATAATCAACAATTATCAATAACTTAGGGTGTATTGTAAATAAACTGAAATAATCAAGATTTATTATCACACGTTTTAACTGATTATAACAAACTAAGATTTGAGCATCGATTACAACTTGAGATGAAATATTGTATTACAAATGTCATCTGACTTCATTCTACCAAATATTAAGTTACGGTTGATAGCTAATCAATTACTGAAACAAACTTGTACGAACGCAAACAGTAAGCCGTGACAATAAGACTGTTCAACCAATTCCTGTTAGTCTGCCCTGATGTTTACTAGTCCCTGGACAGAATGACAGCACTAGAATGACAAGTCAGTTAGTCAGTCAGTCACATCATTTGCTTATGTATATGCAGATCTAGCACAGGCGATAGATCAATTAAGAAAATAACAACAACAGAAAGTAAAAACAGCAGAAACGAGAAACT